>OX596199.1:22461614-22985264 GCA_951394215.1 Glyphodes perspectalis
ACCAGGATTACAGGCCGCAGAATCTGATTGGAAATAACGTCGTGTATATTTTAACCTT
Organism: Glyphodes perspectalis; assembly: GCA_951394215.1. Taxonomy (NCBI): domain Eukaryota; kingdom Metazoa; phylum Arthropoda; class Insecta; order Lepidoptera; family Crambidae; genus Glyphodes; species Glyphodes perspectalis. The sequence continues at coordinate 22,461,673 of OX596199.1, forward strand.
TCGTTTTAAGTATGTAATGTGTAAGCGGGAGGTGTCTATATACGGTATACGCCTTTATAAGTGGCTATTCATTTTCCTCGACTCATAAGAAGTCTACTGCTCTACAAAATGGTGGCAACATCTGAATTATTGATATCAAAGAAGTTTTCCGTAATGCAGCGGAGCAATAGCCGCATTAGTTGAGCTGGGCAAACGACGTTATTTGCAATCATAGTTCTTAAGGCGCAATGTACAGTTTAAACAATTGCCGTACCGATACGCCCAGCTGTCTGTACGTAAGATCGCACTGAGCACTAGTGATGCGACTTGACTCGGTTTGTGCCTTCGAGGTACTATAAGAGCCAGCAAGACCTTAGAGTTACACGACTGTTCATTTCCAAGCATCACAATGTTATTGTACAAAAATATATTAGTTTATTTAATTATTTTATTCATTATTGATTTAAAAATGTGACATATTTAAAAATAAATGTATATGAATTGCATATTCGCGTAGCATTCTACGTGGTGGTTATGATGTATTTTGTGTTAAATTTTTGCGTCATAAGTGTGACATGTAATACTTGTAGAGCTCATTAAAGATCATTACTATGAGTTAGTTGCACGTATTTTTCTATTTACGATTTAAGTCGCATCACAGGTTGTGAGGAAAGTGATTTAGAGGTGTGTCAAATACGAAATAATGTTTCCTCTGTAACGGGCATGCTGGCTTACATAGTGATCTATGATTCGTCTCAAATTAATTACATAGAAATGTAATTGTTCACCCACTGATTGACATGCTATTTGCATTTACAATAATATAAATCATAAAAAACTATGTTTTAGTATTTGATCCTAAACGGCTAATTTGCTTTGCTTGTAAAAATATATACCTACAATGAACGGACAAAGAAAAGGAAAGAAAATATGAACATTCACTTTCCACTTTGGCTATTTAAGAATACAGTGTATATCTCGTATTTTTTGGTAAAAAAGTTAATCGTTTTGAAACGGCTTTTTATTTATTTGACTGTCGCGAATACATAATGTGCGATAAATTATGCTTTTTAAGTAATGCCTTTGATGCATTCGTGACTATAATTTCGACGTTTGTTCCGCAATGTAGGGACGAATTATAGATTCACCTATGTTGGTATCTCAGTAGAACTTATTAAATACAAGATATTCGTAGGGTAAAACTATTTTCAAAAAGCAATATTTTTCAATGACACAAAATGTCAAATGTGTAACATATCTTATATTCGAAATTCTTCAATTTGTTTAATCTTTAAGAGGTCTGTTGAAATGAGTCAAGATGGGGTTAATACTTATTCCTGTTTACCCTTGCCTGATAAAAAAAAAAACATATTTTTCTACAGTTTCCTAAATGATCTCTAGGGGTCGTTCCGAAACGGGTAAACGTAGTGGAGAATGGTTACTAGCCAGCATGGGACTATGAGGCCAACTTGGAGCGGTTTGTTTCTGAATCTGTCTAGCACCGACTCGTTTCGGAACGGACCCGACTTTGAGGCGTGTAAAGTTACGAGTAGACGTCGGCGGTCTTGCCTTGGGCACTCACTGACATAATATAGTGATGCTATATGTTATATTACGCAATTAAATGTGTACAAAATTGTATAGAGTAGCGGTCGACAATACTTGGAGACACGGCGCTTGTAGGCACCTTTTAAATTAACATCGCAATTGTGAACTAAGTTTCATCAAAATGTTCTTTCTTGTAAGTAAAAACACGTAGATCTATACTAGAATATACAGATACAGATAAATATTTCCTTGAGAAAGCTTTGGGTAACAGTAGTGAGTGGAGCTAGTGTAGCTACCGGTGATCGCTGAGGTGCCTGCAGGCTGGTGTCGTATGCACTTGAGACCAGGCTCGCGTCTATTAGCTGATGAACGATAACGTTATTGACACTAGCTAACGCCAATCATTGCCAAACTAATGAATACTACATCGATTGCCCATTGAATTCAACGCTCTGTTCTTTCATGAATAACAAGTTAATGAATTTTATTTCGAAATTCAAACTAGTTTTAATAATTATACGCTTTTTTATAAACAGCTTTTATCTACTTCAAGCAGTTTTTAGCCTTTATGTTTTTGATAGGTCACAAGAGTGAGAGGTACAAATCACGATATAATGATTTGACAGCACATTATACAAGTTTTTTGTTTTTTCTAGTCCTTAGGCAATGGTGGGGTTTAGCAGTTGTCGTCGAATCGTAAGAACGCGTCCTCATTGTTAACTTGTCTTTCGGCTAAACGTCACATCGTCGTCACATCGTCGTTTAACAACGGCAAGTATTAATTTTCTTACAATTTACTTTTTACTTTCTCTTCTAAGAACCTTCCACTAAAGAGTAACATCACATTCACGTTTACAAATTATAGTGACCTAACCAAAAATGTTGTCTGTCGACATTCAGACGTAGACGATCGGACGACATTTAGTTCGGGACGTACATTGAGGACGCGTCCGAGTCGCTTTAGCTCGCCCGCGCGTGTTCGGTCCGAGAGGGGCGCCGGGTGCGTCGTGGCGCCATATCGCTTGCCTGACAGTAAAACTAGTTTATGGGTTTATCAAGAGCACGAGTCTCTCAGTTGGGAACTTACGAATGTTTGCTCATTGTTATTTTAACTGCTACTTTAGAACAATTGTGTGTTTCGGGTCCCGATACTTTTACTTACATTCTTTACTCCGTTTCTCGTTCATACTTAATCTTGATGAAATGTAAACTTTAAACGTAGCGGGTTAGTGTCGATTTCCAAATGAACTTATAGTTTATATGCCAAGCAAGCGATGTCGGCTGTTTAGTTCATTCGTTTTCGCATTTCACATTCGTTTAGTCGTTTTGTGTGTTGTGTATTTATGGTTTGCGTAGATTTCGGTCGCGGCAATCATTTTGTGGTTACGAGTTATATGCTTTCGATCAGGCGGCTGGCGACGGGCTCTTAAGGGGGGATGAATATATTGTGACCTGGGAAGTCAGAATACAATGAAGGATATTATGATACATATATAAATACATAACATCACGCCCATAATCCCTGAAGTGGTAGGCAGATCTAGATCTAAGGGTGCGTCATTAGAACAATTAGTATGTGTATATGTCTGGATTACGTTCTTATTTAAAATTAGGAGTTTTGGTCAATAATAAATATTGAAATGATTCCTTTAAATAGAAAATAGAATGCTAATCAGAAAAAAAACCTATATTAGAAAAAAAAAATCAACTATTTACTAAAATAAAGATTATTTTTAGATCGACATAAAATAGAGAGCCTATGATATGCGGGCTGTTGCCGCTCGTAGAAATGTTATGTTGTGAATACCCGACGAGGCCCGTGCCAACCGTCTAGTCGCAAGCGCCCCTAGCTGGTGACTGGTAGGATGCGGAGCTGATTCTAACTAACCCTAGGTGTGCTGGCATATGTAGAGTATGAATTTAACCTATTACGCTGAAGGAGGGACTGCGTTACTCTTTTATGATTTTACATCGGAAACAGTGTACTCTTGCTAAAGTACCGGTTGACGGAACTCAAAATTGGCGTTTTTTTTTTATAAATCATTTGGATATTTATCGTGTAAAATGTCAGCGCTCGCTAAGTTTACTATTGGAATAGCGAGAAGTTACGTCATAGCATCGGGCGCATCGGTTAGTGGTCATCTAAGATATTAAAAAAAATCGGTAATTATTAAATATTAGAATACATCGTTTCCGACTAGTAGTGATTCTGATAGAAAATAAATGTATAATGTTATGTGGAAACTGAAAGCAATAATACATGAATCAGCAGTGTGCCTGTAGCGCAGGCGAGGCTGGCTGCCATCGTGTACCGCCGCGTTCTCATCTCATTACATATGTTTTCTGTCTAATTGTTTAGTGTTGTTTATCCGTTAATTGTGAATCAGAAATGCTTGCTTACCGGTGCCTATAGTCTTCTTGACATATTCTATTATTTTACCAGTCATATTATTATATTTTATGTACATAATCATATAGCTAATATATAAATGAAAATATATAAGCCTTTAGAGATCGTTCAATTCAAATGCAATAGAAGTCCGTCCAAAATTATGTTTAACTATCGTACGGAAATAATTTAAAAGAATATTTAACCTAAAGTGTAATTCTCTTATGTATATTGTATATAATATAATTTATATACAAAAAAATACTTGTACTCTAGGAGGGTTGAGTGAGGCCAGTCTTATGATGATAATAAAGCTATAATAATTGAAGCATTAGTCGAGTGGGCCGCAAGCATTTCTGATGGTGTGTATTTATTTGTTTTTTGTAATACGCGACTAATAAAATATATAGACGTGCCAAAAATTCATATCGATTTTGGGTCAAAAGCTGTTATTTTTTTGTTATGTATTATATGGACATCACATATATGTATAATCATTGTTTTTCTATTTTACAAACTGTGGACTTGCATGAGATTTGACATTGACATTTAAATTATTTTAACATCTTGTTTCTAAATAGTATAGTTTGTAGTGTAAATGTATCATAATATTACCAAACGTGACGTATGAGTGTATTACATTTGCATAACCTTCTGAGAATTATAAAGAGAGGGACGCTCGACGAGGGAGAGGGACTAAGAACACGATTGAAATCGTAGTTGAATAACGAGCGGATGTTTGTCAAATCTCCTGTTAGTCCGGTCCCTCGTGTTTCTTGCCGTAGCGTAAGTAAAAAGTGGCGTGTGAGTGGCGCGGAGGGGCTGCGGGTGGGCTGCGACGCTATACGTAACCACAGTTCTCGGACGGTGATTCATGACAGCCAGCGGTTACACATACAAGTACGGAGAGCGGGCGGCACTCGACCGCTGCTGAGGGGGTGCTTGACACGGGGCCCCGCCCGCCACGGGTTAGCAAGCGAACGTACTTTGATGCTTTACTAACAAGGTCTATAATCATCACAACGTTTTGTAATTTTAAATTGTTGGACTGGTTTTTTTTTACGCATTTCGATATTATAAATCGAACTCGATTCTCAATGTTCATGATGCCGACGCTTCGAGTACTTGTATGTCGCTACCGCTGCGCCGACAGTAGTTCTAGCAACATTTTGCACTACTATAAGATACAATAATAATTCTCACTACGTAATATCAACTTGTACAAACTGATAATTCTCTTGATTTTTATTTTATTTTTTGTTAGTATAATATAGTACAGTTTTAGTTGTGCTCTTTTGCTTAGTGTACTAATAAAGATTTTGGTGTTGTATAATTTTTATCATTCGATATAGTGTTTCTGTAGAGTAACACTATGTAGGGCTGAACTTGATTTTTAATATAAGTAAATTATTATGGTATATTCGTCATGTTTTGACTATCGCTGTTCTTTGGCCACTTGACTCTGTTACTCCGTTTTGAAAGCTAGCTATGTTGGGTCTAAATGATGTTATGTAAATGTAACCTTTATTCGACTATTCTGATGATTAGTTATAAGGTAATATGTAAGTGAATAACTTGATTCTAAACTGCTTTTGCCTTAGTGTAGATGATTTGTTAAGGGCATCCTAAAATACTCGAAGTGCAGTACTTAAACGCGTCTTTCGCAGTTCACAATGGGCTTAGCGGTGAGACTTAAAACTTCTTACTATTTTCTTATATTTCAAGTTTAAGTAAATGTGTGACGGTAGTTTTAAAGCTGGTCCGCTGTGTTTGACTACTATCTGACGTCGCGTGCTGCCATTGGTCCAAACAGTTAGGCCACGCCCCCGTTCGACTCGATACGCAACTGGTCTCACAATTGGACATCCTAATAAGTGTACTACTTTCTTTGAAAACATTTTATTTGAGGCAAATATACATCGCAGAAGATCTAGCTCAAGTAATATTGTAAATGCTTGCTGTAATTCGTCTATTTTTATAATTACACTTGAGGGGCTTCACGCTTCGCCACTAAGGCGACAGCTAGCGGCGGCCAAAAGCAGCCAAACGTGCTAACGAAATTTAATAAGAGTTAAATTTCTTTAGCACGCTAAAGTTATAAAATCAATTTTGTGCCGCTACTTATGTAGCCTTTGCCTTGTATGAATAAAAAAGTGAGGGCTTTCGATAGCCGCTTAGTGGTAACGCTTCGTAGCCGTGGTCCGCAGCGGACGGCTCGGCGGCGGCTCGGCGGGGCCGCGCGAGTGGCAGAGTCGAGCGCGCCTCGCGGCGACACGCTGTTAGGTTTGCCTTCTATACCAAGCAATGCGTTGAGCGATGACACTAGTTGTGTTATGCAATAAATCGTTATTGTAATGTAATGCTGTATGTAGATGTACAAATGTTTATTCTTGGTACGTTTTGATCGGATGCGGCTAGAGGCGGACGCACTGTTATGTATCGTTGAGTGCCCGTTCATGGTTTAAGTTTCATTAAATAAACGTGCACTTATCTTTATTTTAGATAAGCTAACAATGACTTGGTGACGCCCAATTTCTCTTTAGAACAACGATGTTATAGAACTGATAGCACTTTGTTCTAGTAGTTCTATGATATAATATTGATATTTTTATTGTAAGGATACAATATTTTCGTTTAGTTTTTTTATTATCTCTTCACTAAGTTACTTGCTCGGCATTTTGCTTCCAGTTAATGTGATTGGGTGTTAATAGAATCTGAACTGTCTGAAAGAAACTTAGACTTTGCTCTGGTGTACTCATGTTCCTTAATGAAGACTATGGTGTAAATGAGATATACTAATTTAAATACTAGTATATACCGCAATTATCTCTATAAAAGCTACTTATGAAAGTAGGATTGCAGATATTGTTGAAAATATTTTAGAAGGTAGTGACGCTCGTTCTTGAAGTGTATATTTGACGGGCCGACAATAACAAACAAATGCCTAGTAGTTTGTTTTGATTAATTTTAAACGGAATCCGTCTTCATGTGTGTTTGGGACTTTATTTTACATAAGATTGGTTCAATATTGTAATGTGTAATTATGTTATTTGTACGCTTGCTGTTTAATGGGGTACCGGACGCAAGCATGTCATGTAATCTAAGAGTTTGTTTATAGTTTCTCGTACTAATTGCTGTATATACTAATCGTACGCGTGCCCCGCGCCTGCCCGGCCTGCCCGGGCCCGCCGGCATGCCATTGCCTTACTGGCCATATAGCCACATATTACGTATTACACGTACAAATAATATAATTGCGACACTATGTCGGGACAAAGATAACAGTTATAATTCTTGTGGTCTAACCCCTATCTAATATATATTCCAGTAAGAACAATTTCTACAACTTTTCACTACCTATTTTCTTACTAGTATTACCTTTAACCAGAATGTCATATTGAGAGTTTGTTTCTTTTAGAAATGTTGCTTTGATTTTGACACAAGGGCATTGTTCGCTCCAGATGTTTTGTGTAGCTATGTGGTGATGTTGCACCGCGTGCCGGTCGAGCCCGGCCCGCGGCAGGCGCCCCTTGCTCCGCCGCTCCCCGCCCGCACTAACACCGCCGGCGGACCCGTTGCGACGCCCCCGCGGCTCCGATAGACATTAGATGTAGCAACGTGTTTGACCTCCTAACATACTCCTATTTTTCTCAAACTCATCGTATTTATCACATTGTAAACAGACGAGAAGTAGGTATACATTTTTCTAATTAGAGTATGTAAATAAGAAAGCATATCGGCGATAATTACTTCTGATGGTATGCCAAAAGTACTGTCTATGACCAAAGTGACGGTGTAATAAAATTATCTGGTGTTTGGATTAAGGTTGTAGGGAACTTGTTAAATAAGTACTGAACTGCACTAACGACGTACATTCGCGTGTAAACTGCTTTCACGCTTTGGGGCGTCAATTGAGAAACTTCTAAGAAGTGATTATATTTTCTGTAACGTTGACGCTCCGAAGGCGATATCGGTTGCCATTATTTCGCCCCACTCAAGTAACACACATAACTTCTCGTTTGGCTAATTCCTGGTTCCTTTGACTGAATTAACCAAACCAGGACTTACATTATCTGACCCGACCAATGCTTTGAGGCTGATATTTTATAGTGTTGGAGCCTCTGGTCCAGGGTGATAGGTGGCGAATATATTCGCGAACAATGGCCCGCTATTTTCTCATGTGACTACTGCTCTGGAGATGTTAATGTTGAATAGAATTGTATATGTATCAATCTAATGTACTTTTGCCATGAGAACTAACAGACTGTCTTTGCCAGACTAATTTATTAGAAAGGTGAATAAATCAAAATAATTGTAAGTCACAGTTCTTTAATGAGTTCTCTTTATTTATTAGCATACGCTTTGATTAAACAAAAATAATTATAATAATAGCCTTTTAAATCGATCTAGATAAGGTGAGCTGTAATATATTAAGTTATTCCATAGACAGCCGCGTCTATTTTTTAATAAATCGGTTTGGCACAGACTAGGTATATTTTCTTGTTTGCACACTAAATTAGTTTTAACTAGCTACCATGAACTCTTACCATCCTAATTATAGCACTTTATTTATTAGTGTTGTTTAATGAATAAATAATATGCAATATGAATGACGACGTGCGCCGGCGTCGCGCCGCACGCGACCTCACATGTAATTGAAATTAGCTATTTGCTTTGTTATTGTTATCAAAGATAAAAATATGAATTATTTAATTTCTTAAATTGTAAGTTTTTGAAGTATTTTGTTTAATACTTATTGTTTCTTCCATGTGATTTAAGAAAGTGGCAATACAAATAAGCATTAAAACTAGTTTGCTATTTTATTTTACCCACCTTCAACAAATATAGCGCTTGACCAGGCATGACGTGGGAGAAGGACAACGTCTTAGCGTCATGACTCGTGCCCGCAGAGTCGTAGAGACTGGGCCCGCTTAGACCTTCATCCAGGATTTACATACATTCTGGCAATAGCGAGTGCCGATTTGACCTTAATAACCCTTTTAAAAGGTAGACAATTTTCGAGTCATGTTCACACATTCATAGTTGTTTAAATGCGCAGGTTTATTGACGATGTTCTCCTAGCTGGTGGGTCGCGAGCTAGTAGTAAAGGTACGTACATAGATTTGAAAAATCCACGGGTACGTGCGCCCAGGTTAGAACCGCACCTCGGATATGTTGCGAGTGACTATTGAGCTACCACTGATTCAAGACATAATGCTAAATATGTATAACAAATGATCTGTTCCTATAAAAGTTGAAAAAAGGAACATTCAGTAGAGATGTAGGTACAGGGCAGAGTCCAAGGAGCGATAAGGAATTGAACCAGATTCAGCCAAATATACAATTGAGTTTTGATAAACTACTTCAATTTGCAAAAAATACATGCCCGGCACGGGCTTGCAAACAAAACAAATTAAATTTATTGTCAATGGGAAAGTAATACCAGTCGTCGCCATCTATCACAGCGAAACGATACATCATATCATGGTTGGCTTCCGGGCATGTGGCGTATGATCAATGCTGCTAGCCTTCAGACATCATTTTAAATGGTAGTATTTAAGTAGGTAGTATTTAATGTGTAGTACTAATAAAGTTAATAAGTAATGGACTTAGTATCGAATTTAGATTTGTAGGTTTTTTATTAAGTATCTATATCTATTTCTATAAGAATATTTATTTGCTTCAAAGTTTTTGAATATATATATTTTATAAGTCTTGTTTGATTTAAGTTAATAATAACATAAATAAATAAATAAATAATAATATAAATAAATAAATTCTCCAGACTGACACACCAATTCCATAGTTCCAAACTAAGTTTATGCTTGTGCTATGGATACTAGGTGAACGGATAGCCATACTTAAATAAGTAGATATATAAACATCCATGACTCGAGCACAAATGTCCATTTCATCACACGAAACATTTGCCCCTAGCGGCATTCGAACCCGCGACCCTTGGTTTCGTGGCCAGGGTCTCTAACCACTCGACCAACGGGTCAGTCAATTTGATATAGTATATACAGTCATATCTATGATCTCTATTATTTATTTATAAGAAAATCAACAGTGTTACAGTTAATGTTGCATATAAAATATACGATATTTTAATCATGTTGGTCTGGGACTTAAAAAATAAATTTGCCAACTGTGTTTCTTACCTAGCATGTCGTAAAAGGCGACTAATGGTATATGGGGTTGTGGGTATGTGATTGTGTAGGCGACTAGTTAGCCACTTGTCACGAGTCACTACTTTTTCACAAATTTCTATCTAACCCAGCCCATTGCCCTATGTTGGTCTGGGACTTAAAAAAGAATGTACCAACTGTATTTCTTATCTATCATGTCGTAAAAGGCAACTAATGGTAAACCGGGTTTTGGGGATGTGATTGTGTAGGCGACGAGCTAGCCACCTGTCACTACTTTTTCACAATTTTCCGTCTAACCCAGCCTATTGTCCCATGGTCGGGGACTTAAAAAAGAATGTGCCAACTGTGTTTCTTACGTAGCATGTCGTAAAAGCGATTAATGCTATATCGGGTTTTGGTTGGATTGTGTGATTGTGTAGGCGACGAGATAGTTACTTGTCACTACTTTTTCACAATTTTCCATCTGACCCAGCTCAGTTTTGTTTTTAGCCTGCTGCCTCTTTGACTCTGCTTACTCCTTAGGGGATTGTGGGCGTGATGTTATGTTTGTTTGATATCTTAAGAAAACTAATAACAGGTTTTCCTACAACTTAACCAATTATACAGTGTTACCATGTAGCCAATACCTATGAAGTGAACTTGGGTGTTATTGATCACCACTTTTGGTGAACAAGAATTTGTGATAATATGTTTTAGGCACTTCTCTAGACTTTTCTCTACAGGAATAGGCTTTGGGGCAGACATGTTGTAATATAATGTCCAAAAATACTAACATTTACATACATATATATTGTATTATAAATGTACACAAACTCACACGCACACAGTGTACCATTTTACTCAAACAACGTTGATCGAAACGTTTAACCAGGTGGCTGAACTGAACGTTGTATATTAATTTAGAAAATTATTTATTAACAACAACAATTTACAATGGTAATTTAAAATGGAGTAAATACTTCATTTTTTTTATTTCAATGTAAAGTGTAGGTAGGTTAAATAACCTACCTACACTTTACATTGAAATAAAAAAAATATCTTAATCTAACCTAACTACATTATTTTATTTAAAACCCTAACCTAACTAATGGCCAAAAGCTGAACGTCCCTCCACTCGAGCGATGAGGGGTACCGCGGGGTTTTAGTGGGTATACCCCGGCCAATATCCATCCTTGACCGGAGCAGGGGCCTCAAAATCCGGAGCCCCCGGGAGTCCCACACACCGCCCTGCCCCCCGGGTAGGGTGACGGTGCGTAACAACACAACACACCTCGAGCGCGACCTCGAGTCGGCAGCGCGCTCTCACCACGGCAGTTGTCGCCGCTATGTTATGTTACGTGGTTTGCAAATTGAGATCATTATAAAAATCTCGACCATTTTCAATAATAATCGCGACCAGGTCTTGAACTGCGACAGCATCACTTTTAAAAAGTTGAGTTGTAAATAGTGAAATAGCATGCCTGTTTTCAATCAAAAAATTAGACTTCCGTCGAATCTCCTAAAGTGGTATAAAGGTCATCATTGAATATCTCCATAATCTAACTTACCTCAGCGCAGCGCAGTCACGTACCTGTTGCAGACTAACCAGTGTGAGTTTTGAAGCACGTAGTTACTTACCTGCTATTTACGGGAATAGGGATGATGACTGCATTAAAAAAAACTATAATTATATTTAGTCCGTCAGTTAGATTACTTATACAAAAATACTACACATATTTTTCGCTTTAACAAATAAATAAAAAATCACAAAGATAAAGAATATTAAAGTTTTGGAGTGGGGGCTTGCGACGTCAATATTTTGTAATAAATTTACGAAATCGTGACATCACCCGCAACTTGAATGCATTGTATCTTCGTCAATGTTTATTTGAAAAATAAAAATAAAATACGTGTTCAATATTATTGTTTAATCTAACTGACGGACTCAACAGAATTTTTTAGTCATCTAGCATTCTAGCCTATTATCTTTTCTCAAGAAACTGATCACTTTATTTTATGTGAAACATATTCGTCCACAGGAAAGTCTGTCTATAAACTCATGTGGTTGTACGGTTCCCCACATGGTACATATACAACCTTAGTTTTAGTTTATACGAAAACTGAAAATTGTAATTTTAAAATCGTTAATAGAATCGATTGCAATGATGAAGTTTTTATACCATGTTATATTTAGACCAAATAATAGTTACAAACCTTCAATTAGAAATTACCCTACTAAAAACTGTATGGCGCGTGCGCATTGTTTGTCAAAGATTACAAGGTCGTTTAGTCTTGTTAAGCGCAAGCGCCGCAGAAGACGCGTGAGGACAACGAGGCGACACGAAAAGATTGTAACTAAGTACGTTAGTTTTAATTTTTTTTTATCTGATTCTTTAAATGCTGTTTCGGTTTTCGTATAAACTAAAATTAACCTCGTATAACATTCATAAATGACATTGAGCTAAAAAATATCAATATTGTAGGTACAATTTACTAAGATACATTAAAAGACCTATCAGATTCTGAGATGACTTTTAATACGGTTTGCAATCTTGTAAGAGCACTGAGTATCAAAAGCTAAATGTGCTTTATGAATCACCGGGAATTCACCATTATTTTATTGTTATTACCTATCTTGTTCTAGAGGGGACAAAAGTCTTTTTACATTTCCAAATCCCAAACTGTACGCGTCATGAGTCAGTGGACGTCATCATTCCTAATATATCCCACTGTACCTACATATTTCATTATTCAGGCGAATTGACACAAGACATCTGATAATTTTTTATATTCATCTCTAGGTTTTGATGCAACTGTATTTAAATATATGAAATCTTTAACTTCTAGTATCGGTAATTAATACTAACTAACTAACTAACTAAACTTCACGCCACTTCCCTAGCGGGGTAGGCAGAGAGAACCGAACGGTAATTAATGAATTGTATTATTTGTGTGTGTTTTTGTAGGTACATACCATTGTATTATATTTTATTTTTATTAGTTATACCTATTTTATCTACGCATTGCCTAGTTTTACACACACACAATACCACTGATGTCACCAATCCTAGGCGGTCAACGTGTTTCCCGCTACATTTTGGTCCTTCGATCCGGATTAAACCAATATGATTTTAACTATAGGTATTACCAAATTATTAATTTAATTTTGTATGTATAAATAACGTTATTAATTAAGTACCCTTTTCTCGAATCGATCTCGAATGAATGAAGTACGTAAACTATGTGTTAAAGGGTTCCAAGTTACAATAAAACAACATATTTGTTCACATTGATCCATTTATTAAATCGAGACATTGAGATGAACATCGTTACTACGTGAATCATATTCTAGACAAGAATCGCTACACATTATCATCTAACAGTTAGAGATTACATTCTTAATTGTATAGACTGGTGCTAGGCCAAATAGCTCCATAGTAAAGAACAGATAGACAAACCATTTATATGTACGTACGAAACTACTAGACCAGTATTAACATTGTGCAGTTCTAGTATAAAAAAATCTTTCGAGTCACATTAATAAGTCAATAAGCATGTGATTTTAGATGCACTTAGGAAGTAGTAGACACGATCGTCCGCATCACCTCAACTCCTCGGATTCATACGTCATTGCGGCTGGGGTAACTAAAAAAAGTTATTTTAGGTAGCATCGTCTAAGACAGTTGCTAATCATGCGACTTATTATTGTGACTCGCTCACAATATTAAATATCCGACAGGAACTTTCTTTCTGGACTTACTTAATACAGCGATCAGATTAAGATTCGACGCATTGGTTGTTAAACTGCGCCCTACTGTTGCGTCACGCCCGAAAGTCTCCAGACAAGGGTGTTGTCCGCTATTGATACAATTTGAAATCACTTTAATGTGCAACGATAGCTGTAACATATGAAAACGTGTCGTCTAAAGCGAGTGCTCTTACGTTGCGACCTGTTCCATGAGCCGTCCCATGACAACATTTCGACCGGCTAATCCATGCAGGCATTAGTGCGACTTTGGACCCGTTCGGTACGACTATGTCGCTTTCAGACGATGCATATTCATGTGCCACTGTGAGAACTCCTTGTCTGAGCCTTCGGAAGGGTTCAAGCCGTAACTCGGTCAGAGATCCGCTCGCGCGCATCACATCCTCAATAGAGGCGCGGGCAAGCAGGACACTTGAAAACGCGTTTGCGCTCTGAAAGCCCATACTTGTGGTTCTTCACTGTTCAAATGGCAGTGGAATGATATATATGTTACGCGCACTTAGAGCACTCTATCCAAGGTTTCAATACAGACTTGATAGCAAACCTTTCCCCATATTGCTGATTCACGTTTAACTGATATCTTGATCGATGTGAACTTAATTAAAAAACGTGAAACTAATTTTGAATTTAGATAACAACAAACAAGTAAAAAAGAATTTAAAATGTAGTACATATAACAAAACTTTAGTACAGAGTTAACCATTGCTCATAATAGTGTGTTTCTTCGCCTGGACGTTCTATTATAAGGCAATACAAATGTATCGCGTGCCATCCTACCTAACTGGATCTTAATCTGTCCGCAACTAGAGCGTGGAGATATTGTTCAAGCAGGAGTACGAAGCCTAGCTTACCTATATATAGACATAGTTACGACGACGAACGACATCCATGGGGAACTTGACGGGGGTATTACACATTACACTGATACAACACGACACAGAGTACGATTATGATGGTTTTGGAATAATTAAAATCGTTATACGTTACTCATCAGCAACTGAAACATACCCGAATTATAAATATAAATATCGCCGCCTTATTTCAACCTAAAGGAACTGCCGGTTACAATATTATCAACGATCCGCTTATTTCGTTTTTTTTTTGTCTATATAAAATTAATGTTCGGCTATGCAAGAACGCCGCAATACGTTGTAAAATTTCAATTTTGTGATGAAAAAGTATTTATAAATAAATAATTATGCATACAAAAAGCTTAACTACATATTCCGGCAATCCACGCGTCTTTAAGAAATGCCAACACTTTAACAGATCGCATATCTTTGCATAACACTTCAAAATTCATATTAAATTTTGTTCATTACAAACTCACTTACACAAATTGTGGGCGCTGGCGCCGCCGGCAGCGACCGGGGTAACGTTGAAAAATAGAATGAATCAAAGCGATTTCAGGCTTCTTTCTCAAGACACAAGTAAAGTCATCCAAAAATAGAACAAGACAGCAATCCCGCAAGACGCCCCGCCGACGGCGCCCGCGCCCGCACTAATTTATCAGTCATTTGCCAAACCGATCATCATATGTCTGAGATCGAAATACCGATGCTTTGTACTAAATAAAAACGCTAAAAGCATGAGTTAAGTACTTTAAACTAACTAAAAAACCTTTCGATACGATCACCTTCATTAATACTGTTGTAAAATGGACGAGCAAATAAATGTTACTGAATTTGGTACAATTTATGATTTTGGCAATGACTGGCGGGAGGCCGCACGATCACGACACATACGCGCGACAGGAGCCGTTCAACACCCACGACAAATTCGCTCTCCCGCCAGTCAAAGTAACAATTTTGCGTAAACAAAAATAACACAGCACTTATATACAGTAATCGAGGATGCATATGAACTTATTTGGGTCATGTAATGCACTTTCGGGTTACAGATCATATTTAAATAAACTTAATGAGATTAGTACCCGGCGAGTCCACCAAATTAGGATTTTCTACCTGAGAAAATAAATATTACAATTTCGAAGTAATATACACAACTTACCCTTAATTTAAAGTAAGTATAAATAACTTAACATAATAATACGCAATATAGCATAGACGGAATAAATTAGGGAAGTTACCCCAATGCTGAACAACTTAATAGTACATATCGACAGTATCGATTCTATCGATATTATAGATGATTTCCGAGGTTAACTATCGATAGTCAAACTATCGATAGTTCGGCAACACTTGTAATAATATTCCCACGTGTTAAAATTAAAATATAATCGGCATCATAAAGTTGCATAACATTTCTCAGAAAGTCTGACTGTACAGCCGATTTTGCTTTTTGGTTGCAGCGGACTCGACTTTTGAACGGAATCGCTTGAGCACAAAGAAGTTAAAATCATGATATATCATATTCCGCTTAATTTTATGCTCGTCCCCTCACATGATCACAAAAGCAAACAATTGTTGTAGCGTAAAATTTTCTTAATACATTTACTAATAGCGCAATTCGCTTTTACTTATCCTTTCATCAAAATCCTTTGAATGAAACGGTGGCATTATTTGTAGCACTGCCCTACGCTGACACAGCGACCCATAGCCACATCTCAATGAAGCCTAGATCCTGTACCAATAGTTTGCTCACGTAATCAACAATATAAACCTTAATGTTTCTGGCTTTCGCTCACCCGCGTGGTTAAAAGATACAGTACGTAAGTTTTTAAAAGCCTCCTGAGACATTTGTCGCTTTTACGTGCTACTTACTGCGCACTAGTGCGGAAGGATACTGGTAAATAAAAGCGACGTACTCTTTAATAGCATTAAAAATATCGCGCTCTGCTAGATGGAATGCGACATACGTTCTGAGCAAATTTCGCATTAGGTTACATATATATCTGAATCTAAGACCTCATCTTTTACCCGATTGCATCAAGAAAAATCGGGTAATACCTACCATAAGTTTGGTACGACGAATTCGTTTATAGTCCGATAAAAATTGTCTTCTCCGTAAACAGTTTTAGACAACGTGTCAGAGACGGTATTACCTAAGGCCTATTAATCTCAATCTGATATTGAATCCAATTATATTTTGATATCTCAACGGGACAACGTTCGTCTGCCCAGATGGAAACCATATAAACCATGCTCAATCCTTTTTCTTTAGATCTTCATATTCTGAAACTTCAGAAACCCACTCGTTAGTAATATTTTTCTGCCCAGAGGGATAATTTGTAAAATCAGCCTTTTTGAACACGTGTATTTTACATAGCGTGGAAGGTTTGTAGGTTTAGATATCGTTATCCAAATAGGAAGTATGATGGGCTCGGCACGGCTGTTGAACCGACCATCGACTTCAGATATAATCAGAATTTCAAGTTCGCAGAAAATGTTCAGCGAACCTACAAACTTATGTGACAGGGCTGAACAACTGTCACACTTTAAACTTGCTGAATAACTGTTAAACCCTGACGTGCTGCAAGCGTTTGTGGGGCGATATGTTGCATAAACCAGCGTATGCAAACTTGAGAACTTTTTGTTCTACAACAGTTTTGAAAGTTTACCCAATATAGACAATAAAATTGTAGTAACATACACGTGTACGTGTAATTTTAGTGACATTGATCAATATGCCATAAAGTGGGGCGAATTCCTCAACTCTTTTACAGAGGAGGATCAATCGGAATACTGTGTAATAAGTACTTATTTCGTTCCCTAAGTGGCCTCTTACGACACCAACAGGAAAAGTAGAGGTGGTGCAATTATATGCCAGCACCACAAGGCGCAACGCACTGCACTACACCATCAAGAACGAGACTCCAGGAATCTGGCAACGACAAATTATTTCCGGATAATCGGACACCGCTCGTCTCCATTACCGATTAGATCCGAGACATTATTAAACGTTTTCTAAACAGTTGGGTCTCAACCCGGCAAAAATGAACAGCTAGCGGACTATGATCGGGCACACCCAAAATAAAAATATTTTAATTACTTCGAAAAATTCGCAAACGTGCGTTTGCTAAGCTGACGATTGGAACGAGTTTACCACTGGAGGCCGAAATTCATGTTGTTTAACACAAGACCGAAGAAACTATTGATCATTCTTCAGTTGATCGAATAGACATTTGACAAAAAGATTTTTTTTTTTATATATTTGTTATAAATATTATTATTATAGTTAAATTATTTTTTATTAAATCTTTATAACACATTATGTTCCTAATTTAATCACTCTTGCCCAGTTTTGGGTTTATTCGACAAACGATAGCTAGGTTTGCAATTTTTCTACAAAACGTTCACTCGACCAAATGTAAAAATATCAATGGTTCTTTCGATCAAAAATCTTTATGTCAATGTGTCTATTCGATTAACAGAAGAATGATCAATAGTTTCTTCGGTCTTGTGTTAAACGACCAAATGAATTTCGGCCTCCAGTGGTGAACTCGATTGGAACAGTCCCAAAGAGATGTGGAAAATTTTAAGGCAGCGTGCGGTAATGCAAACCTGCAAGAATTTAGATGCAAATAGAGGGACTTGCGGATCGGGGACGCTCAGCGCAGCGCCCCCGATCCGTCCGGCGACAGCGGCGAGGACTGCTGGGCACAGGCTCGAGAGCCGCGTCTCACAGCAGCTCAATTTTGTACTTGGAAGGTGTCCAAAGGTATATGAATCGCGACCCATTTTATATGCCGAAACATTATGCCACACTAGACCAGACAAAAATCATGATCGCACTGATGTAACTGCTATTCGATGTTACTTGTACTTCTACTTAGCAATCGGGGGACGCACATTTCTGACACCATATAACCCTGATGGTACCATCTACTTTAATTATATTACTTGTCTCTCCGATTTTAACCTGACCAATAAATAGTACTATTACTCCAATTTCCTCAATCCGATCACTTAAGTTTTCTAGGACCTACTTAAAATGTTATTGCATTTGTCGCGACACATATTTCGGGCACCAACTGCCTGGACGAATTAACCGTAACACCAAGCGGGACCAAGCGGGACCTACAACGTCAAGCCTTGCGTAACTTCGTAACTTCCATTGATATACCACATTCGCTATCGAGCCAAATTTGATCCCCTAAAGGGGCACAGGCCTCCACTCATCGAAGAGGGGCGGGTGGGCGCTGGCTGTTCGGCGCCCCGTTTGTTCCCTTAGTCGCCTTATACGACACCCGCAGGAAAACTGGGGTGGTGCTATTCTACTCAGCCGGCACCACACGGCAGACTGCACATGCCTTCTCGCTCCCCCCCTATAGGGCAGAACTTTGGAAAATTGGAAATGATTTCAAAGGAAAAACTCACGTTCTTTTAACTTTGCAAATAATCTTAAATGACCACCTCCGCAAAGACCGACGAAATGGACAATTGCGAAAACGATCTTTACCCAACAAATATTAACCCAGAAATCGGCTATGGTACTTATTTCTTGATTTCAAACATTCTGTTCAAATACCAACTCTTAGAGTACGCTTCAATACAATCAGTTCAGTACAATCTGAAGTTTTCGACAAAGGCTCTGCCATACCAGATGGGCTCACGCCGTTCAAACCAACTTTTTAACCCCAACACTCTGATACCTTACTTAGGATAAAGACTATAAGATTATAGGATTGGATAAAGACTGTTTCCATTGCCCAAATTTGTCGTCCTACACGACGCTCTAAACTCATAAGAAACACGTAAACAGTTCGTTTAACTTCTGAATACATTTCAATCCAGAAACATGCTGTTAACCCTAACGTCAAAAGGTTATTTAAGAAAATGATGAGCGCGCAAGCGTTTCGATGCACTCAATCGACGAGAGCGTCAGAGCTACTTCATCTCATAGTCGCGAGGAGGGAACTTACTTTACTGATCCCTCAGTCACGTCCGATATTAAATATGACCTGGCAAACGCAAGCCAGTGTTTTCCGTTTCTAACGTCCCAACATTTTTTTTTCAGTCACATGAACCGCAACATTTTTATTCACACCAATACTGTACCACGAAAAAATTCAAGCTTCCCCATTTCATCTCACCCGTACTCGACTCACGAACGATGTTTGACTTAGACAGTCTCAGGGGCGAGGCTTTCAAGCACCCGTGTTTTGGAACATTTGGAATCCCCAATTTTGATACTGAATTTTCAAAAGCTTTTTGCTACGTGTCGACGAAAGTGTAATATTGTGAAGCCTCGCCCCCTGTAGCCCTCAATTACCTCAATTCATGGCCTGAACCAGCATCGTCCAGAACAACATATTTGTCGTTTGCCAGGTCACACGACCAAACCAACCATTTACTTCGTCGCCTCACCAAACGCGAAATTTGCTCAATATTGTTCATTAAAATTTAAGTACACATAAAAACTTACTGACAAAGTAATAATTTATTAAAAGTAAATTAATTCAAGGGCCTAATGAAAAAAAAAAATTAAACCCGCGCTAAGCGCAACAGATACCACAATTTAATTCGTATCAAAATATCATACCACTAATTAAAATAGGTTTAAAATCAATAATACGTAATAAACTAGACACATTCCGTTAAACGATATTAAATGTTAATTATATACGATCCAAAAGTAATTACAAAATGTTCCTTATATTAAAATTGGACCAATATCAAAATGCTGGTAGGGTACCCGAGCCCAACATTTTGAGACTGGCCACAACCACCTTACCTAAGTACCTAGTTAATTTAGTTCGGAAATAATAAATAACTACCCATCGCCTTTTTCAGGTACGGGGTATAAGTGTAAATTAATTAAAATGTTCCAAAACTGCGTCTAAGTACACCGATGATTACATACGCTGCATACATGGAGTGCCTGAGATGTTCATTGTTCATTGCAACGCGGTTAATTTAGCATGCCTCAAGGCAGCACATCGCCGAGGACTGTGTGCATCGACTGGTTCCATTGTCCGAGCGGACTGTACACATGTATTGCGCTTGCGCCGTGCGGCGCAACATAGCCTCTATTTAAATATTGTTGCAATATTTTTCGCCTGAACATCTAAAATTTTTATTGAGTTCATATTTTTTAACTTCGCTAATGCATTTATTTTGTGGCGTGCAACAGGGATTTCTTTATTTTATATATCTATATTTATGTCGCACGTAACGTCTAATGATAGTTAATTATTGTAATTAGAACTATAACGCTCAAACGACATAAAATATAGAGTAAAGCCGATTGAGACTTTTTGTATACTTATGAGCTAAATTTGGATTACTCCAATTTCATCGGGGACATCTTCCCGTGCGCTTGATCTCTCAGTTGGTTTCAGAGGCATTTTAAACGGTCGACGCTGTTATGTGCTCGAGACTGGTGTTTTTCTAGGCTAGACTATATTTATTAAAGAGGTTGGTGAATTTCCGACGTGACTGTTGTTGATGCCACTATCTTAGATAAAACTTAGGTCGAATATGGGTTAATACACAATACATTCATATTAAATACAGCTACTTAAGAAATATTTTCTAATTAGGTCCTAAAGTACAATTAGCATTTATGAATGCATCAGGGTGAAACTGACATGAAAGGCACGTCAGCCTTGAGTTACTTAGTACAAAGCAACAAAATGAACGTGCAAACCGAATACAAGTGCAGACGCCCCAAAATAATACCCAAAGCGAGGTTTCTTTAGTTGTATTGTAATTAAGTTAAATACATAAATATATATAAATGCCAGATGGCAGTGAAAACGCTAAGCGATATGAAGATAGATGTGATGAATACTACGCGCAGTTAACGACCTAGAAAGCACGTAAATTCCGGAAATAAAAGTGATGAGTGCGCGAAGTGCGGTGAAAGAACTCCGCCCTGTGCGACCCGGGGCGCGTGCCGGTAGCGGTCAGAGATCTCTTCCTGCGCGACGCACCGCTCGAGAAATTAATATAATAACAATGGCAAAAACCTACCACCTACAACTAACTACATAAAAGAACCACCGAACTGCACATCCACTTAATTAACATGGTATATGCTTTGCACCAACCTGGAAGTTGCCACATGTGGCCGAGATTGAGACGTCACTCCTAGTTGTATGATTTGATAAACGCCATTACCCAGTTCATCGGTATTCCGATTTGGCAAAGCATATCCCAGTTTGAGACACTACTTTGAAAGAACCAATAGAGATATAAGACCTCACTAGACGAGATGAGAGGATAGAAATAGGACAGTTTTAAGGATAACTAGAAGAATACAGTCGAAAAAATTATCAATCCTACTAAATTAACTACCCTTTTTGGGCTTGATGGTGGCTGTCCATTTTTTTTACTTTCCTTAATACTAACTGTCACGTTTATATGTTGATGCTAAATGATGTTACATCTGAACCCAAACAGTGCATATCAATTTTTAAAACATCGATGATGTTTTAGATGTTTACTCTACATGTTTAGTTTGGTAACTGATGCTAGCTGTCTCGTCTTGTCATCTATGTTGCCGTATATGCTATCACGGATATAGCTGATGTCTGATGTTACCATACACGCTCGGTTTCGTGACTCGGGCTGATGTTAGCCGTCACATCTATCTAGCATCACGGATGTAGCTGATGTCTGATGTTACCATACACGCTCGGTTTCGTGGCACGGGCTGATGTTAGCCGTCACGTCTATCTAGCATCACGGATGTAGCTGATGTCTGATGTTACCATACACGCTCGGTTTCGTGGCTCGGGCTGATATTAGCCGTTACGTCTATCTAGCATCACGGATATAGCTGATGTCTGATGTTACCATACACGCTCGGTTTTATGACTCGGGCTGATGTTACCATACACGCTCGGTTTCGTGGCTCAGGCTGATGTTAGCCGTCACGTCTATCTAGCATCACGGATGTAGCTGATGTCTGATGTTACCATACACGCTCGGTTTCGTGGCTCGGGCTGATGTTAGCCGTCACGTCTATTTAGCATCACGGATGTAGCTGATGTCTGATGTTACCATACACGCTCGGTTTCGTGGCTCGGGCTGATATTAGCCGTTACGTCTATCTAGCATCACGGATATAGCTGATGTCTGATGTTACCATACACGCTCGGTTTTATGACTCGGGCTGATGTTACCATACACGCTCGGTTTCGTGGCTCAGGCTGATGTTAGCCGTCACGTCTATCTAGCATCACGGATGTAGCTGATGTCTGATGTTACCATACACGCTCGGTTTCGTGGCTCGGGCTGATGTTAGCCGTCACGTCTATTTAGCATCACGGATGTAGCTGATGTCTGATGTTACCATACACGCTCGGTTTCGTGGCTCGGGCTGATGTTAGCCGTCACGTCTATTTAGCATCACGGATGTAGCTGATGTCTGATGTTACCATACACGCTCGGTTTCATGACTCGGTCTGATGTTAACTGTCACGTATTTCCAAATTCACATCAAGGTTGGCTGATGTTTTGCCTCCTGTGGCGTGTTTGCCGAGCATCATTTATCCTGATTTTTACCATTTATGCTTTTTTTTTTACATTTTTGAGCAGTGCTTGATGCTATGGATCGAAGACTTTAACGTCGTTTGTCTGATGTTCGCCATGTATGCTTACTGCGTAGGCGCTCCCACTGTTTGACACCGACTTTCTAATTTCATGATGTTGCCTGGTGTGCGGCCCAAAATGCCTATTTATTTAGCTGATGATATTACTATGCCGTTAAAAGTTTCAAAGTTAGAAATTTTTCGACTGTAAACTTATGGAAACCTCAAGTATAGGAATCAAGCCAAAATGCCAGATTTTCCTTATACTTGGCGTCTCTCTGAAGCAGATGTTAGAGTTCTCTACTTATCCTATAATTATGACTGGAAAGAGGGAAGGACGACCTACATGTAGCGTGTAATGTTAAGCGTTTTGAGCGAATAGTTGACACGAAAATACGCTCAATGTGTCTTGAGCGACATATGAGTTGTTGTGAATTTAGATGAGATGCATATGTCGAGAAGCGTATGTACAGCCAACTAATATCATAGGAAGCCAAAGGATTTCATTGGATAAAACTTAACGCTAAATTAAATGCAAACTTATTTAACGGCGCGTTGCTTAGTGCGAAGGCCAACTTATTACAATTATTTTAGAATTAGTTATAAAAATAATAATAAATAAATTTAGACTACATCACATACATTGATCTGACTCCGTGGTAAGTAGCTTAAGCACTTGTGTTACAGATATCAGACACAACAGTGGTATTACAAATATATACTTAAATACTGAATATTAACACCCAGACACAGAACAAACACAAGTATTCATCACACGAATATTTGTTCTGGGTGGGGATCGAACCCACAACTCTTGGCGCATGGGGCAGGATCACTACCAAATGCGCCATCGAGCCAGTCAGTTATGGATAAAGAATAATACTGATAATTTGGCATCTAAGCGTGGTGAGCCAGTGGACACTGGGTGGACACTGATTCGACACACCCTAAGAGGCGACAGAAGATGATGTACAGTTACGGTGGAATGAAGGGATTAATAGAGATTATACGATCCTAGCCTAAACTTATATTTAAACGAATTGCTGCGCAAACATTAAATAATAAACATCGAGGATTAATGAGATGGTAAAATTTATTCCGAATTAAAATTTAATCGAACAGTAGTAGGACATGAAAGCACGACAGCCCCGATAGGAGTATGCCGCGCTAAGCTATAACGATGAGGGGAGGAGGTTAGTAAATAAATAATACTTTAACATAAAGTGCAACTGCTACCAGCGCGATTGTTTTAACACAATTTCGTCGTCAGCCCGTTCTGCGAACTCTAACATCTCAGCGAGTACGTTATCCCTATATTGAACAGTTCATTGACAGTAAGAGCCTTTTGTTGTCAAACACTAGGTACTGTTTTATATAAGAATATCAGTGAAACATGACGTTAAGAGCTAGAACCGACATTCGAAGATATTAATTAACTTGCTTATACAGTTAGATTAAACAACAATAACAGATTGCAGGTGTAATAGAAACACCAAGAAAATGTTCTAACCCACAAACCAGACCCACTGAGTTTCAAACAGTCTTTTGGCGAGTCCCATATTCCTGCAATAGCATTAACGTCGCTAAACAAACTGCAAACTGCAAGCTGTATTAATATCACGAAACAGGCGTCTGACACGCCAACCTAAGATCGCAAACGGTTAGTGACCGGACATACGATCGCGCCTAGCAAAATCACACGTAAAGGCAACATAAGACTAAAATGCGATTAACGGTCAGCCACGTGTCGCGGGCATCCTACCTCCAGATGACGGCGACGTTGGGATCGTCCTCGATGATTTGGTCAAGGGTGGGCAGGTCGATGCGCGCGATGCAGCAGATCTCGTCGGTGCAGTGCCGGCCGGTGAACAGCCGCCGGACGCCGCGCATCGACTCCATGCGATTGAACCCGTTAAGTCTTGTAGGGCTGCGGATGTACACCGGGTATCTGTGGACAACACTTTGCGTTTAGCATTTGATGTCCGGGAGGTCTGATGAAGCATAATTGCCATTTTCATGATAATTATTACATGATTTCAAATATTGATTCTTATACAAAAACCCTCAGTTCCAAAAATAGGAGGTTTCTTTCTTCTGCGATCTCTGTTAACGAGCATTCCAAATAATGACATTGATAATGATAGTATGAACAAAAATCAGGAAGGTTTTTAGGTACAGAAAGAAAAATATGTGGAAATAAAGTAATTTTACGATTCGCACTCTCTCTTCCATTCTTTATTAGAGCGACGCAACGTGCGCTTAACTTAGGATAATGATGATAAATGATACGAGAAAAAAAAGAAGTGATACAAACCTTTTAAGGCACCTGATGAGACCGTGGATTTGCGCGAAGACAACCAGCCGACGGATGTCGAATGTCGGGGCCGAGGTGTTGGAGTACCGCTCGCACACCGCGCGCAGTGTCGTGCCCTGCTGCAGTGAGCACAGGATCTCCAGCACGTCCGGGAACGCGGGCTGGGGGCAGATGTGTCGTGAGGGACCGATTCAAAGGAAAGCAGAGGACGAACCGCGAGCCTCGCGGAGACCCTTGACCGGTTTGAGCGTGCACACCTCGGCAGCCGTTGTCGGGAATTCGGATGTCGATTTGAGCAAACCACACAAGTTCAGTTTTACATAGCTATTGCACGTTTTAAGCGTGTTACAATTACCGCGACAATCCCAGACACCGACTTCAGATATGTAATTTTTTTTTCCGAATCAAAACGGTCAAACATCTCCCGAGACAATTTTTTTTTTTTGTGTTTTTTTTTGGTTCTTCCTTAAAGTTCCTCTGAATCGGTCCCCCTGTGTGTGATCGCCACTTTGATAGTTACTATTTAAGATCCATTTACAACCATACCTATTTCCCCATTGTACTTAGCCAATTTAGTAGATTATTGATTGCCACTATATAATATTGTATAATATATCTGCATACTTCAATTTTGTCTCTGTACTTGGTCGATTAGGTGCAGTGGCCAGCTCATCGTAGCCTGGAGTGACAAATATTTCTAGACAAACGGGACTTACATTGAATGAAATCGAGTGCTGTGCCAATTGCGAATCTCCCTATCCCTAAGTAAACTGACACGTTTGCTTAAGGTTCGTTACTCCCATAAACAAATTATACTCCATCAAATCTAAGAAGTACCGTTTGACATTTGACATTTTTCAAACCGAAACAACTTTCTGCAAAGGTAAATCACTCAATTTCAATAACCTTTTCCGTTAAACTATGGATTTATGAAGTTATTTTTTATTTTATCACAAAATGTACAATTCTTAATCACTACAAATAAATTTAAATCTTTCAAACGAAGTAAAATTACTAATATACGCAACAAATAAGTTTTATTTATACCTCATTTCAAAGTCACGTAGTTAGGTCCTTTATCGTAGTGTTGCGACTCCTGAAATTCACTTGTTATACGAATAATCGTTATAATGTCCGAATAACCGAACTTAATAATGACGAGCCGTTATCAACCGAGGCGTCTTTTAGTATGCAGTAGTAATCGTTGAACACGAGTGAGTTGCCAGAAACGAAAACAAGAAGAAAAAGAATCCTATGTTCATTCGACAGCGTCTGATGCTATCTATCGACTATAATCCAATGCACCAAGAGTTATTAGTTACAAAATTAATAGATGATCAATTAATGATTAACATTTTAGGTGAATAACATTTTTTTAATAACATATTTTTTTATTTATTTCCCCTAAAACACTTGTATAGGTTCCTATCAGAACGCGAAGCAGCATCTGTGTAAATGTACTTATACCTACACAACCCGCATATTTAGTATGTTTTTATATTACCTACTGTAAAACTACGAACTTCAGTAAACCCTTAGATTTTTTTGGTATATCGTAAGGTTAACCTATGATAATCATACCAATATACGGTTTTTTACAATACCTAACATATTTTATATAAATCTAAAAAACTGTAATCGATTAGTAAAAAATATGTACTAAGAAATAATTTATTAAAATTCGGATTTTGTAGTAATCGATTTCTTTGATCCCATCCCTAATCGTCAATTTGTCATATCTGTCAAACGGTACTTCTTAGATTGTACGGACATAAGATGTACAGAGAATGCATCTACAGCCAATCTCGTTTGAAAATCATAAGCAAGGAAGGTCTATGAGTCCGCTTGTCTCAACTTTTATGAATAAGTTTCTTGGGAAACTATTTCTTAAATAATTCAGCAGGGTAATTTGTTGCTAAGGCCATATTTTATTTACGTCTGTTTTGTGCACTCCTACTATTCGTACCATCAATTTTTTTAGTAACGTGTGTTAAGATAACTGTTTCTAATAATCTGTTGGGTCTGGTACATTTTTAAGTTCTTTTAACGGGTTTGATGCCAATCAGTAATTTTGTTCCTGTGTTAATATGAGCAGTTTGATACCAGATTTAAAGCACTAATATAATATTATCGACACGTGATGTGTAGATAAGATTATTATAAGGAGAAAATCAGCATCTCCTGAGGTACCTGCGGGAAGGTGAGGTTGTGATGAAGCGCTTTTACTTGGAGGTTCCGTCTAACTTAGTTAGTTTTCGTGCGTCTGTTTATCATGCTTGCTAATGTTTAGTTCAAGTTCACCCCATAGATACCGTTTATTTATCATATTTTATAATATTTAGGCTTCGGTTTACGAAACTACATAAATTCACTTTTACACAACTATTGCGCTTCAAGCGTGTTTCAATTAACGCAGCAGTACCAGACACTAGATACGTATTATTTCAAATATTTTTTTCCGAATCAAAACGGTCATACATCCCGCGAGATTATATTTTTTGCGCCGGTCCGTTTGTTACCATTCATTCAAGCATGGATACTATCATACTCTATTTCACCTGAGAAGAGTTCCGTGACACTTTAAATTTGACGTTAATAGTTATGCATCCATATGACAGCCTTTCGATTTTTTATTGCAATTCGATAAAAAGTTTTAGGGCAGTTAAATCGACTTTTCTATTTATTTTAATTTGAATCCTGATTAGAATGAATATTATTTGAAAATATGATTTATTTGTATATTAAAACTGGTATTCTCACGTAAATAATATGCAGATATGTCTTAAACGCACGCGATTGGAAGATTCGATATCATCCAAATACGGATGGTTTGTTTCTGTTTGTGTCATATGGGACACTTCTTTGTGTAGGTTTAGGATTAGTAACATATTTTCGTTAAAATTTACACTTATGAAATATCTTTAGTAAAATATCCTAACTCAATGACAAGACGCCAGTCATATCGATTAATGTAATAAATAATAGGCAATAATTTTATACTTAACCCCCTAAATTAACTACTAGTCTTGTGAAGATACGGAACGGCAAGCCTGTATTTATTTCGAGTGTAAATACGATGACAGTCAATATGTTTTTTTATATGTCAGCAGCGGACACCCATAACAAAAGGCCGTACGAAACTTAATTATTTTTAAAAGTCAAAGACCCTGACCACGTAACTTTATTAATTCTACTTTTGTAAATACTAACAGTTGCCAATTCACAGAATTTTGTCTTCGAATTATAGATCATTTTGGTTCTTTTCGGAAAAGTGTCATTAAATTCTTGTTCAACAATATTGAAAACCTTTTCATACATGTCATCTACTTTTGTATTATTAAAGTAACGAATATTTTTAGACAATTTTTTAATCCGTGATGCAGTGATTGGTCTATAAAACAATGCTTAACGAAGACAGCACACCCCGTTGGTCGAAAGCCGCTATTTGGCCAGTATGGTCTGAATTCACAATGTTTATAAAGGTTTTTTTTGTATAATGCAATTACAGAAAATATTATCTATACATGTAGATGATGTGTGAGTCACTCGTGTTGGTCCGTTCAAGAGGTTGTTTGAATTGAAGGATTTAAAAAGATTCAGAGACCTAACAGAGTCTTGGGTGTTATCTAAAATATAAACATTAAAGTCACCACACACAATATTTTTTTTGATACATGTACAAGCTTTCCGCAATACCTCTTTCATTACAGATTCAAAGAAAATAAGACTAGCAGAAGGGGTTCTATACACACATGTAATACCATGATGCTTTAGTTCTACACATGAAATTTTATCGAGTTTCGCAGTAAAATAAGCGACCCGCCTCTAATTGCTGAGCTTCGAGAAAACGCGCTACTAACATTGTAGTTATTTATACTGACAATTAATTAATCCATACTAATTAAATCAATGCTCAGTGATACATTATATATGGCAGTCATGTCTTCTAAAAATAATTTAATTTCTAGTTCTTTGCCGGAAAAGCCCTGTGTGTTTTGGTATACAATATTTAAGTAATTAGGTTTTTCCTTAGTCACCAATGTGCAAGAGACGTCCTCAATTGTCTTAAAATCGAATTTAAATTATCTGGAACGAGTTCCAAAGTCCGTAAAAATATATATATATATATTGTAGGCTAACAAATTAGCCAATTGTTTTTTAATTTTGTTCGACAAATAAAAGGTTTTGCCAGTCAGTACAAAATTATTATTAATTAATTTATTTTGTCAAAAAACACAAATTAGTCACTATGACAAGTCAAAGTGTAGATTATCATATTAAATTTATGAATACTATCATTTTGTCCTGATGTGTATTATCTACAGAAGGGTAGTATTACACAAACAGTAGTTCTAGTAGTACACAAACAGTTTTTTTTACCTGTAGCTCTGATAATATATATATGTATTTAACTGCAATAATTATGATAGAATGGTACATGTGCCGCATTGCCGCACGTAGTTAAATACAGCACGTATTCCACGTAGTAAATATATCATTAGTAATACTACACTAATCACTAACAGATTGAGAGATATATAAGCTGTAAATATATTTTATTAAAGTTAGACTTATACCAACTGTTGTCTCAATTACCCCAGTCATATATAAATACCCCTGATTGTTTCTTATCTTTATTGATTACAACATTTTATCTATGTATCTATCTTTATATCTGATGATGAAAGTGGAGTGACAAGTACTTGGGCTAAAGCCTATATGTAGCCTCCTAATAGGAGTTATTATTGTCTTTCATTGATACCAAAGTTATCGAAGGATAATTTTACTTGCCGTGAAAATGGACCAGGTTAATACCTAATAGTTAAAATGTTGGTAGTTATTCTTATTACACGTTACTTTCATAATAGTTTTAGTCGTGTATTAGATCAGGTTCTCCAGTTCGAGAGCGGGCGGGCGAAGTAGTGCTTCTTCCGAAGACTTGAATTGTGATTATTCTCTTACGACTTGGGCTAAACTTAAACAGACACCGGTGTGTTTAAGGCTTAGACTGAATCAAAGCTGTTGTTACCGGAATTGCTTATTTTGGCATATTGATTATGATTAATTGATATGTAGAGACCATGTTCTTCATATAAAAGAGCGAAGTGTGTTTTTGACATTGGCTGTATCAGGCGTCTTCTGGCTTCCACTCATATAAATAAATATATATTTATATGAGTGATAATATATATATATATATTGTATGTATATATATATAGATATATTAACGTGGTTTCCATCTTAGATCGGGTTCTTCTGTTCAAGGGTGGGCGGGCGAAGTGCTGCTTCTTCTTAAATCTTGAATTCTGCTTATTCTTTAACAACTTGGGCTAAACTTAAACAGACACCGGTGTGTTTAAGGCTTAGACTGAAGCAAAGTCGTTGTCGCCAAAGGTAACGGTACCAACCTGGATGGTGCAGGATGCCGTTTGTGATGGTGAAACGGGTGGGCTAGTATATACTTGGAGACCTTATTAATACTACTTTAATTTTTATAATTTGCATATTTATTGGTAAATAATATTACAAAAAAGCGTTGAGGCGGCGCTTTTCATCTAAATTTGTAAGGGCTATTCCATTTTACAAACCGACAACACTACTTGACGAAGGCTTGTAGTGGCTTAGGGGGAACAATTGGACAGTGGCGAGACACACCTTATCGTTGGCATCGGAACCGGCCATTATGAACGCGGTACAGGATCTCTGCAACTCCTTGTCGACGAACAGCCGACAGAGCTTCGGTGTGGCGCGGTACATGTTGCTGAACTTCAGTACTGGAATAAGGGTCACCTGCGGGCGAAACAGCTCAGCTCAGACAGGGCGGCGCGCGTGCTGGGCGCCGCCCCAGGACGTACCATGACGTGTGGTTCCGACGTAGCCAGTCATTTTACAACGCGATCTTAACCCCGATTCAGGCTTGGATGGAACATTATTCTGTTTATTACCGATCCAAGCTCAATATACTATTTACCAAAAGTAATTTTTGTATTTTGTATCACAATAAGTGTATAAATTCTAGAGCAATTTTAATATTGAGTCCCGCCTATGTCATTCTCAATTGACTATCGATATTAAGACAACTTAACTCTACTACTATAAATATTTAATAATGATTAAATACTGAATGTATGAAATTAATGTTAGGTGTAAGCATCTGTATGATACGGCTCCCAATATCTTAGAAAACAACCGCGAAGACTGATCCAAAACATAGGAAGCGCAATTAAAATACGGAACTGTAGCTGATCCCCACAAAGCATGGTACGTGTGGCTAAGTAACATAGTAGGACCTTGGGTCAGCGCTTCAAAATAAACCAGCAAGAATTTGTATTCCACGTACCAGATGCACAAATGAAAACATCTTTAAAATATTGATTGTTATGACTGTAGAGGTTCTTTTTGGTTAGCGTCAAAACATAAACTAGATTGCTCGGTTTGAACTTCAACCGTCAAAATTCTAGTTGAAAAATGAGACCACAAAATTATTTAAAGCATTCATAGAACCGTCTTTATAATTTGTTCGGATAAACGAATAACTGATCGTCAAATGGTGAGAGCGTTTCTTTTCCAAAATGAGTACATCTTAAACTCGATTCCTTTCCCAAATTATAGTTTACTGCTAGTAAGCTGCCCATAATTATATATGAACTGAAACTTTTTTAATGTAAAGCTTTTTCAGAATAGAGTAATAGTATTGTGCATCTAGAGTGGTTCATTTTGAAGCGCCACATAATATAAGAGCCCTAATTGCGTGCATCCATTAAAACCGGTGACAGTGTGGATCAAAGTCTCATGGAAACCTTTCATGGTATTTCGCCTTTAATAGTTCACTGTTAATGTGAGGCCAATACACCAGTGCAAAAGTCAATCGAGAAAAATAGGCTCTAAGAATAAAAAGGCATATACCGAGAAAGTTTTAACCACTGGCAAAGAGGTCACTAGGTTGATGTTTATACATCGTCCTAATGGAAACATCTACCAATTGCATCGCAAGACATGCGACGCAAATTGAAACTTAACGATTTATTTTCTTGAAACATATAGTAATGAACCGAAAGGTCGCAAACAAGTGTTTAAATATTCGTCGCAAAAAGTAATTAAGTATATTTAATTAGACTGCGTCTATACCTAACTAGGCAATACCAAGGTATACATGAAATAGGTACATCGCTTCCAGTGGTTACAACGTTCTGGTTATTTGCTCAAAGATAATTACAAAAAAACTAGATCATTTTCTTGTTTAATATTTCAATTCAGCCGAAAAAGGACCCTCTTGCGAACAATGAGCACAATAGTCAACACTTTACAATTGATGGTAGGTCACATGAAGAAAATGATCTCGGGTCTATTCATTTTGAGCAGTAATTAATGTGGAAAGAGAAAGAAAGTTACTCACCACGCCATAGTAGACCAAGTTCTGTATACAAGACTTCACTAAGGTTTTCTCGACGTTGGTGTCGGCCGCTATCTTAGACACGTGGTTGTAGCCGTTAATGTAAGGGAGCAGCTGAAACAAAACGGCCGGTTCTAATTCTCGCCCACCACAATGCAACCCTAACGTCTCCACACCTTCACCATGCCCGATCTCTTATTTTCATCCATGCTTAGATTTGTTCTGTGCTCGTACATTTCTATCTAATATTTTTTGTTGGTGATGATATTAATCAGTGCTATAAGAGAAATATTGCATCCAAAGATTTAAGTTATTTAGTACAATTCGCTCAGCAGACTATTGATTCAAACGCATTCGCATGGGCTCGCACAGAACGGTATATAAAGTATAAAATATCATCACTAGAAACGATGAATATCTTAGTGAAGATATCGGCTCCACTAGACGTCCTGAAACAGCCATTAATGGCAAAAGATACACAACTCTCACTCGCTGGTACTGGACGAAAAGAAAGATAGTCAAAGTGTCTTACCTGTCTGGTAGTAAGATCCCAATCGGCAGTCAGATCAACTTCGAAGGGTTCTTCATCTTCGATGTCGAGATGTTCCTGGTTCTGGGTCTCGGCGCCCTCGGGCGGGGTGGTGCGCTGCGGCCGGCCTGGGCGCGGCAGCCCCACAGACGCCAGCAGCACGGGCACGTCGTCGTCGTGCACCGGCGTCGGGTCCTTGCGCACCTCCAGAACTTTCAGGTGCATCACTGTATCGCCTTCTGTAGGACAAGCGAACGGGACCTTCTTAGTCTTTCTCCAAAATATTAACCTGTTAGTAACATTGTCACTGCCGAATAACGAGTTGTAATATGCCTGTAATATGGCAGACTTGTAATAAATATGACGATCGCACAGCATTAAATATTTACAAGCACAGCATTAAAGAGTTCGCAACAATTTAGTATTTATACAGAAAATCGGATCCGTGGATACACGACAGTTACCTCAACTCTCATGTCTATGAAAAAATAAGAATAGATTATTAGTTTTGGGCATTACATGAAATGATAATACCTAAACGCATCTAAGTCACTACACTATATAACACTACGGCGATACTACTGTCCCCTATGAGGTTTATAAAGCGGGCCTAAGTAATTTACTATTATGGTGTAAAATTTCTATACACCCCCCAGTGAGAATGGTTCCAAATGCAAAGCTATTTTAACGCCCAGTAAAATCAGACATCGCCAAGGGCGTCCCCTATTATTTTTTCCCCTATTACTTATATCCATTATCGATTCCCCTTCAGAGGAAACGGCTAGAGCAGCATTAATAACCGAAGGGCTGGGTGTTAGATTTCCTGTTAGGGGGCGGGGTCCAAGTCGTGGCCCCTTACATAAGTACAAGACGACACATCCCAAAGGTAAAAGGGTGGCTCTACAATGGTACATAAAATCTTCATACAAAAAAGCGCGGTGTATTTTATTCGCCTAACTCTTGAAACAACAAAAAAATATTTTATTTATATGTACGATTTTTTTTTCATATTATTTTGTTTAAGTAGTACAGTAATACCCCTCTTTACGCGAGAGATACGTTCCGGAAAAAATCGCGTTAACTGAAATTCGCGTATATCGAGGTTTATGATTAAACATAGTCAACATTTAATAAAATACGACTGCCAGCCGAACTAAACATGACGGAACAATCGAAACGAAGAGGGAATCCCCATAGAACAAAGTCGAAGGACGGGGAATTCTCAATTCTCCAAACAGAATGTTCAGAGGAAGCGGGGATTCCCGCGACCATAGAAAAGTTGATGACTACATTATGTTTACACGCACTCTTTCACGTAATGCGAGGCATAACGCAAACGAAACCGCGCATAACGGGGTCGCGTAAAGCGGGGTATTACTGTATAATGATATGATTCTATTCTCTGATTTCTAATCCTATGGCTTAATGATGAATACAGCATTAGAGCCTCATAATTATTAAACAGATATAGTAGCGTTGGTAGCTCAATGGTTAGGACACGCGCCTCTTAACCGAGAAGTGTGGGTTCGAACCCGGGCACCTCTGGATTTTTCAAGTCTATGTACGTATTTATACCACTAGCTCGACGGTGAAGGAAAACATCGTGATGAAACCTGCAAATTCAAACAACTTTGGATTTGTAACCGTGATCCAAAAATTGTCTGGTTCCCCTATCTTAGGGTTACGAAGGTCAGATCGGCAGTCGCTTCAATGTAATTACCAGACTCGCTAAATCCTGGATCTTGGTCTAAGCGGACCCCGTCTAAGAACATGACATAACGCTAGGAAGATGATGAATTATTAAACAGATATAATTAAGAAATAGCATAATCACACGGTAGTAGATTCAAATTGTTCTGTTTGTACCTATTACTTGACGATTTACAAGCTTTTTTGAGGCCTACGTAAATAAAGATAGTTTGAGTTATAATATAACATGATGTATGATTTGATGCCTTGATAGTATTGTATGGCCATAAGTGTAGCAGCTGTAATTTTTTGTTGTGATGACATTCTTGCTTGTAAAACCTCTGATAATCCTCTTGGCATTTTTTAATCACAACTTTCCTCGAAAAACGTATTTTAAGTCCGTTAAAATTGACTAAATTATATTTCTGAATGAGCGTCAACTAGGACTAAAAGCCTTTTTATATGGAAAGACAATTAAATTGTTTTCTATTTTATATTCCATATTTTTTAGCAAAACTACTAACTAAACTAACTAACTCTACCGTAACAAAAATGTTTAGATTTTTCAATGTGATTGCATACTTTTTTGATGTGTGTATATCATCTACTTAGACGAAATGGCGAAAATTATCAATGCCTAGATCAGTCCGTGAGCCGTACTACATAGAATATAATATACATGTAGTGTGAAGCAGTCGCTGCGATGCATCAATCTATGGCACGGCGCATGCTCGTGCGCGGACGGGCCTCGCCGCGCAGGCGCCCAACACGCTTGGGCGCTAGCGACATTTATTCATATGAAAAATGGCGGCTAGGAAGCTAGATGGCGACGTACTTTATTTCTAAATTTCTATTTTGCCATTTTAGTACTAGAATTTTAGTGTGAGAGGTTAGGCTCATTAGAATAAGGACTTCAAGAAATAGGCACCCGGTATATAGACAATCTTACGATTTCAAAAAATCTTAAGAGCTATGAATGAATAGTAAGACAATGTTGCAAACTCACATGAGATTGAACCAAACAGCATTTTGAAAACTGCGCAATTAATTGTAAACTTTTATGAGCAAGTATTTACAAAGTGGTTTCATACTGTTGTCATTTTAATAAGTCTTAAGATTGTTCCTAAAAAAGTTAGGTAGGTACATAATTAATCATAGAAGGGTTCATAGCGGGGTCGCCTATGAATAATGAATATTACAAAATTGTATTGACCCGGCGGCGCGCGCACTCCATATTGATTTATGAAAGACCTAGGCACGCTCGGCGGTGGGCCACGCCCAGCTACGAGAACTATCCAGGGAATAACCAACAAAAAATTTGCAACACACTGCTAGAAGATAATAAGTATCTCTGAGCTTCGAAAGGTTTTAGAATGAGAAATCCTGATTAAGGATAACCCTTCCTACCGTAGGAAGGGTAGGAAGGAATATTTAAAAAGGTTAAAAACGGTGCGCGAACTGGATATTACTTTATGGACCAAGATACTTTACGGAATGACCTAGACTCCCCCGGGCAGGGGAGGGTGCGGCGGGCCACGCCCAGATTTGAGAACTGTCAAGATAAACCAACAAAGAAATTTGTAACACATTGTTAGAAGATAATAATTGCAGATGTTATTACCTTCTAGCCAAGCTTCGAGAAATTGTAACTGTAAAGGTTGAGGGATCCTGATTAAGGATGATGTACAAATATAGGTAGAGTTACTTCATAAGTCTGTATAGAACCAGCAGTGCACACTCAATATTGATTTTTGCCAATACGGAACGATCCAGGCTCCGGAACGTGGGGGACGGGGGCGAGGGGTGCGGCCGGCCACATCAAACTTGGAGAATATTCTAGTGCGATCCATAAACAAAGAATTTTTCGCAATGTAAGTAGATAATATTTATCTCTATGCTTACCAAATTGTTGAAATAATGAGGTAAAGGTAAATGATAAGAAACATCCTAAGAGCCAGCGCGCAGCTGCGCAGCGGCTACTGATTTATCGATTGGGGCGTGGTTCGAGACGAGACCGGGCATGTATAAGACCCGGTGAGGACAAAGGAAAATTGAAAAACCTGTAATAAAATACTAAAAATAATGGGAAATTCATGAAAGACAATCTAAACTCAAAGTTAACCAAGTCAAACTTGGATAGAGAAAAAAAAATTAACAAGACATTTACTAAGGAAACTAGTAATAAATAAAATCGAAATAATATTCAAAGGTAAAGATTGAGATACATACCATTGCTCCCCCAGCAAGATGTTTAAACTAAATTAAGAACAAAGCACTGCACATCTTCGGCAACCATACGAGGCGACCGAACTACAAGCGCGAAAAACTAAAACTGAGCGGGATTAGCCTGCGTCGGGGGTCCTGGGCGCGGTGCGCGAGCCGGCTATCGATCGGTGCGCGCTGCGGAGCGAGCGGGGGCGCGGGGCGCGGGGCAGCGGCAACAGGGGCGGGGGGCGCGACGTGGGCGGTGGGTGGGGAAATGATGCCCTTATAAGGCGCGGGTGGAAATAGCCAATATAAGCGCGCTGAGGCTCCTTAATAACTTATGAAAGCTCTTTCTGAAAAAGAATCTGTTTCCTAATAGATACATAACTTTCAAGTAAATCAAGAAGAGGAAGTATTAGCGCTACGTATTCTGAAAAAATCAAAACTGTTGAATAAATTTTTGACCATTAACATTTAGCACGAAGGTATTTACTACTTCATGTCTTATTCTTGTTTTCTTTTTTAAGCCTTGAGAAAGGACAGCTACTTTTTATTCCGGAAGTAGGTAGGTACTTTGTTTCATCCCCACCCTTAAATAATGGGTAGGGCTGAAACAAAGAAGCCTAGAGTTTACTAGAACGATGACCCAGCATGCGAACTGCTATCGATCGGCGACGCCGCCTCGCCGGAAGCGGGGAACTGTAGGGGAGGGGGGCACCTCGTGGAGAGGCGGACGAAGCGAGTGGGCCGCGCCCGCCTCTGGGCGGTAAAGAATTTGATTATTATCGTGAGCAGAATTTGGAGTATGAAACAAACTGTGGCTTTATAACTTGGCTTTGGCTTTATAATTTCGCTGAAGTAAATAATTCAACTGTTTCTGAATGATGAACAAATCACCGCAGGTCCCGTTTGAAAATAGCTGCACAAGAGATAACATTCGGACGGAACAAAGGCTCGAGACGTCACGATATTGATTTACGCACAGAGGGAGGTTCGACTAGTCGAAGAGCCCGCCCAACCACGCGCAGTGCAAAAAGTCAAACGCTGAGTAGAACATTAACATTACCTTGTCTCCGCGGTGATCGCCGCCCACTAAACACACTACACAAAAGTCACTATAGATATTAATTAATGTTAAAGAAGCACTGAGAAATAAACTGGCAAGCTAACAAACTAAAATGTTCCTCCTAGTAAAACTTAATCGTCTTCGGAGCAACAGGCCTCCCTATGCAACCCGCTCATGCGGCACTGGTAGACGGCGCAGTACGAGGCGTGCGGCGACTTGCGGCGTCGACGCCGGCGTATGACGACCACGCGCGGGTTGTCCTGCTGCATCGGCACCAACGGGAATTCCTCCACTTTGTCCGGGAAAAGTACGTTGAAGAGCCAGCAAACCATTAGGCAGAATATATAATAGATTATCAGCACAAACAAATCGAATCCGTCCAACATTGTCACGGTCGCGGCGCAGACTGGCCGGGGATGTCGCGAGATGCACGGCGCAGGAAGACGGGACGGGCAGAGGGGATGCGCGTTTCGGGTATTGATTAATTGCATTGCGTGCGTGGAGCGCTCCCGTCCACCCCTACCCACCCCGCTCTGCCCGTCGCAAATGCGGCCGCCCTCCCCGTCGCATCCCGTCTCGCCACCCCGCTCCCTCTCGCGACCACAAATGTCTGGGCTAGCCATGATTGAAATACTTGGTGTAGTTACCAAACAAAGAGATCTTACCCAATAATGAAAATGGCCCGCCAAGAATTCCAATTGAGGTATGATTGTCGGGGATTTCACACTAGATTAAATACAAACAAACTAGCCGTAAGTAGGTGGAGTGGCCGTAGGTGGACTTCTTCCTCTTTTTAAACAAATCTACCCTATGTTAATGTCGCCCGTTGAGCAAACATTCAATCAAATCAATATTGTCGGGAATAATATTCTGGAGCAATGTGGTACTTACTTAAATTGAATGTATCGATTTGCGGGAGTTTGCTCTAATTTCTAAACATAAACAAGAAAGCCGATGATTAAATGTCTAGAATGGCCATTATTGAAATGCATATTCAATCAAAGATATCGATTTCAATAATTAATCAAACCCTTAGAACAATGGATTTCAATTAAGGTAATATTTCCAGGATCAGAATCTTGGAACGATTTAGAACCATTTGAATTGAAACATTTGAATTTACATAACGAGTCGCGGTGGTGGCGTAATTTGTAGTGATCAGACATCTACCCTGTTTTCCAAACACACCACATGTCATGTACACAAGTTAGAGTTTATGTGTCATATTTAAATTGTTGGATTCACCTAATTGTTATTGTCACTAAACCTTGACAATTCGAGGTAAGATTGGGCCGACATACGATATCATTTGTATTCAAGCTCAGATCAACAGAAAAAGGAAGATGGAGTGTCACGAACATCAAAAGTGAAGTCACAAAACCAAGCTGACGCAAGTAAAATACACGCTCACGCACACACTTACAACTAAAACCAAGCTGACAGCTCTTAGTACTTCACGAGACGTCGGACAGTAAACATATCGAAAAAAAATATTATTATGCCTTCCTGTGTAGTCGAAAATTGTAAAAATAATACCCTAACCCGTAAGAAGTCCCACGGAATCACTTTTCACTTGTAAGTAATTGGAATAACATCGTTTTTTTATAAATAGACTTTGAAAGAACGAAAGTAGTGACAGTTGTCATGAGAGTTATCATAATATGATTTAAAATTTTCCCATTCGAATTAAACAAAATAGACGGTGGCGCCACCCCCGAACAAATATTTTTCCTACACTCGTAATACAAATCTATATATATAAAAGAAAGTCGTGTTAGTTACTTCACTTATAACTCAAGAACGGCTGAACCGATTTAGCTGAAAATTGGCAGGGAAGTAGTTTAGAGCCAGGAGAAGGACATAGGATACTTTTTATCCCGTTCGACAGCATTCCCGTGTGACTTCACTATAAAACGTGGTATAACAAAAAAGAATCAGACTTGGAATAACAAAATTGACGTATAATGACAGCTATGTAATGACGTATGGATGACAATTTGATATTTGTAAGAAATCAATAATAAAACTATTTCTATTAAATAAATAATTAACATTATTGGCCAATTCCCCATTCGTATAAACAGTAAAGTGAACTATAAAACTCGGTATGGTTGAAAATTTAAGTTTTTAGGTGAAGTGAAGTTTAATTAATAATCCGCGACCAAGACGATCGAATCTTTCCCGACAAAGCCGTGATGCAAGAAGAATACGAAATACTGCAAATGAAAGGACTGAAGAAGAACAAGAAATTGCACGTGAACAGCGCCGCGATAGTATGGACATCAAATTCGTGTCAGTTCCAGAAATCACGATATTGAGATGAATGAGGAGATACATAATCGTGCTTTACTCTTGATCGAAGATATGTGTTACCTCATGTGCGGTAATTTAATAATCAGGTTAGGAATGCCAGCACCATATCGTGAAATGAATGACGCATTTAATCGAGAATTGGAACGGGAACGTGAATATGATCACCAGGAATTAGATTTAGTAGTTCAAACGAATGTACCCCTGTTGAATTACCAACAAAAGGAAGTTTATGATACTTTAATGAAGGCAATCGATGATGAAAATGGTGGTTTATATTTCCTAGATGCCCCTGGTGAAACTGGAAAGACATTCCTCATGTCATTAGTTTTAGCAACTGTTCGGGCGAGATCTAACATAGCGGTTGCAGTTTCTTCTTCTGGAATAGCAGCCACATTGTTAGAAGGATGCCGTACGGCTCATTCAGCCTTCAAATTACCGTTAAATCTTCAAACTATTGAAGAACCAACGTGTAATATTGCAAAACACTCAGCAATGGCCAAAGTTTTAGCGGTATCGAAAATCATCATCTGGGACGAATGCACAATGGCGCATAAACGTGCATTAGAAGCACTTAGCCGAACTTTAAAAGATTTACGCAATGACTCGAGATGTTTTGGAGGAGCAATGATTTTACTTTCTGGCGATTTCCGCCAAATACTGTCAGTAATTCCAAGATCTACGGCTGCGACGAAATAAACGCTTGCCACAAATCGTCAAATCTATGGCGCCATGTGAAGAAACTTCAACTGACAACAAACATGAGAGTTACATTGCTTAATGATACATCTGCTGAAGTTTTTTCGGAGCAATTGCTGACTATCGGTAATGGTCAAGTACCTGTCGATGAATCGAGCGGATTAATATCATTTCAAAATAATTTCTGTAATTTTGTCTCATCAAAAGACGAACTTATCAACAATGTATTTCCAGAAATTATTTCTAACTACAAAAATAATAAATGGTTGAGTGAGCGAGCAATTTTAGCGGCTAAGAATATAGATGTAGATGACCTAAACTACACAATTCAAAATAAGATCATTGGAACAATGCATTCATTCAAATCTATTGACTGCGTCACAAATGAAGATGAAGCCACCAACTATCCAATTGAATTTTTAAACTCTTTGGACGTGGCTGGCTTACCACCGCACAATTTACGCCTAAAGGTTGGCTCCGTAGTAATCATGCTTCGAAACATAAACCAACCAAAACTGTGCAACGGTACGCGTTTGGTGGTTAGACAATTGATGAACAATGTAATTTACGCTACGATAATGATAGGAAAATTCAAAGGTGAGGAAGTTCTCATTCCGAGGATACCGATGATCCCAACCGATATGCCGTTTGAATTTAAAAGACTTCAATTTCCGATACGTCTTGCATTTGCCATGACTTAAAAGTTTGTGGTTTAAATCTAGAACATTCATGTTTTTCCCATGGTCAATTATACGTGGCATGTTCACGGGTCGGAAGACCATCTGCGTTGTTTGTTTTTGCGCCTGATAATAAAACAAAAAATGTCGTGTATCACAAGGTACTTAAATGAAGAGCAACCTATGTACTAAAATACAGAAATAATTATGAATGATTAATGTAGGTATTTAATTTTTTTTGTATTTTTTCCAATAAAAAAAATATGCTTATTTATTGACATTAAGGCGGAACAAAGTTCGCCGGGTCAGCTAGTATGTATTATAATTAATATATGGTTATCATTAATTAATTATATGGTTTACAAATATTTTTGCAAGTTTATGAAGGTCTATGAG
This sequence comes from Glyphodes perspectalis, assembly GCA_951394215.1. NCBI lineage: Eukaryota > Metazoa > Arthropoda > Insecta > Lepidoptera > Crambidae > Glyphodes > Glyphodes perspectalis. Next base: position 22,504,200 of record OX596199.1, read on the forward strand.
AAAGTTTGACTTAAAAAAAACCGCTTTGGGAAGGTCATAAAAACATAATTAAAATTTTTTTGGACAATCTTAAAAAGTACATATTACAGCTTAAAGTGAAATCAGTCCCTAAACGAAAAGTTTTACAAAATAGTCGGCCTATCTTTTTAATATCACGCATGTATAAACCAGTGATTGAGGCAAAATGTAAAACAGGATTTTTGGGAATACTTATTAATATTGAGAGTTTGAAGAATCTTTATCACAAATTAGTAGAAACCGAAAAGAGACTTATATTTATTCCCTTATACACAATTAGCCAAGACCATTTAGAAATTATGTTCACATCTATTAGAATGCAGGGTGGTTTCAACGACAACCCAAATGTACGCCAGTTCAAAAGTAAGCTACAGAAAATTGCTTTCCCATTTGGAAATAAAATGCTTGACAACAGGCAACTGTGTCCCGTTGGAAAGTATTGCTATTTTGAACTGTCCAGCTTCTACTGTTGTCATTAATACAACCACGACCTCTTATAGACATGAAGAAGAATATGAAGGAGAGACGGGTTTGTTTGAGTTTCTTCAAGAAATTAAAGAAGATACCAAAGATCTTGCTAAAAGACTAAATATCCCGGAGTTCGATGATTATAAAAACCTGATAATAGGATATATTGCAGGAGGGACGGCACATTATATTTCCAAAATAATTAAATGTGAAAAATGTCTTAGGTAGCTTATTAGCTACAGACAGATACGATTTTGACAAATTAATTTCACTAAAAGACAAAGGCGGACTGTGTTTTCCTTCCAAGGATGTATTCGGTATACGTATGGTGTGCAAAGTTATTGTTAAAAAAAATAACAAAAGAGAAAATTAATATGGTTAAACAAAATCAGTACAAATACTCATATTAAGTAACAAACATTTTAGAATCGTTTTTAGGCAACGATACAATTTTTGAAAATCTTGATGTTGAACATAATTTTGCAGCCGCTTATCTAGAGCAACAGGTAATAAAAGAAATCGCGAATCCATCTAACATTGTATCTAATCTTAGATAAAATTCACGATTTACTTTTGTCGCGAAATATGTGGATATCACGAATCAATCTCGAATAGTATGCGTCGAATATTGTTGGATATAGCGAAATATCTGGCAGTTACGAATACACGACATTACGATTTTAAGCCTAATGTTAGACGAGATCTATATCGTTCAGCATTGAATGGATTTACACTAAAAATTACAATTTAATGCAAAATCTTATAGAAAATATTGAGTACAAAAGTTATATGACTGAATTGAAATATTAAGGATATTTTGAGTTAACGCTTTTAAACATGATTAAAAAAGCATCAATTGCGAAAAATCAGGACTTAAGATAAATTAAAATCAATGTAAATAAATCCACCTCTTACTCGTAACGAGGCAACAGGTGAAGAGGTGAGGTGTTTTTATATTAATTATCTATTATATTTAAGTAAGCTGTGGTAAATGATGTTGGTGTTGAATTAGTGCTTATATGTATTATATTTTATATCTGTTATCAATATTTCTATTCAACATTGTTTATTTACCCAAATAAATTTAAAAAAAAAAGAGTAGCTCGTCCCTGTCACCGCGACGCGACCGTAACAAACTATTCAAACGCACGAAGAAAATATACTGACAATGACAATTAGAAAATGTTTACCTGGATCTTTAGGAGATGTCGCCGCACATAGGACACACTGAACCCCTTCCCTTTCGGGAAGAGCCTTTCGGCTAGGCAGAGTCAAAGGTACAGCTTCAATCAAATTCAGTCAGAAATAAAACCGGGCTGGGTTAGATGGAAAATTGTGAAAGCAGTGACAAGTGGCCACACAATCGCACACCCAAAACCTTTAGTCGTCTTTTACGACATGCTAGACAAGAAACACAGCTGGCACATTTTTTCTAAGTCCCAGACCACCATGGGACAATGGAATGGAATCAACCAGACAACCATAAAGCCTGATGCAACAGGAGTTGGCTCTTATTCCATATTTCAAGTTACCGATCCTAATTAATTATTCAGTTACGGAAAATAGACGATCGCAACACTTGGGCGGGGAAGTCGAGCCAATTAGACGGGATTACTGAACTGAATGCGAAATGAGCTACAGAAGATTACACACACTTTGATTATAGCTTATGTTAATGCTCAACTATAAAGTTATCAACGTTATTAGGTATAACTGTAGTTTATACAATTATACCTAGTAAAATAGATTTTTACAGAGAGTCCGCTCGCGTGCATTATGTTTTGTAATATCGTGCGTCCTATTGGATCTATCGACTGCATTAAAACAGCACGAAAATCGAACCAGTAGTTTCTGAAATTAGTCAATACAGACAGGGCCAACTACGTATCGCCCAGTAAATGAAAATTGACATTGATTTGTCGATTGACATTTAACATTGACAGATACTAATCCCACCGTTTTATATGAGAAAATACTTTTGCTTTTATTTTGTTTTATCGTCAATTTTTCAATGTTTTTAATAGTTATTCTGTTATTCTGGACGAAGACAAATCCAACAAATCAAAAACAACGTAAATCGGTTCAGCCGTTCTCGACTTATAAGTGGTGTAACAAACACGACTTTGTTTTATTTATATAGAAGATTGATAGATTGATGATACTTATAAATCTAAAGAATTATCATTATTTTTTTACTGGTAATAGAATACGACCAATGAAATACTCTGAAATAAGGTTTTATTTGAAAGAATGATGAAGCGATTGTGCCGATAGTGTCCAAAAATTAGCTTTGGACGTTAACATTTTATGTCTACCAGTGTTCGTACTCGGGAAGCTGCGAATGGTGTATCCTGTATTGATTTATTGCAGTGAGCAGGCGCGGATCGCGGGGAGACAGGGGGCAGCGGGACGTATGTGATTTCTGGAATGATGGGGAGGGCGGAGGGCTTATATTTTCTGTAGTTAGGTAGCTAGCGGTGGTACATCCGGCGTTTGTTTATAGCAATGGCGGCGGGTGCTAGGGAGGGATTCAGCTTGCAAGTATGAGGGGTTGGCGGGACGTACGAAAAGAGCGTGGGGTGGCTTAGGGTGCTGTATCTAATTCCACCAGCAGTGCCCGCGGTTTCACTAGCTTTATAGTTAACTAGCTGACCCGGCGCATTTCGTAACGCCCCGTTCTCGGATTTTCAATACCCATTTTTTTTAGGGCGCAACTATTATTTTTTCTTTCATAAGAACCTTCACTTGGCAATAACAAACACACCTAAAAAAGAATTACTGAAATCGGTAAAGCCGTACTCAAGTTATAGCGTGACCAGAAGAAATAGGGTACATTTTTATATACCGGCTTCGGTGTCATCTCCACTCCAAGATGTTTATTGTGTGAGAAGTAACATCGGCAGACGCCTTCCGAGGATAACTGATCAAGTGATCATTGATCAGTTAACGACCGGGGTTAAAAGTTATTGAATTACTAATATAGCTGTTAAAAAGGTAAGGGTTGACGGTAGAAGTACGAAAATTTAGGGTTGTATGTATATATTTCTTAATACCACCTCATAAAAATAAAAAAATAAAAATTTTACAAAATATAAAAAAAAAAAGGTTTGACATCCTTATCACTTAGGGGTATTGAAAATAGATAACAACCTATTCTCAGACCTACCAACTGTACATATAAAATTTCATCAAAATCGGTTAAACCGTTTCGGATAAGTATGGCAACTTACACATTGACACGATTTTTTTTATATCTTTAAAGATAAAGATGTGTCGTAGCGTAATGTCAAATAACCTATAGCCTTCCTCGATAAATGGGCCATTAACACAATAATAATTTTACAATTTGGACCTGTAGTTCCTGAGATTAGCGCGTTCAATAACACAAACAAACTCTTTAGGTTTACGAATATATTAGTATAGATATATAAGATAATCAGTACGCAAAAGCGGATTGATGGCAATCAATCATTACACTTAATCTTACCAAAATTACATGTTGATCGTCTGTCTGGTACGTTTATACGCCTAAATCATTTGACCTATTATAATGAAATTAGGTACTCTGAAAGTTTGAACCCTAAGAAGGGACATAGGCAACTAATAAACCACGTCAACTTTAATACATTGATTTACACGATTATATACACGATGCAACGCGTGTGGAGCTGAAGGTTAAAGCTAGTCAATATATTTTGTGGTTTCCTACAACCTTTTCCCCTCGGGAATTTAATTTATGTGAAAAGTTCGAAAAGTTGCAAAATGTTGTACGTAAAATAAATTTTCCATCTAACCCACCCCATTGTTCCATGTTAGTCTGAGACATAAAATTAATGTGCCAACTGTGTTTCTTGCCTAGCATGTCGTAAAAGGCGACTTATGGTATATCGGGTTTTGGGTGTGTGATTGTGTAGGCGACGAGCTCAAGCCACTTGTCTCTATATTTTTAAAAATTTTCACCTAACCCAGCTCAGTTTTATTTTTGGTTGAATGTGGTTAAAGGGGCCTGCTGCCCTTTTGACTCTGTCTACCCCTTAGGGGTTTTTGGGCGTGTTGTTATGTAGGTATGTAGTTCCGCACATCTTATTTTTTATTTCGGTGAATGCGTACGGCAACGTTTAAAAGTCATAACAAGACGTGAAATAGTAACAAACCAAACTTAATTTGGCAATTTTTTTACCTGTGTTTTCAACTGGCAATACAAGTTTTATATCATATAAGTACATATAAAATCTCTGAAAAACCTACGGAAAATTAAAATAGTGTAGTTATAAAAAGTTAATTTTAGCTATAAAAGCTCCATAAATAAAGGCCGCTATTAGGTGAAACAAACAATATCAACATCTTAACCATTAACAGAATTGACAGGTCGACGTTGAGTTGCTAAAATTATCGTCGTTATTATTAAATCGCATTTTACTCGTAGGTAACCATTTCATGAGATATTACCTGATTTTTTTATGGCATATTGTCAAAACTCGTACATATTGTTTTTTATATTCTTTCATAAACCTATTTCTATCGAATCCTAGAGGCTGTATGGGCGTTATACCACGCGCGGGCAAAACTCCCAAGTTTACGCGCCTATACTGGCCACTTAGACGCCTCACGGCGCGTGAAAAACATAATGGCGGCTGTCACCGGTTTAAAAAAAAATATATATCGTTTTTTCTGCACACGTATCTTGTAAAAATATTTTTCGAATAATGTTACTTTTAAATAAGTTAAATTTAATTTAGTTGCTTTGAAGCCCGAATCCAATCCTTCACAACCTCAGAAGATTTCCGCTAAATTATGCATATTGTGTTTTGAAGATACCACGCAGTAGTGATATCGTCACGAGCGGCACTGAGGTTGGGCGCAGGCAGAGGCGGCGTAAGTCGTGGGCCACCGCCTACGGCCTCGCGGTGCAAAGGGCCTCACGCCTCACAGATAAAAATAGATTTGAAAAAGTATGGAAAATCCAAAAGTAATACTAGATATTCCACTCTTCGGCGCACGAAATGAATGTGAATGAAATAAACGAGGCCTGGGGCAGCAGAGCCGTACGAGGTCCCTAGTAGGGATACGAACAGTGGTGCTTGACCGAAAATGGGCGCAAGGGGGATGGAGTTCCACTGTTAGATATCGATATAGGATGATTACAGGAATTGTGATAATATTGAGAAGCATTGGTGAGTATATTAATTTCTTTAAATAATGCATTGAGTGAGTCATGAGGTCTGAGGCCATATATGGATCGAATAGCTCTCTTTTGCAACACAAATATTGTTTGTATGTCAGAAGCGGTGCCCCACAGCAACCACCGTATGACATAACACTATGAAAATAACTAAAATAAACAAGTTTTTTCAATATCAGTCAGTTAGAAATAATACTGACGGGACTAAACGCGATATGCATTATGTAGTACATGAGTACTTACAGCTTGACGTTTCCCGTCTGTATTATTTCTAGTGATAATGCCCGGCTGACCGGGACGTATGGAAGAAGAAGACATGCTGCGCCGACCCCAGATGAACTGGGAGAAGGGCAAGAGGATGATGATGATAATGCAACGCGAAAGTTTAAAATCAGTCAGTTGCCTGATTTTCCTAACTGCGTATGCAGCTGAACTAATAAATAATGAATATAAGTTACTTAAATTTCTCCTTGTAACACGAAAGGACCTCGTTAAAGTATGTTCAGCTATTTCGGAGTTATGCTAACATGTACATTCAATTTCTGCTATGGCTTATGCTGGCAGCCAGATGCTACCAGAAGCTTACGTGCCTTCATGCGTGCGCGTACTGGCCACATAGACGACACATGCCGCTTAAAAAAATTCGAAACTGTCATCGGTGAAAAAAACGAATACCGCTTTTTCTCCTATTGTTATAATAGTTAGTTTATTAATAAAAATGTGTGCCGAATAAGTTGCTTTTAAATATTGTTGTTATTTGTTGCAAAGCCAGTGCGAAATTGCTTCACCACAATTTCCGCAATGTTTAGTAAAATAGATAATGTGTTTTGAAGATACTACGCGGCAGCGGCGGATTGGCGGCCTGAGGTGGGCGCCGCCAGGCTTATTATTCGTAGGAAGTGAGTGGGTAATTGTTTTCTTGCGTTGCGAATTTTTAATCAAGACATAATACTGTCTTAATCGTTTTCTATTATTAACGCTATCCGCCCGGCAGGTATTTTACACGTCCCGCCATTTGTATTAAAAATAAATGAATATATTTTATTTATTTATTGATATATGTACCAACAATGTATATATTAAACCTTTAAAAGTAGACATTGCCAGGACAAATTCTAAAATGTACCCCTTTTAAAGGTATATATTCACATCATAATAAAATACTAAAATATTAATAATACTGCTATGTGACAGGTGACGTACGTCAAACCGGTGTTTTAAATAATCGTAAATAATTTGTTATTAGTATTAAGTGTGTTGAAACTACTTAAATTAGTTAGATTAGTGTACCTACAATTGCGCCCTACAGGGGGGGCTCCGAATACTCCTGTGGTATCCCTGCCTGTCGTAGGAGGCGACTAAAAGGGCCTTTGGGGCTGTGGAGTGTTTGCGGGGGGGCCTGCATTCACTTCGTTAAGCAGCCCCAGAGAAGATGACGACACGTGGATCCTCGTCCGTTAAATAGGATGGGGTGACACTGTGGTCTGTGCCGTCATAAGCACCGCGAGGTGTTCTGGGGGCGAGGTTGCCTCTCCCTCGAGATGGGCCGCATGGATCGGCAGCGGCGTAGACGTAGATTTCGCGTAGAGTCCCGAGTGGGGAGCCCGGAATCTGCGCCAACGCCCGAAGAATGACCACCGTGAGGTTTAGTCGGTAGTAGAGTGCTTTCCCGGCCTCTGAGCCCGACACATCCCTCGTAGGCCGAACCTAGGTTTACTTGGACGGTGCGTAAATGCATTCCTCACGTAAAAAAAAAAAAAAAAAAAAAAAAAAGTGTACCTACAATTGAAAAGGATTATTGTTTCCAAGTCTGTGACGTGTATATTATACGAATTTTTTTTATATTTAATCATATTGTTCTTGTATATAAATTCCTCTCAGACACTCATACTCTGATCATCTCATCACACACACACACACACACATTTTAAATTCGTTAACATGTTTTCATGACATATTTCTCTGTCTTTTTTCTGTTTATATCATAGTAAATGTTATTATTTGTAATATTTCAAAGCCCCACTGTATTGGTCCATCCCATCCTCGATCCGACTCCCACGTGACAGGATCGCCTAGTGTGGGAGTCATTGTTTATCATTATAATTGTGCTTTGTTTTTATGGTAAATAAACAAAATTTGAAATTTGAAAGTCCCAGCACCTTGTCTCTAAACGATGATCAATTTATCATAACAACGCAGATATAATTTTATTCAACAACGCAAATACAATAATCTTAACGTCTCATATAGAAGGACTATTTATTGTCTACAAAGGTCGTTATTAAATATTTTTCCTATGACGGTACCGCATAGGCGGGCAGCCGGTATAAATATCATAATTAAGATTAAAACCCACTTTCGGATAATCTCAAAATAGATATGTTTTTCTCCGATAAAAATATACGAGTCGACTTAAGAACCTCCTTCGTATTTTTCGTCGGCTAAAAAGACTAAGATAAATATAAATTCTTCAGACCGGCACACCAATTCCCTAGTCCCAAACTAAGCTTATAAGCTTGTGCTATGGGTACTAGGTGAACGGATACACATACTTAAATACGTTTATAAACATCCATGACTCGAGTACAAATATCCATGTTCATCACACGAAATATTTGCCCCAAGCGGGATTCGAACCCGCGACCCTTGGTTTCGTGGCCAGGTTTTCTGACCACTCGACCAACGGGCCAGTCAAATAATAATAAGTTTGGGCCTCAGTATAATATCGAAATATTAAAAGTTTATATTTCTTGAAGTACAAAAAGTGTAAGTAAAAATAATAATATAATAAATATCCCACAACATCACATTCAGGATATCAGAATCAACTGTGGTATTACAAATACATAGGTACATAAATATTACAAATATATAGGTACATAAATATTAGATATTAACACCCAGACACAGAACAAACACAAGTTTTGTTGAGGCTTACATATAAAGATATTTAATTATATTCTTTACATTTTGGGTTCGTTCTTTGATTTTAATGGTGTAATTAATTATATATGAGTATTGTTTTCCTCGATACTATTGTTTAATATTTTGTTTCTGGACACTATTAATTCAACCATCTGTATAAATAGCCTTAGGACCCGTTATTAATAAGTTGGATTTGATCTAAGCGCTATGGTCTAATCCTTCAAACGATTAATATTTTGTGTTCAAAACATTGAAACTCAATAAAAAAATTACCATTTTTGACGAGAGCATAATTATATCCTAATTATAATAAGAATAAACATAGGCTTATCGTTCCAATCCTAAGATAATAATAATAAAATAATTCTTTTGTAGGGCTAAGTATAAAATTGTATTTAATAAATTACTTACGTGAAAATGTTAAAGATTTACCCATGCACATATTTAAGTTATACATTATATGCTGCTTAAATTAGGCTACTATAAAATGGAGGATCATTTTAATGATAAGAATTAAGAAGGACTTCATGCCAGTAACTAGAAGTTGAAGCTCCGCAGCAGGTGCTCCAACTTACGTTACACATTGACATAAGCGCTCCAAATGACAGATTTCCGATTCTGGTATCCACCCTGTTGTATGACAGCGCTGAGTCCTTCTTTATTCTACTAGTCTGTGGCTAAATCGTTTTCTCGAATCATAGTACTAACAATAACAAAAATTATTTTACTAAAAACAATATAAAAAAATAGTAACGCATTAAAAAATAATAATTACAGTTTTGCGTATATTGGAACGTATTTACGCCGATAGGTTTAGTTTACGATTAGTTTTGCCTATTTATTGCCGTTTTGTTGTTTGTAACTTGTGCGTTTTTTAAGTCATTTAATTTTTGATTCCCTTCTTAAAAAGTATGTTTTTTTTTGTATTAAACTCTACCAATCAAATGGTGTTTATTTTTATATTTATTACTATGAACGGGTTCTCAAAAGATTGGGTCAACCTACGCCAATGTTGTTTCAACATTTAACGCCAATGTTGTTTCAACATTTATTATTCTCCCATTTTGGTCTGAGACAGAAAAAAAGCGCTAATCGTCCTTTTTTGTCGTAAAAGGCGACTAATGGTATACCTATCGGGTTTTGGATAAGTGATTGTGTAAGCGACGAGCTAGTTACTTGTCACTACCTTTTCAAAATTTTCTATCTAACTCAGCCCATTTTTTTTGACTGAATGTGGTCAAAGGGACTTGCTGCTTCTTTGACTCCTAACCATTCCGGGATTAGGGGCGTGATGTTATGTTATGTTGTTGTAAGTATTAATATTTACGTGTGATACATACTTGTCAAATCTCCTTATAGTATGAGTGCATAGGGAGGCAGGCGAGGGTGCATCCGATATTGATTTATGGCATCGCGCAGGGCGCGCATGAGGTGAGACAGGGGACGGCAGGACGGGGGGAAGGTGCGTTACACGGGGGGGTGTGCTACATAAATATAATATTATATAGACCATAAGTAGAAGGGTAGGCCCCGAGTTTATAACTTAATATAACACTAGACAAAATTATATTTGTACTTTGTACAAAATCGTGTAGTTATTTGCTATTGAAAGCCTAATTGGCGCAGTCATTCAAAACAACGCCAGGGGCGCTGGTTCGATCCCCGTCCGGGGCAAGGAGTGGTCTTACGAAACTTATTTGTCTTAGGTCTGGATGTTAGTGCTTCTTTTGTTGATTCTGATTTCTTTATAACAAGGTTTTACTTTAGAATCATATCAAATTTATATGTGGTTGCCTGATCTTTATATTCATTTACGATTCTCGACACGAGAGAAGCGGGTGCGAGTTTTGTCGTGTCTGGGAGGCTGGAGGGTGCAAATTATTGATTTATACCTCCGGGGGTGGCTCGCGGGGCAGACAGGGATAGTGGGACGTAGGAAACGTCTGGCTTATTATAGAGTGCGCAATATTTTGATATATATATATATTACATATACTTATTATATATAGTATACGTGTATGATTTTGGCTGAATGTGGTTAAAGGGGCCTGCTGCCCCTTTGACTCTGCCTACCCCTTCGGGGATTATGGGCGTGATGTTATGTATGTATAAAAACTCTAGAAAGTTTGTACACAGTATGTTTTTTGTATGATAAATATTTCCACAAACTCTTCTTACATGACGCGCCTGTAATGAACAAATTTTTCTTAGGACATAGGACACAAAATATTGTTTGCCAAGTAATGCCACCGTCGCACTAAGCGTAGTTAATATGAATGAAGAATACAGTAAAGGGTGATGATTTAACTGACAAGTCCACAGGAGACTGATAAGTGCTTTTTTGAAGCCTATGTAAATAAAGTCAGTTTCATTTCATTTCATTTTACAAAGAGCTGAGGATCAGCGCTGTTACTCGTACCTACAATCACGTCTATAACCCCGAAGAGATAGGCATTGTCTAAATCGTCTGGTCCTCAAATTAGAAATAAGTTTTCAAAATATTCAGTGTATCCTAAATAGGATTATTTACAGATTATTTGACATCAGTTTAAACAATTCAGGAAAGTCGTAGCGTGATGGTCTATCCATGAACGTAACATATTGAAGTAGGCACTGAAAGTCGGATAGAAGGAAGACAGCAATTCAAACAACGTCCAGAATGCACAAAGTTTTTAAAATAGGTTCTCTTAAAAAAAATTACATTATAATAAATGTACATTTTTTTTTACGAATTAATGGAATGTGATGTAATTAGCCCTTAGATCAATCAAATAAAATTTGCAATGTTGTCACTGTAAATCTGAATGTTTCATTTGGATTATGAAAAAAAGGTCTTTTTTAATTTATTAGATTTTTTTTTTTGAAATAAAACGAATTATGTTTAACGTCAGGTTCAAATAATGTGGTCACATAATCCTATTTACAAGTAGACTTCTTTTAAATGATTACTCAATTTGTGGGTTGCTTTAACGAAAATCCAAAAAGCAAAATAAAAAAATCAAATGTTACAAGCGTAACAAATATATGTAAGATATGTAAGTAAGCAGTTCAATGTTGAGCAGATTGCTCTCATAGATGTTGCATGCATTACAGCTCCTGAGCCTGTAACTACAAGGTTTAGGTTCAGACCATGAGCACGCTTGAATTGAAGCTTGTACTCTGCAAGCTCGTAAGTTGTACTGAGCTGTTCCTAGTAAGACTTGTATGCTGCCGTTAAACCGTTATCATTATCAAAATGCTGTTAACGGGGTGAGTCCAGCATTTTATTGTATCCCTCACTGACTTCCACCATTGCAATTTTGATGCAAAGATGGGATGGTAGAGGGAATTTATACGTTTGAAAATTAAAATGTGATCTTCTACGTTAACATGGCATAAAAATGATGGATATATTTATAACACCATCTTAATAATGATCCTTTTGTTTTTAATGATTCTTAAACTGTCTACATAATCGCACACTTTTCTTTGGACGCATATGCCATTTTAACGCCGGAGATCTAATTTATTTATCATGCAATATTAAACGTATCTTTAATGCCAATATAACACTGCACATATTTAATATCTTTAAAATAACAAAACAAATCACTGCGTACTGGGGACCTACGACAAACTTTAATCTAACTGTTTCATTTCGCTTAGGCATTGATAAAAGGATTTTAAATAGGTTTCGATTCAAGGGTGGTAATTGAATGTTGTTGTAAGGGCAGTATAGCAATGGTTATTTAGTATATGAAAACGGCTGTTCACTGGCAAGGGAGAGTTGGATCAAATGTTTCCTCTACTAGTGTATATGTAATATACACTTAAAATAAGTACATTTATGCAATATTTATCAATATAAATGTATTCAGTATACGAGTAAAAGTCCCTATGTGTTATATTATTAACTTTTGACAGGCCCGTTGGTCGATTGGTCAGAGACCCTGGCCACGAAACCAAGGGTCGCGGGTTCGAATCCCGCTAGGGGCAAATGTTTCGTGTGATGAACATGGACATTTGTACTCGAGTCATGGATGTTTATAAACGTATTTAAGCATGTCTATCCGTTCACCTAGTATCCATAGCACAAGCTTATAAGCTTAGTTTGGAACTAGGGAATGGGTGTATCAGTCTTTAAAAAAAACTAAGCAGATTTAAAAATATGTAAAATTAAGGTATTAATGTGGACTACTGGATGTAATTTAGGGGTTATCTAGATTCTCTATAGCCTTTTTACAAATAAATATTTTTTTGACAAAGCAATACAAACGTACTGATGCCATTAAAGCGAAAGTAACTTCATGTGTCTGCACGGTTCACGACTAAACCATTTCATCAGCCAGAGAACGGACACCGGCTTCTTTTTGTCCCGGATAAAAAATATGTAGATATCCTGGAACATACTATAGACTCTCATTCAGTAAAAGCCTAAACGCGAGTTAAGCCGCAAGTAATATCTGGTAGCCTATAATTTTAAAAAGTGTCACACACTATCTTAAACGATGACAAAAATTGAAATTATTTAGTTGTAACCTCAAATCGGATTAAACGAAGTATCAGTTTCTTTTGATAAAGCAATCAAGGTTGTGCCCTCGCGCCCTCTAGCTACCCCGAGGTGAAGGCCCTGTCTAGCCCACGCGGCGCAGACGGGAGACGAGGGTTGTGTAATCGATATAATCGGGATAGACTTAGGGGATGCAGGTGGCGATGTCTGGCACGCTTCCTTGGGTGCTATAAATTTTAAGTGCACCTATATTAATTACCATAAACTATTTATATTATTGATGGATGGATGGTTCAGTAAAGGCAATATTTAAGTAGAATAATTGTGGAGATTTTTTTGTATTCTTTGATCACGGTCACACATTAGACAAGGTCATATATTATTAAAATAACTTTTAACTATGCATTTGTTATTTTATAATTTTATTACCATATTTTAAGTATAAGTAAATATAAGTGGCAATATAATTTATGTAAAGTAAATTCTCAACTAGCATCCGCGGCTTTATCCGTAACCAATACTTGATTCATAAAAAATCATAAATCTATTACCTTACAACTCGTAAATACTTGTAAGTCCACATTCAAATCTATTTACCTACCTAGCTATTTTCACACAAATAAACAGATAAAAGCAACAATACAGTAAACACGTGTTCCGTAATTGACATGTGTGTCCCTAATTATATTAAAATTTTAATGTAAATATCTCAAAATACACATCATCATCATCATCATCCTAGCGTTATGTCCCGTGCTTAGACGGGGTCCGCTTAGACCATGATCCAGGATTTAGCGAGTCTGGTAATTACATTGAAGCGACTGCCGATCTGACCTTCGTAACCCTAAGATAGGGGAACCAGACAACTTTTGGATCATGGTTACAAATCCAAAGTGGATTGAATTTGCAGGTTTCATCACGATGTTTTCGCTCACCGTCGAGCTAGTGGTATAAATACGTACATAGACTTGAAAAATCCAGAGGTACGTGCCCGGGTTTGAACCCGCACTCCTCGGTTAAGAAGCGCGTGTCCTAACCATTGAGCTACCACCGCTCTAAATCTCAAAATACACATACTTATAATAATAAATAATATCAAATCGAAGAGGTGTCTGATTACGCTATTAATTTAAGGAGACAACCCTAGTCGTATTACCCCTGGCGGGTGGAAGTATGGTGGGTGGGGTGGCCGCATACCGGTACTCTATGTACTCATACTCGAAGCATCAAACCCTGAATCACATCTATGGGGGCCATAAGTTTTTGCCAATAAATTAGCGTAGATAACATAATCCATACATACCAATGCAGGCACTCTCCTCAGATTTAACGAAAGTAAATACACAGCCGTAGCAGTACCATGAGGCTAAACAAAATAAATAGCTCACCATAATTCGTCGGATGACCACCGCTTAGCCACTTATATAATATACATAGCAAAAATAACTTCGCGCTTTTGGACGCTTAGCTCACGCAGGGCAAAATAACAAAATGAGCCTATCGAAAAAATCACACGAACAAAAGAAATACGCACGCTATGATTTTACATGTTACTGTAGACGGTGTAGTAGATGACACACTTTAAGAGGTACCACCCGGCTACACTTATGAGCCCGTAAAGGGTCATAAACACAAAGTGGAATAAAATTAAACAAATTATCTCGCGCACGTCCATATCGGCGGCTATGTTCGCAAAAACTGGCGAGGCTGTTTATGTCTAGATCACCTGCAGGGTGGGTGCAGCGCGCGCATAAAGTATTGATTTATTCGAAGATGCCCGGCCGAGGGGTCCCGGGTCCCGGCAGGACGCGCGGGGGGGTCTGCCGCGACGGGGGCCAGCGTTTAGGCCCCCTGCTTAAACGGTGGTCGTTTAAAAAGAGGACGCGGCGTAGTGTTAATACAGACTATTTTGCGTTGATAGTTGAGTTACACGTGTCGAATAAACTGCATCCTAATAAACAGTTTTATAGACACAATTACTAATGTACTTACTTGGAAATATTTTTGAACGAATTGAATTAGGAAAACAAGGTTTGATTAAATGTTTGGTGAAGACTAAGTGTTCTTTGCGAAATAGAGGACTTCTACTTTCACTTTGCTTAGGCATTGATAAAAGGATTTTAAATAGGTTTCGATTCAAGGGTGGTGAATGAATGTTGTTGTAAGGGCAGTATAACAATGAATACTTATGTTTGTTCTGAGTTCGGGTGATAAGATCCAATATTATTTAAGTATAAGTATATGTTTTTTTTCTTTTTTTTTTTTCCGACTACATCACATACATTGATCTGACTCCGAGGTAAGTAGCTTTAAGCACTTGTGTTACAGATATCAGAATTAACAGTGGTATTACAAATATATACTTAAATATTGGATATTAACACCCAGACACAGAACAAACACAAGTATTCATCATACGAATGTTTGTCCTGGGTGGGGATCGAACCCACAACTCTTGGCGCATGGGGCAGGGTCACTACCGAATGCGCCATCGAGCCTGTCCATTTGTAATTACACTGTTGTTTCTGATATCAAGGTAGAAGAACAAGTGCTTAAGCTACTTATTCCGGAGTCAGATCAATGTTTGTGATGTAGTCTGATATTTATTATTATTTATTTTGCTTATGACATACTGTATCGTTTAAGAGTATGAATTCCTCTTGGGACCGATTATTTTATATCGGTTTAAAATAGGTATATAAATTATTGTCTGTGAAAGACGCTATAGCTATTTGACTTTGATCCCTTGGAACAAGTGAATAATAATGAGGCATTTTTTTACTTTCAATTTAAATTATATACAGACTGGTCCGTTGGTCGAGTGGTCAGGGACCCTGGCCAGGAAACCAAGGGTCGCAGGTTCGAATCCCGCTAGGGGCAAACGTTTCATGTGATGAACATGGATATATGTACTCGAGTCACGGATGTTAATAAACATATTTAAGCGTCTGTTCACCTAGTATCCATAGCACAAGCTTAAACGCTTTGTTTGGAACTAGGGAATTGGTGTGTCAGTCTGGAGAATTTATTTATTAATATAAAATTTATTATACACTTATCAAACTTGTGGGTGTATATGTATTTACGCCATCAAGAACTTTAATTGTTTAGCTCACGCGTATATTTAATATGTATATCCATGAAACCTAACATTAATTTTTGATATCTAAGATTAACTGAGGGGTAAATATGGTTTTTAGCACTAAGTTAGTAAGTATACGCCTAATTTGAAGAAAAAAACATACACATTTTCAATCATAAAAAACAGTTCCCTTCTTCATCGGTTTGTTTTAATTAACAATGTAAACGGTTCCTAATTAGTATACTTTTATTTCACAAAAAATATTTTATTCTCGTAGGTGTATGTTTTTTATATGGGAGCTATTATATTTTTTATGTGCGTCAGAACGGCGGGTGTACTTCTCAGATTAGGCAATCGGCAATATTTTTAGGCTAATCTGAGAAGTACACCCGCCATTCTGACGCACACGGTTATTTAGGTAGCTAATCGAAAATTGTTCTTCGGCCTACGCGTTGGCAGATACCTTAGTTATTTTTGATTTTCGTAAGGTACTTAGTATGGCCCACTTATGAGGCTAAGTGCGGAAAACACATGCCCAACTAGTAACTAACTTACTACTTAGTAACTAACTAGTACTTAGTACTTTTGTCACTACTTTTTCACAATTTTCCATCTAGCCTAGCTCAGTTTATTTAGTTTGGGTACGTGTTTGAGTAGGCGACGAGCTAGCCACTTGTCACTCCTTTTTCACAGCTTTCCATCCAACCCGGCCCACTGTCCCGTGTTGGTCTGGGACTTAAAAAGAATATGCCAACTGTGGTTCTTGCCTAGCATGTCGTAAAAGGCCACTAATGGTATATCGGGTTTTGGGTGTGTGATTGCGTAGGCGACAGGTTAGCCGCTTGTTACTGCTTTTTCACAATTTTCCATCTAACCCAGCCTGGCTTTTTTTTTTGGCTGAATGTGGTTAAAGGGGCCTGCTGTCTCTTTGACTCTGCCTACCCCTTCGGGAATTATGGGCGCGATGTTATGTATGTGTGTAAGGTAAATTGCTCATGCTTTATTTCGATATCAGATCAATGTATGTATAAATATTATCATCAATATGTACCAAAATAAGTATTTTTTATTTAGAATATATATATACTAAATTTAATATTTAGTGTTAGGTATGTTTTACAAACACTATGATGGTGTCAGTGGTAAATAATAGTCTCTTGCGTTTCCGCCTTATTTATCTATTTATTATTGATATAGGCACTAAGTAGCGCCAGGGTGGAAGCATAGTCTCGTTCTGATTGATTTCCGAGTCAGCGGGGGACAGGAGGGACAGGGAGACATCCTTCGGGTAGCTAACGTGAGGGAGGCATCCCCGAGCACCCAACGGGAGGGGGCAAGATAGGGGTACCCTCCGTTAGCAAGGAGGCAGAGGGTCACCCCGCAGGGTGTGGGCGGGGAGAAGGTTAACGAGGTACTTCTGATATTTTAGTTATATATTAGAGCGGCCTAATACGTAAGGTACCTACTGGTTACCAGTACAAAGAAATATGTTTTAAATAATTGTGGATTTACTATCTTTTGTTTGCGACTCCAACTCCAACTTACACGGACGTTATTATCATAGTATTATGCGTCAATCAAGGTCATAAACTATCTTCGCGCTAATTTTCAAATCATGACTTAGACTTTTATGCGCGATTAAGTAAAAACCTCCAGACTAGGGGTTGCCACCTTTTTTTTTGTAGAAATAAAGTATATTGGTATTAAAGAGCAGGAAAAAAAAGTACATTTTATCTAAATAAGTTATTTTACTTTGTTATTTTGTATAAAAAGTTTTTCGATTTATTTTACTTTGTTATTTTGTATAATATTGCTTTTGGCAACTTTTAACAAGTTATCATCACCTCTAATCAACCCCAGTGAATGTCGTTTTATTTTACACAATTTTTTTTACAAGCACTTTCTTTTGTATATTGGGTATACTCATACATAAAATTAATTCCAGAGAAATGAAATCGTGCGAAATAAAGTATTTTCGCGTTCTTTATTTTTCTTATAAAGTCTAGAGTACAATAAATTACCCTACATTAGGTATAATACTAGATAATAAAGTACGGTTGGCAACCCTAATCCAGACCCATAGACGCCTGTTGACTGTCATATGTTTAATGTTGTAATAGGGAATATGCATCATCATCTTCCTAGCGTTATGTACAGTGCTTAGATGGGGCCGCTTAGACCATGATCCAGGATTACCAGCGAGTCTGGTAATTACTTTGAAGCGACAGCCGATCTGACCTTCGTAACCCTAAGACCCCCAGACAAAATCCAAAGTTGTTTGAATTTGCAGGTTTCATCACGATGTTTTCCTTCACCGTCGAGCTAGTGGTATAAATACGTACATAGACTTGAAAAATCCAGAGGTACGTGGCCGGGTTTGAACCCGCACTCCTCGGTTAAGAGGCGTGTGTCCTTACCATTGAGCTACCACCGCTATTATATGCATGCCCTTTTTATTTATTTGTTAAGTCTGCAATATAATGGTAATGAAATCTAGAAGACTTTTATTTGTTACTTGATTATTGGCCAAGTTATAAACGTTTAAAGTTGTCGGTTAGACAGAGAGATCCGATGTGTAATGTGACGTTAAATGCGGGCGAGTGAGACGGATATATTTGTTTAAGACTGTAAATCTCGCTGGTCTTCTGATAAATCTTTGGTTCTGTTTCACTGTTAGTATTTTATTTTCATATATTTTCGATGAATGCGTCTCATGACTAAAATATTGTTCATGCATATTAGTCATTATAGGATACAATTGGTTCAGCTTTAAAAAAACTGCTCAACTTTCACCTAGCAATAAAAGTGTTGAGTATAGATAAAATTGTAAGTGATAACGTTGCTATTAGTCATAACCAAAATTTGCAATGCAGGAAATTGTAACTACGCTGTAGGTCCATTTTTAGTGTCTGACCGAATGTTCGGTTTCGGTTACGGCGGCAAACCTGCGATCGGACATGTTCGGCGCGTTGAATTATAAGCGACGAAGACATTTTGTTGCATCCACTTGCATATTACTCTGTCCATCTTATTATTTTTTTTTGACAGCAGACCTAGATCGTTAACATAACGAATAAACTAACTCAGTATGAGTGGTAATATCTTACTTAATAATCTTATTAATTACATAAAAATCGAATTCAAAGGCTATTAAAGTGACAGTTTTTATGAGATAAGTGATTATTGAGTTGCGTATAAAATACAGACACGTTCTATGACGACTGGTGATGGGGTCGTTTTATTCGCATGTAAATAGTGCATCAATTTTCAATCGTCTATAAATGCTATGGGTAAATCTGATTTTAAAAAATCCTATGTCTCATTAAGGTTTAATACGTTATTTGAAAGACAACAATAAATTAAAATATTAACATTATGTGAAGCTTTTTTTATACCGATTGATGTGCGATCGATCGATTGATCGATAAGCGGTGGTAGCTCAATGATAAGGACACGCGCCACGCAACTGAGGGATGCGGTTTCAAACCCGGGCACCTCTGGATTTATCAAATGTTTGTACGTATTTATACCAGTAGCTCGCCGGTGAGGGAAACGTCGTGATGAAACCTGCACATTCCAACTTCTATCTAACTATCTAAGGGTTACGGAGGTCAGATCGGCAGTCGCTTCAATGTAATTATCAACTCGAAAAATCCTGGATCATGATCTAAGCGTACCCCAACTAAGTACGGGACACATAACACTAGAAAGATGATTTTCTTTATTTTTTTCTTCAACGTAGCAGACGAGTAATGGTGTATAAGGCATTGGAATTGTGAATGTATAGGCCAATTCATTGTCATTTTGTCGAAATGTGTGTAAGGGAACTTACTGTTCCTTGGAGTCTGCCTACCCCATTGGGATTAGTGGGCATGATGATGTGATGCAATAAACAATTTAGACGGTGTGTTGTGGTTTTACAAGGTTGCTTCCTGGCACGCTTAGTCTGCTATACAGTCAACATACATTAAACTCTATGTGCATACTACTAGCGTCTCTTGTATAGGATGCCTTGGTAAAAATGTCATTAAATCTATTGTTAACGATGCCGGGGCGGGGAAGCGCAAAATCCAGAGGTTAGGGGAGGTTCAAAAGCTATTTATGCTCCTCGTTGCTAAACATAAAATAAATAGGGATAGATACACTGTACAGAAATAATTCTAAAACATAATTTAATTAAATTACCGCCTTTAATTTTTTTTCAGATTTTGGGTGTGGCGTACGGTAACATCATATTACCCTAATGCCATACAAAATTTATAGAACCGTTGCGTTTTGACAGTTTATAAAATTACGTATAAGATTAGTGTCTCCTACGCAATTTATTTTGTCAAACGATGTAAATGGAGGTATTTTTAGAACAGTGCAGGGATACACTCATAAAGCACTTGGTAGATTAAAGAGGTACTGGACATAATGGAATTAATTCTTTCCAGTTCGGTTGAGCGTTTAATTTTATTCTTTTTGGTCTGCCTTCGGCCCGCGGTTCTCAATGGAAGTCGATTTATCACGTATTCTCTAAGCGCAAATATTCTTAGGCGGCATGAAAAAGTAGCCTAAGTTCCTCTTTAATTTGCAATATCCTATGCAAAACTTCAACTTGATACATCAATCCGTAGCCGATGATGACAAACAAACGCCTTGAGATATTAATTAAGTAAATAATGAATTACTACTTACTTACCATTGCCGATACGATGCACGCCATTTATAATAATTAGACAAGCGCAAAAACATGGAGATAGAAAAAGATTATGACAAAATAAAAAAAAAACGCACAAATAGATTACACGAAAGTGGTACGATCGTTAATAAAAAAATCACGCCATAGAATAATGAAATAAATACACATCTTATAGAAATCGACCAACATAGTGAAAATGGTAGAGAAAATAAAAAGGAAGCGTTTCATAATGACGTCTTAGTAGCACAGAGTAATAAGAGCGAATGGATTACTTGGGTTGGGTTATACAGAGCTGTTTTAGCATTGATCAGGTGTATATGCGCGCGCCGGTCGGGGATCAACAAGTGCCGGGGAGGGGGGGAGGAGGTCGCAACAGGTAATACAATCAGGTCATTGGGGGCGTCGGTTGAGAAGATCAACTTTTGACGCTTAAGATTTGTTGTACGTTATCTTATCGACATCTCAATCATAAGGTTAATCATTGAAATTGTTAAGCCGCTCGTTTTCTAAAGTAAAAAAAATATTTATTTAGAACGTCATTACGTTCTGTGTACATAAAACGTCCAAGAACACTATCCAACTTAGAATTATTCCGAGATGTCCATTTCCAGGATTTGTCAACGTATAACATGCCACATGATAATGCCTTGTTGATCAGAGGACGCATACAATCTAGACATGTTAGGTCACGCGTTTACTATAGTTATATTTTAATAAACCCTGCTTTTACTGGCTGAAATGCTATTACACAGTGGTCCTGTACTTGTTTAACAGGGGCCTGTACTATTGGAAGCTGTGCTCATATAGTATCCATAGCACAATGTGTCAGTCTGGAGAATTAATTTTTTAATTTATTTATGGTATATGGGGGCAGGTCGTCACATGGAATTTAATCTGCCAGCAGAAATATTATCTAATGTAATAATAGACGAACTAAAATAACACTTAATAATCGTTTCTATTGGCGTGAATTATAAAGTGATAAATGCACTTTATATTGGGATACCATTTGTGGTTGATTCCATCAATGCTACGAGATATCAAAACATTTTGGAAGAAAGTCTACTGCCCTCTAATCCGTCACTCAAACATCAAGGTTCCTTGATTTTTCAACAAGATGGTGCTTTCTGCCATACTGCAAAGACAACAAAGGAATGGCTACTGTCGAAGAGCATTCCTACAATCGAATGGTCATCTAGCAGCCAGGACTTCAAGACCCTGTTTGGGTTTTTTTTTGGGTTTTTTTAACCCTCGGTTTTTTTTTGTTAAAAATAATTATTTTTTTTCATACTAGACGAACTATTTTGCATCGGGGCTCGTATATACAAGAGCGAAGGTAGCTCAACGCTAACACGTGCTTTCTATGCGACGCATGTTGATTCTGAGCTGGGTTGGTTTGGGTTTTTAGACGATTAGTGTGATCAGTGATATAATAACGAAAAACATATAAGTTTACGAAATTCAGACGACAGTTGCTTCAATATAAAAACCAGACAGG
Organism: Glyphodes perspectalis; assembly: GCA_951394215.1. Classification (NCBI taxonomy): domain Eukaryota; kingdom Metazoa; phylum Arthropoda; class Insecta; order Lepidoptera; family Crambidae; genus Glyphodes; species Glyphodes perspectalis. Next base: position 22,526,546 of record OX596199.1, read on the forward strand.
CTTAATCCAGTTTAGGCTCAGTTATGATACATAACGTACCTAGACAGAAAGTCAAATGAAAACATTTCACCAAGATTAACCCATTATATTATTATGAAGAATATTTTGATTTTACTGACGGTGACAGCCCTGAAGCTTGTACGTAATTTCCGAACTTAGAACGATACAATTCCCTCCACTCTGGAGGTGATCAACTAGTGGAAGAGGGGTAACAAGTGGGGGGGGGGGGGAGTGAAATTGCTTGGCCGCGCAATAGCAGAACCAAATGATGAGGTGAGGTTCTATATCAGTATGTCGAACGCGTCGTGATTGTCAATTAAGTTTAATAGGTATACTAGGGGCGTCGTCTAACAACTTTATGGTAGTCATGACAGATAAAATGCTAGCAAAAATATCGGAACACATGATACGATATTTTTGGTATTATTGTTCTTGATATCTGATGATATGATAAACGAAATATAGTTTGATTATAAATTACATTACAAGATTTTGTATAGTCGACTGGGATCGTAGCAAAAATTTTATATATTACAGTTAAATTGATTCCTCAATTCTATGTGAAGAAATGTCTAGTATTCTTCACCACTCTACTGTACCGGGACTGCAGTATCAATCAAAGTAAAGCAGTATCATGATTCATGATCGTGGAGTTAGCGAGTTTAGTCATAACAATGAAGTGTGCGAAGTGTTCTACCTAACATTTGTAACATTATTCTTATGGGAACCAAACAAATTTAATCATTGTTGCATACGATTATCTGGGTCTGCTCTGGTTATTTATATATCGTATTAATCTCATCTCCAGCAGTCATTAATTTTAGTATTTGGTTAAGAACTAAACAAAAAAACAAAATAATGTTATTTTTCGAGTAAGCTCGGATTTTATATTAATGACTCTTGCATTCCTATGCATGCTCCAAAAATTTTTTAGGTTTGACTATAAACTTATAGTAGAAACCATATGGAATAGAATAAACAATTCAAATATTACATTTAAACTTGAATCCCCGTGAACGAAGTGAATAAATCTAGTTCACGAAGTGAATTGAATAAGATTTATTTATTTCATGCACGCAAGAGTCGTTTATGGTATATCTCAAATAATCGAGTAATAGTCTAATGCATATAAGTAAATGTGTGTTTCTGCCACATTCATTATATGATAGGTTACGTGGAATGAGATTCATATAATTATTGTAACAGAATCAAACATAAAACGTATTTTCTTATATAATGTATGTATAAGTTAAGTTTAGGCTTAATGTATACATATAACTTATGTGCCGAATATTATTAACGTATAACGTGAATGTTAAAAAAAGGATGAAGAAGTTTTACAGAATTACTATTGTTTCAAGAGTTATAAAAAACAATGGAGAGTACAAAAATGTGACGAATTTACAATAACCCACTAATACACTTCTCGAAAGCAATATACATAAAACTCGCAAAACTTCCGTTACCTACATTTCGCAATGTATAAAGTTACGGCAAACAAAAGTTTCGTAAACACACTTCTCGAAATTAAAGTAAAACAATTTTATAACATTCTCGGAACTTTACTATTTCCGCAATCTTCGAAATAAATACTCGTCCTTTTGTAATTTATTAATAGCTCCCAACCTTTTTCCATCTCGAAATTTCTCAAAATTTTTGGCATCATACTTTGTAAAAGAAAAAATCTCATCTCAACCATATAATTTTTTTAAGTAATATCGTACATGCCTACCCCGCTAGGGAAGTAGCGTGAAGTTTTAGTTAGTTAGTTAGGTTACTAACTAACTAAAACTTCACGCCTTTACTATTCCATATTTGAAACCAGTGAAAGCTGCATACTCCTGAGTATGTATGTAGCCGTCACTGGCCTTATAATATGGTAAGTATACGATTATAATATACAATACAATATTGTAAATACATTATTGTAAATACAATATTGTAAATACAATATTGTAAAAATATTAAATTTATAGGAACAGTAAGTACTATAATTGCGAAAGAAACTTAGCTTGTGTGACTGTCTGAGTGTTATGTGATTATTGCCGCCTGACCGAATCGATTGTACATACACCATTAATTTTAACTTGAAGCAAGGACATACGATACTTTTTATCTCGGAAATATTGGTAGATACAACGAGTCACGATTATGAGGAGCGGTGGTAGCTCAATGGTAAGGACACGCGCCTCTTAACCGAGGAGTGCGGGTTCAAACGCACGTACCACTTGATTTTTCAAGTCTATGTACGTATTTATACGGTTCAGGCACAGAAAGCCCACTTCGCAAAATGTCCACCGGTCGCAAAATGTACATTTCGCAGGATGCCCCTTTCGCAAAACGCCAATTTTGCAGTAAGTCCCTTTCACAAAATGTCCACTTATCAAAATGTCTCTTTCGCAAAATGCTTACTTTTATACCACTGCTTACTGTGGAACAAATATACCACGAAAATAAAACGAGTTTATGTTATTAACGTCTTTTTTATTGAAAATGAAAATATCATCATCAAACAGATGATTTTATCAATAACGACACCTTTTAGAAAAAAATATTTAATTATAATATTATTAATTTATTAATGCAGAGTTGTGATAATTTTTTATTAAGTTGTAAAGCTTTAAATAAAATATCTATATTGTTGGTATATAATTATTAACAAATTTTAGTAAACAAACATTTTTCATTTAAACAGCATATTCAATAGGTACATTCATTATTAATATTTACACAGTTTGCGCATGATTGCGCCTTTTTGTGTGTAAACTGTAAACTCTTTGCTAAAAAAAAAGTTAAAGAAAACAATGTGTCATATTCGGGCGCTAAGCAGATCTAAAAAATTTAAAGACATGTAATGATTACTCTAACTCTATTGTTTGAATTTAAAAAATAAATAAAATTTAAATTTTAAAAATAAATAACGTTTTTATTCTAATTAAATGCTGTTTTTAGAGCGCAAAAGAAATGTATACGGGCAATATGTAAAATCAAACAGACTGAAAGCTTTAGACCTCTATTCATAAGGCTGAAAGTGTTAACTCTGGCTTGTTTATACATTTTTGAAACTGTGATGTTTGTAAAAAAATATTTAGACCAATTTTGTACATTCTCAAGCAGGAGGCACCAATCAAAATTATGTATCCCCTCAAACAAATCTGCACTTTTAAATAACAGCGTATTTTGTATGGCGCCTCGGATTTAATATTGATTGATTTTTTCTGAAAATAACGAAGTGACGAACTAACAATATCAAAATTAATATAATCAAGAAATGTGTTAGAATAATAGCTAATATAAATAACATGCAAAGTAGTAAACCATATTTTATTAAATATAATCTACTAACCCTTACATCAATTTATATTCCAGAAATGTGCACATTCGTTTATAAAAACATAAATTCATTCCTTAAAAAAGCAGATCTCCACAACTTAAACAAACAGAATGCAACTAATATTAAAGCTTAGGGTCTTGCGAAGATTTGAAAATTACTGAGGAGTCATGAATTTTTTTTTTATTTAACGTTAAAAATTCAACTCGAACCTAAATTGTTTACTTTCGATAATTTTTTTTATGATTTACTTTAATAGTAAGAAGCTGATTATTTTGTGTTGAAGTACAACTCATAAGGACTATGGTACAAAAACAAAAATAAAAAAAAAATATGCAGAATTTGCAAATAAAAAAAATGTCGGTTCAGCCGAATCTCTCCGAAGATCTCAAAAATTAAAAAAAAAAAACATTACTCGAAAACTACAAAAAAACGCGGAACATACATGGGGTATTTCCAGGTACCCATAGATGTCAGTAATCCAAAACAAGTTTTTGGACATCACCTTTTGGACCTCCCTGTATGTAGTACTAAATGTAGGCATACTAGTGAGGTGTGTGAGCATCGTGTCGTATTGCGTTCAATTCGTTCGAAGCTAGTTTATTTTATAGTTTTTAATCAATACTGTTGTATTTAAATAATTGGCCTAATTTAGCCAATTTATTATTTATCACAATTCATAACTTATTTTAAAAAATATCAATGAGATTTGGTACACTAAAATTGATTGAATACATCCAAACCCATTATAGTGTACTTATAAGAAGATATCCCTCTTTGGTTTTATTGCGACATCTACGCATACAAAGTGGCGATGAAAAGCCATTAAAAGACCCATTTTGGCAATGAAACCAAATGTACATACATACATAAAATCACGCCCATAATCTTAGATTAAATCAAAATAGACGATACGGCACGTCCTTCTAATAGGCTAGTTGACTAAAATATTTTTTTTAGTCCGCTAGTCAGATTATCAAAAAATATTGAGTTCGTATTTTTTGCTTTATCAAATGCTCGGAAAATAACAAAGATACAGCGCTTCAAAGATCTGGAGTGGGGCGCTTTTACATCACTTGTTCCTAAAATTCTACAGAACAAGTGACGTCACGCGCACCTTTAACGCGCTGTATCTTCGTAATTTTAGGTTTTCTGAACAAAAGAAAAAATACGTAAGCAATATTTTTTTGTAATCTCTATAATGGACTAATTATTTTTTTTGAGTCAACTTGCCTATTGTCAACTGAAAACGGGCATGATGCACAACTTCATGCACGCACACTCACACCGCTGTAATTTTGTAAAACGTTACACGGTATTGAAACACAGACAAACCAATTTTGACGCGAGCGTGAGCGAGACAAACTGCAAAAATTTGTGTCAAAGTCAAGTCCTGCCAAAGAACGTCAGTGGAGTGAAATTTTGCATTATGTAAGGTTAACAAAAACAACTGAGAATACAATTGGTTAATTATTTATTTTTATAACAATCGAAATTATCATACATATTATGTAGGTACTATTTTGATACAGGGTGACTGGTAATTCGACCTATCCTTAAAAGGGGTTGTTCTAGAAGTCATTTGCAACATATTGACCTCTATCAACTAGGAGTCGAAAGTGAATGGCTTCCGAAATTTTGAAGATTTAATTTTTTATTTGAATTTTGTGACTTGTCACCGAAAAATATCCAGTTTAGTTATTGCCTCTGTTTATGAACTACGAAAAGCCATTTATGTTTCAGAAGTTTATCTCCTGAAAACCTACAAAATAATAAACGTGTAATTATATTACTGCCGACGCAAATAAAACGATAAGATGAAAATTGCTTGGAATAATTGATTCGGCAATTAGAAATACTATATAATTGCTGATTTTAGGAAATACCTATAGGTTTTGTCATATAGCCCTATCATATAGCATTTTCCTACATATATATCATGACAACATTGTTTACATCACAGTATTAAAAATAAACAATAAATTAAGAAGCAGAATAAATTCCTTATTTTTTTTAATATTGTAATATTAAACTTTTGGATATTTTTATGCCGACCCTACTGCTATGCACCGCATGACAAGTACGCATCTTACTTAACTCGTCACACATTAACGTACCGTATATTTCTATCTCGCTCCGCAAAATGGCGATCAAAAAAATACGTAAATTTCTAACCACATATCATAAAAAAAATTAAGTTATTTACTTACGAGAGAAATGTGATTCCATTAGATTTGTTTTTTCTTTTTTAATTATTGTACATCGCATAAAAGGACACGAAGGCATTTTGGTGACCTTTATCCCAATTAAAAGAATAAAATATTTTTTTGCGTAAGACAACAACTGTTCGTGTCACTCGCCGATTGTGACTGAGTGCAATTAGGCGACGGGGACCTGATTTAAGCCGTCCACGCGCTAGAGCCAAGTCACCTATCTCCTATTACGATTTAATCTAAGCCCATAATCCACGAAAGGGTAGGCAGAGTCACAGGGGCAGTAGGCCCCTTTAACTACATTCAGCCAAAAACAAAACTGGGCTGGGTTGGATGGAGAATTGTGAAAAAGTAGTGACAAGGGGCTAGTTCGTCGCCTACACAATCACATACCCAAAACCCCATATACAATTAGTCGCCTTTTCCGACATGCTTGAAAGAAACACAGTTAACACATTTTGTTTAAGTCCCCGACCAACATGGGACAAAATCCAAATGTATTGAATGCTTATCCGATACCATCGGTGATTTATGTCCAAACATGTATTGAATCAATCTCATTTTTAAAATAATGTATACTGAATTTCAAAAAAAATTTATATACATATGTACTAAGAGTTCACTTATGAACTAACGGTCAGAAAAAAATCTTATTTTATCATAACATTTCAATACTAATTATCATTAATTTGTCATAATAAATCGTCGCATTAAGTCAATATTTTTATCTGCATTTACAAAAAAAAACACCTCTTAGTAATAATAAAAACTACAGGTGTCCTTAATTCACTAACTACTTACCAAATGGCCGAAATGATAACGATGCACTCCCCTAATCCGACTCAAACTTATTGGTCTAAAAAAACAAAACATCGTCGTCGTATCGAATTACATTATCGATATGACGGACTCGCTGTGCATACGACCGCGAAGCAAGATTAAATAAATAACACAACGATCATAGAAGCTATTCACCATCGTGTATATGTATCTAAAAAAATCCATCAGACAGAATGGCATTATTGATGATAAATTAACTGATATTTGGTGATTAAATTTCTTAGAGGACCGGCGAGATAGCGAACGCAAGATGTATTAACAGGCGAAACGGGATTCAAAAACTGAAGGTGCTTAGAGTCGGTTGACTAGTACAAGCGCGCGCACTGTTTATCGATTCTGGGTGCGCACCCCACGGGATGGGGGTGAGGTATAGGGGGTGAGAGCAACAGATCGTTGGTCCGTAGTGGGCGTTGATGGAACAGTTTACAGAATGTACGGTTCGTTATTAAATGGAGATGTAGTCTAGAATAATAAGGTCGAGCTGTAATTAAGAATTTGTATCTTTTGATTATTGCTACTGACATTAATATTACAGGTTGATTTACATATTTATCAATAATATAGCGTCAGGAACAACTATGTCCCATGTTGGTCTGGGACTTGGCCCATATTAATCTGGAACAAAAAAAAAAAAATGTGCCAACTGTGGTTCTTGCCTAGCATGTCGTAAAAGGCGACTTATGCTATATCGGGTTTTGGGTGTGTGATTGTGTAGGCGACAGGTAAGCCGCTTGTCACTGCTTTTTCACAATTTTCCATCTAAACCAGCCCGGCTTTATTTTTGGCTCAATGTGATTGAAGGGGCTTGCTGCCCTTTCGACTCTGCCTGTCACCAATTTCAGAATATGACGGACATTTTAGTTAACATCATTATTGAACTGTAACGCGAAGATAAATAAAACATAAAAATGGTGGGCTATAAATCCATTGTTCTTTGGATCATTAACCCTAAGTTATATTTCTTGGATTACATGATTGTTGAAATTTTTCTTAGTACTTCATAAAAAATAAGGTTATCAGTTTACGCAATTTTGCAAGATTGTAAAAATAAATGTATTTCAGTTTCGAAAATAAATACACGAGATATCTCATTCAACCCCCCCTCCCCCCTTGTGATATTTAGTGATTTATTTTTTATGCCTCACGTGATAAATGGCCGGCCCCATAAGCACATAGTTTTTCAAAAATGCGTGTGGACTGATCGAAGCTAGTAATTTTTGCATTTATAGTTTAATTTAGATCATTAGATCAATCAGCTAAAGAGGCCGACGTTCGAAAACGCGTGTTATATTGTTACTGTATTATCCTCGATATTGCCAGAAATCATCTCAGTTTAACAATGATCTTTAAATTAAAGCAACCAGCTGACCCGGTGTAATATGGGATGTATTAAACGAGGGGTGAGATCTGATGAATGCAGCGGCGCCAGACGTAAAGGGTCGAAGGTAATTTGTATAAGGATTAAAGTTTGCCCTCGCATAGGGCGCCAAGGCCGCCCTTTCATCTCCGTGGCCTTGAAATGCTGCGACAAAGGGCAGCGGACACCTGTTCAAGGGGCGCACAAGTCTCCCCTTCACATGTGTCCGTCGTTGCAAGCCAAATACTTATAGATTGTGCATTTAAAAAGCGGCTCTTCGTAGTAGCGAGAGTGAACGGTCACTGATTTTGTAAATGTAACGTGAGATCTTGTCATCTTACCAAAATCTTTTTCATTCCCTATTGCTACAATGCCTTTCTGTGTAATGAAGTTTAATGCACGGTAATTGTAAAACTAATATGAGATTTGTGATACAATTGGGATGTTGACACCATTTATATTTAATTTTGAAATATCAATTCTGAAAAAGAAAGTATCGTATAAGCCTTATTGATTTTGTATCATATTGAGTCTAAGATTTTTGATTTTACAAAAACTGCTTAATATTAAGTCAGTTGACTATACAAATTAGTGACGTCACACGTTGACAAGCCCATACAAAATCTATGAAGTGATTTCTTTTTGACAGCTCTTAAAAAGTATCTCAATTGACTAGCCAGTCAACATCCATATTCTCTTAAATGTTTTACACATGCGAATAGCGGAAGAAGGTTTGCATGTTTCTAACGAACTTTCGCTTTAAAATTGTTTAGGTAATCCGGTATGAATTTACTTATATACTCGTATATCAAGCGTACCCTGGATACATTTTTATCCGGAAAAAAGACTGTTATTTTGGTTTGGCCATACGCAAACTATATTGTTCCATTATTATTATAGTAGGGAGCCCACGATGCTAAATGTGGATTTACTCGAGCGTCGCGGAAATCTATTAGAATAGATAGATTAGACGATAGGAAGAATAAATGGTCCTATAATGTTTTCACTTTTAGCGGTGGGGGAAGCGTCTGTAGATATTTTTTTTTCAAAATTGTATAAAAATAGTGACATGGCGATGCTCAATCGTGTCAGGTATTGATATTTTTCATGCTCCACAATGTCTCTGTTATGAAATGTGTATTAATCTGATGATTTTTATGATGGGGGTGGCCATGCAAAAGATATGAAAACCAAACAAAAATGATTACTCCCACCCGCTTAGGTTACACTCAAATAGTCAGATTAGCAAGATTTACACTTATTAGCTAGTAATTAACCCCCCTTATCTTAATCTGACGCCTCGAACTTTTTTTACTAATTTGACGGGTTCCCCTAAGAATCCCCCTGTATTAAGGGCTCATACTGGTTGGAGATACTCATAATTTATATATAGTATCCTTCCTTATATTAATCTGATGCGCTTGAGTTAATCCCGAAATCCCCTCTTGGGCTCCCCTACTATTATAGACATACTATCGTACTACATATTTTACTTTATCGATAGGTTAAAGTAACTGTCTACCGTCGGGCAGACCGTGTGCTTGTTTTCCACCTTTAGTGGTGTTAAAAAAACTAAAACGCTATTAAGATAATGTTGAATAAACTGTATTATTATATATTAGATAAATATGGCCGCAAGAAAATTGCCGGGTCTTATGATAATAAATTGGAATTCATATAAGTGTATATACGGTGTTTTGGTTAACTTATAAAAAAGGTGGCTGAGTTTTTAAGAACACCCTTTATTGGATTTAGATTGACTTCATAGCCTAACAGTAAAAATATTTATTATACTTGAAATACATATGTTTTCGTTATAAAGCTATATATTATTATCCAAATCGATTTTAAAAGATCTAAACAAGTAACACTAATTTCATGGGCTTACCTCTATTGCTCTTTTTCGAATCAAGGCATTCGTGATCTATGGAACCTAAACCCTTTTTTCTCTAGTGGCTTGCGCAATATTAGAAATGTTGAGTCGGTTGCTCAGTTAATTTTGATTCGCTGCCGTTGGGCGCTTGCCCGGGGTCTCAAAGTGACTCAAGGGGTGTAGCTAACCGTCCCCGGTGAAATTCCAGTGGCGCCCAATACGTGGGCCTGTACAACAAGGGCGGGGCCAAGTTATCCCGGGTTCAATTTGGGGTGAGCGATCTACGTGATTGATGGCTACGTGGGTCGGACAGCGGGCGTTAGGTTTACGTGGGTGGAGCGATATTTCCAGGACCAAGAGTGGGATGGGTACGTGGGTAATAGAATAAAAGTTGAATAAGAGGGAGGGGCCAGATCATCCAAAGATTATTTAGGGGGTATTCGTGGGCGAAGCTTCCGGGGTAGCTTATCCGAAAGCTTCGATTCTTCGACCCTTATTTTGATTACGTGTCTCGTTCTACTAGACTGGGCTGAACAAATCCAAATTGGATCGTAAAGCCGTGCGCCATCCAATACAAAGGTTATTATTATTATTTTTTAAATGGTACTAAGGCTGCTGTATATTATTACAGATTGGTAACAGGACTATATATATTTTACTTTTTTGCATAAAACACGTAGTCAAGTAGTTAGTTTTCGGTTAAAATATAAAAAAAAACAACAAATGAACTAAAACTATTGTGCTAACATGAAGTAAAGTTGCATTGGAATTTCGAAAAACATACCACTGCTTCCCGAACACACCTCACACACAGGCTGACGTCAACATAAACAAAAAAATTAACAACATAACAAAAAAAAAGACACGTCTACTATCTAAGCACTAATATGGAAGACAGAAGCCGTGCTGACTGACCCAGTGACTTCTTGAACATTCGGTATCGATCGGTTGTACAAAGCGGTGCGCGCATTGCACCCCACGGGGAGGGAAGGGGTGAGCAGGCGCTAGGAGCCACCCTTCCGCCCGCTCACCCCACCGGGACGCACTGTGGGCTTATAACAGCTGCCACCCCGAATATTCAACGACGGTACTATCTATGTTTTGTTTTTAATGTTCCGTATCGATTTATAGTTTGACCACAACCGCTGTGCTGCGCGTGAGAGACGGGGCGGGCGTTGGGGCAGGTTTTGTCAATAACACGATTTTGCGAACGGTGACTGAAATATTGATTTACCAATGTTTTTCTTAAGCCCATTTTTATGGACCCAGTAGAAACTGTATTAGTCTGTTTGATTAGACTGACATGATTTTTTTTCATATGCAGACTACAATATGATTTGTGTTATCTGTTGGGTATTTATTAAACAAGATTCTAAAACCTTGCGTTAAAATTTTATTTGCAAAACTCGTATATATAAATAACTAGCTGTCCCGGCGAACTTCGTATCGCCCAGTAATTGACATTTAACATTGACAAATACGAATCCCACCGTTTTATAAGAGAAAATACTTTTGCTTTTGTTTTGTTTTATCGTCAATTTTTCAATGTTTTTAATAGTTATTCTGGACGAAGACAAATCCAACAAATCAAAAACAACGTAAATTGGTTCAGCCGTTCTCGACTTATAAGTGGTGTAACAAACACGACTTTGTTTTATTTATATTTAGATATAGATGTCAAACGAGCAGTCATTCTAACAGCAACTTATTTGAACGAAATGCACATATAACGAGAAGTACAATGGTGGTTTAGAATAACCTGAAGTCCTCCGAAGCAAAGAAAAACTTATCCCAACTCATTACTTCACCATCCTTTAAAAAGACAGCTGAGAAACGAATCGCATAATTCGCTCTCTTAAGTGTGTCAGCACGACTAAGGACACGGGGCGAAGGGGGGAACGACCCACCCACCAGACTGGGGAGGCAAAGTGGGACGCAACAGGTACCCTCTAAGTTAAATAGAAGTCGAGAGCTTGAACGGTAACCCACTTTTAAGTATCCTTTGAAATAATAATTATAAGCTCTGTACTTCGCAATGTTAATAGCTACACTATAACAATGGGGATTGTTCTATTTTCAGATGCCTCGGACTGTATATACAAGATGCATTTAAAACCACTCTCTTTAATTTTTTATGAAAAAAAAAGATTAGTTCATTTTTTACAATAAAATATCTTGTGCGGCGGCGAGCATCAGTATCTACAAACGTAGGTTTTTAAGGATAAGTTTGTGATGACATAACTTCACGGAACAAATATTAAGTGGAAGTGCCAAGTGGGCGTGGCATTGAAATATTAGTAGTGCCAGGTATACCTTATTTAGGCTGCTTTAAGGTTTATAATTTCACCAAATACAAAATTAGCCATCTATGATCTTTAAGAAAAATTTTCATCTCAATCATAGATAGCGTAAACTTGGATTACGAAAGGTCTATTTTTCAGGATTATATAAGTTAAACCGTTTTTCAAAACAATGAAATTAAGTTGTCTGTTGTAGAACTAGTAAAATAAGTTGTTATTGACTAAAATAAGAATGGCCAATCCACCTCATTGCTGTAGTGTAGTAGCGTAGTAGTTGTGTAGTACGTGATTAGTGGCGAATGTGTGACTTTGGCTACATCGGTTCTCATACTAATTTCGTGACATGCCATTTCTACTAGTTTTTTTTCTGTTCCGTGCATAACTCAATATGTTCGTACTAGTGAAATTAAAAGAAAAAACATGTATATCGTTATTTTTCCCAACAATTGCCATATTCAAATTTGCATAGTGGTTTCAATTGCATTCATACATAGGTACATACAAAACATCACGCCCATAATCCCCGGAGGGGTAGGCAGAGTCAAAGGGGCAGCATGCGCCATCAACCACATTCAGCCAAAAATTTTTAGCGATTAAAAAAAATTACACTGCCAAGAGGTTTTTTATGACTGGTAGGTATATAAATTGGAGTTCGGATGTAAGACGGTAAAAAATACTAGGAAATTGCCTTTAAATACAAGTTTTAATTGGTACAGGTTCGGTGCCATGTGTACACGATTGCAAACACGATACATAGTGCCAGCCAGCCATCGTCATATGTGTAAATCACCACTAAGTAGACATGAAGAAAAGTCGTTGTCATGGATGCAACAGTGGACAAATACTGAATTTTTGATAATGACAAGCTCGATGGCGCATTCGGTAGTGACCCTGCCTTATGCGCCAAGAGTTGTGGGTTCGATCACCACCCAGGACAAATATTCGTATGATTAATACTTATGTTTGTTCTGTGTCCGGGTGTTAATATCCAATATTTAAGTATATATTTGAAATACCACTGTTGTTTCTGATATCCGTAACACAAGTGCTTAAGCTACTTACCTCGGAGTCAGATCAATGTATGTGATGTAGTCTGACATATATATTTTTGAATAGCCACAAGGGTTACAAAGTAAACGCTATACAGTCCGAAGAAAGCAATTAGTTGCTATGACACCCCCATGAACACACGCTACATATTTAAGTAGACATGACATATTTAGTAGTATATAATTACATAACATGCACTACGACTTTCTTCGCGTTTAATGTACTGGTGTTGGGCGTCATGGAAACGCCGTCCAAAACTTTATGCATTGTTTAGCAATCATTATTGACAGTACATAATAACATATGCATGACGTATGTAAAACTGCAGCTTGAGTATTTCACATGAGTGACGACAATTACTGTTTCAAGTCCTTACCAATTGTAAGCTTTGAGGGTCGATAAGTAAAGCACTATTGGGATAGTCAAGGAGACTTTGTTTAATGCTTGATATATTATTATGTAATCATTATTGACAGAACGTACTAGGTCTCATAAGTAGGCAATTACAAAAAACTACTTATAAAGTCCATCAACTACCCCGACGTGTAAACGAATTGGTTGTAATCGTTAGTTTCATTGGATAATAGTAGGTATTTTTTTTGTCTGTTGGTACTTAGGCATTAAGATGATGTATTGAGGTAGTCCCTATCGCTTATTATATACCATGCATGGCCGATGTTGGTCTGGGACTTAACATAAAAGATGCTGAATCCCTAATTCGTTTTAAGAGACGACTGAAAAAGTACGTCATAGAAGAGATATAATTTTGTTAAGATCATTACCAATTTAAACACTTTAAAATTAAAAAATTAAAGAAAATACAAATATATTTGACAAATATACAAGGTAATTTCAGGTTCATGCGAAGACCGAAACACGCATCCGCTCATTTATGGAGCTACGTTTCTGCGCGCGTTACATCCGTGGTGGCTTGGTTATTATTTAAGAGAAATAAATAAAGATCTTTGAACCTAAAATGTATAAAAGACTAGCTGACCCGGCGAACTCTGTTCCGCCTTAGAGGCAATAAAAAATAGGCAGATTTAGATGTTATAAAAAATTATCCTTTGTTAGGCTCCTGGTTCTAAATAACCACTCCACCAATTTTCAACCAAATCGGTCCACTTCCTTTTATATAAATAGATATAGATTTTCAAAATAAACGACCCCAAAAACTTAAAAAATTATACCCATATTTATTATTCACATTTATTATCCCAATATGAATGTGATAACATTCTTATTTCCACCCTCTTTAAAATAGACGTCATTTTCGAAATCAACGACCCAAAATTCCTAGAAAATGATACCCATATTGGTTTTTTACATTTTTATCCCTAGCGCACCACTTTTCATCCCCGTGAGAATTGAGATTAAGATTTGTAGAATTCGTGAAAAAAATAGGTAATGATGGAAATATTTCCGAAGTTCAAAATACTCTCTAAAATATATTGAACTCTGTTATTAGCACCTACAAATGATGATTGTATTTTGATTAATACTGATTAATATGATTATGATAAATTAACTGTATAGTTAATTTATCGACGAAGGCTATATGTATTATCACCATTATACATATAGTAGGTGAGCTGGCACCAATTTTTTTGTTGGTAGGTATTTGAGGACAGTACTACTGAATTTCGAAACTCTAAATATCGAATTCAGTAATTCGATATTTAGAGTTTCGAATATTCATAAAGTTCATAAGTACGATCTACGTAGGTTAGAAAGTATGCAATGACGAATTACCTTATCGCGAATGTTTATTATTTATACGGATGTACGAAATCTCGAAAATTTACTATGCCGATTTATAATGTTATTTTACATAAACTATTTGTTGAAATAAAAAGCTGTGTGGCTCTGAAATTAGAGTATATTTTATTTAGTTACATTTATAAACCTAAAATAAAAACATGACTTCTATAATTAAACGAAAATAATCAAACTATACCTGAAATTAGAGAAACCACATTTTACGCTATTATTTCAACGTAAATTAAAAAATTGATATTTTAAATTAAACTGTAAAAATTGATGTTGTCTAGTCCGACATCTGTCAAATCATAAATAAAGATGCTTAAAATTATACCGATTGTTTGCGATCGCGATGTACGTCCATCAGAAACTAGGTAATTTATTACGAAATAGCTGTAGCTGGCGACTTTTTGTGCGCTTCGCTAAAAAGAAAAACGTTTTGATCAGCCATGTCAAATTATTCAAAAAGTCCAACAAGAAATACCTACTACATCGGCTGCTTTTATGCCAACAAAAGAGGCGATGCGTTTGATAATTCACCAGGAAAGAACACGAAATGAGAATAGCCTACCAAAAAACTTACAAGACTTTACTATTCCTGATCAGTATACAAAATTTGAAGGCGAGCAATTTTTGATTGGGCATTATATATGAAAATGATGTTATTCTTGTATTTAGTACGAAAAAAAACTTATTTATTTTAGATTCGTCCACATTTTGGATAATGGATGGTACGTTCCAATGCTGCCCAAAATTATTTTAATACACGGTCAGGGTGGAGATGTCGATACAAAACAAATCCTTTCACTAGTTTATGGCTTACTTTCCAAAAAAAGTCAACGGTCATATATGCTGTTTTTAAAATGGTCGTGAGGTACACACTAAATAATTTAAACATTGAGCTAAGCCCACGATTCATTATAACAGACTTGGAGTTAGCCCCAATAAAAACTTGTGCTAATGTATTTCCGGTAGCACAACACAAATATTGCTTATTTAATTTATCTCAGAATTTTTTTATGCACATTCAAATGGAAGGATAAGCAAAGAAATATACCACTGACAGCGATTATGCCCATAAGGTGCGACACATAGCAACTTTGGCTTATTTAGATCCTGTTGAAATACCTGAAACTTTTGAGATAATCCGCGACGAAATCATTCCTGATGATGCAGGAAAAGTAACAGATTGGTTCTATAAATATTATATTGGGGGCACGTATGACCTAGTGCAAAGACTCATATTTCAGCTAAAAAGATCACCTCCGAGATTTCCTCCTCATATGTGGTCAGTTTTAGATTGCATAAACGCAAACATACCTACCAAAAACACAAAATGCCATAAAATATTGGCACAATCATCGGAACACTTTGTTAAATAGGAAAAAAATTAATGAAAACTTTAAAATAGGTAATTAATTAAAGAGCAAAAAATACAATATGTTTGGAAATAGGGAGAATAACTGCAAGGATAAAAAAAAGAAAAAGAAGTAGCTTTTTGATTATAGAGAAGATTAAAGAACATATATGAAAAAAAATAAAATATTACTTTATATAATATAGCGGCCCGGTACGTGCTTCGCTACGTATAAAGTGATAAATGAAGAACCGCTCTACCGATTTTGTGCAAACTTCACATAAACCATCTACTAAATAGTTCGAACAAAGCCTAAACATTTGGTTTGGATGGGTGAGCCCGTTCATGAATTATAAAATTATAACGAAAAGTGGCATTGATTTTTATAAATATTGATTTAATAATAATGATGACCACTTAAATTCAATCGCATAATATTATATACTTGAAAATGTTTTTATTCATGAAAAATATTTTATTTTTTAATAATTAGGTAGAGCTTTCATACTGTGTTTTGTATATTGTGTTTTGAAGATAAGAGACAAGCGTTATTTTTTGTTTCTTATCTTACCTTATCAAGTTTGTTATTTACATAAGCATTTTGATTTTTGTTCATGAAAAATGTTTAAATGTTGTGTTATATTATGTTAACCATAAAAAGAGTAGAGAAAAGTCTTATTTTATGTTCATACTTCTATTATAATGTTTGTTATTGACAAAACAATTTTGGTTTTTGTTCATAAAAAATTATATATTTAATTAATATTTTGGAATCATTGAAGGCTTCATATTGTATTATATTACGTTTACCATAAGAAGAGTAGTTTTTTTTATTTTATGTTTAAAGGGTTTAAAAAAGGCCCTTACCCTTTAAACAAGGCCAAGTCCCATGTTGATCTGGGACTTGGCCCATGTTGATCTGGGACAAAAAAAAGAATGTGCTAACTGTGGTTCTTGCCTAGCATGTCGTAAAAGGTGACTAATGGTTTATGGGCTTTTGGGTATGTGACTGAGTAGGCGACAAGCTAGCCACTTGTCACTCCTTTTTCACAGCTTTCCATGCAACCCAGCCCACTGTCCCGTGTTGGTCTGGGACTTAAAAAGAATATGCCAACTGTGGTTCTTGCCTAGCATGTCGCAAAAGGTGACTAATGGTATATCGGGTTTTGGGTGTGTGATTGTGTAGGCGACAGGTTAGCCGCTTGTCACTTTCTCACAATTTTCCATCTAACCCAGCCCAGCTTTATTTTTGGCTGAATCTAGTTCAAGAGGCATGCTGCCCCTTTGACTTTGCCTACCCCTTTGGGGATAATGGGCCTGATGTTACATTAACATTATCATGTTGTTTATTAAAAAAACCCTTTTTTACTTATATATACCTACCTACCTAGCTAGATTTTTATAGTATTTTTCTGATCGATCTACATCGCAATCGCAAACAACTCTACTCGCCAGCTAGGTCTACAGTTCCGTGTTGGGGTATAATAGGAGAGGCAAGAGACAAGTTTTCATCATGCCTCAAATATCTACACAAAAATTGGTGCCAGCTTTCGGAATAGTATAGGCTATATGAATCTGGGCACAGGTAGTATACAAATATTTAAATTACTTACCAATATGCAGCTGTGGTGGGATTGATGAAATCTCGAACCAATGAAGTATGCACTTGAAGCAAATTATGACAAAAGCAGCGGCAGCCATTTTGACGCGCCAAACTTAAGAACGATGGAAGAATAATACTGCGGAGATCTAGAATAGGTACAAAGAGAAGATAACGTATACTATCTGACTCTGACGCCTGTTTAAAAATACCGCGGGGAACTATGAAAACATTGAAAATATGGAATTTCTTCGGATATACTTTGTATAACGAATGTTCATAGAAAGAGAGGTCATGTAATGTATTTTGGTTAGAAATGTGGTTTATATTAGCGCGAGATAATAACTTTAAACGCTAAAATCAAAGTGAAACTTTGTGGAAAGATATTGTTGTATTTTTAATGAAATGTTAATTTATTGAGTTCTAGCAGCGTTCTGCGGTTTCACCCGCGTAGCTCCCGTTCCCGTGGGAATACGGGGACACAACATAACCTATGTTACTCGCTGATAAAGTAGCTTTCCATTGGTGAAATAATTTTTAAATCTGTCCAGAAGTTTCGGACCCTATTCAATGCAAATAAACAGTCAAATATTTTCTCTTCATCATATTAGTGTAGATATATTAATGCAACTTTTATTTCAGAGTTTGACCAAGGTTTATATAACGAGGTTTCACCGCATTCTTACCCAAAAAATACATTTACATATTATTACGCTCGTTTTCCCTGAAGGGGGATAGGCAAAGTCCTAGGGAGCAATAAGCTCGTTACACAAAAATTAAATTTATTGAATTGGGTGACATGGAAACTTATGAAAAAGTGTAATAAATGATACAAGTGTCTAAATGATATAAGTGCTTATTTGTCGCCTGTACAATCAATATCCAATACACCATAAATATAAATAAACCTAGATAGAGCATTTTTATTTTATCAGCGCTTGCTCATTAAGCGGGGAACTACTAGTATCAAAAATAATCCTAATTTTTTTTTTAAATTAATATTTTTTATTATCATGCGTGATTTACTTATCGATAATTACCTATGTGACTAATCCTCGTCGGAGTCCGACATAGGACCCAATATAATATTTTCCAAAAGTTCTACAAGCATAACAGTCAATATGAAGCAGGTGAAAAGTATCACTTCAGCGTGAACGTACAGAGTAAGAAAGTGCACTGCAAGGAACATACCGAAAATGACTACCAAGATGTCCCCAATAATCATGTGCCTTCTTCTAAGCGAAACGTTCCCGAGATGTTATGGATGACAATAGATATAAAGTGACCCCTTGGGTAGAAATGTATCAAGTGATTTCAGTTCTAATTCGTATAAACTACTGGATCATAAGTGGTAAACAAATGGATATCGTGAGAAAAACCCTAGTTGTTTATGATATCAGTGACAAAGAAATGTTTACGGGTATGGGCGGTAAGGGCTTTTCCTTAAGTGGGTGAAAATGGCTTTAACAGCCACGACAAAATCACTAGAGAAATTAAACAACACTAGGTGAATATATAGTATATGATGTAATATTGATAATGAAACACACTGTTGTAAGCTAGCTCCGCCTAACGAGACCTATCGCGGTTAGAATGTCCGAGCGCACTTGAAGCACCGCCTACAACGATAAAGCACGATCAATACAGCCGCTATAATGGCTCAGATACGCGGCGTTGCTAAACAGGTGAGCAGCAAGAAGGATATAATCAAAATGGCCGCCGGAACAGCGTCTTGGCCGCGCGCGAAGCTGATAAACACTGGCTCGTTGAATGCGTCTGTGCGGGGGTGTGGCGCGCGCCGGATCGGATTTATTGACCGAACATGTCTGCCCTGGGCCTGCGGTTGGATTAGGGATGCCGGCGAATTTTTTTTAAAAACGATTCGTTTTTTGTTTGTTAAATAGCGATTGATTTCCGGAGAGTATTTTGGCGATTATATAAAAAATAATAATAAATAATATCAATACTTTTACCATTTTATCTAATTAACCATTCATGACCACTCAGATGTGGAGAAGGATTTATTGACATCGAGAAAATATTACGTTGTTAGTCTGTGACTTTTAATGTTGATATTTTTAGTTTAGTTGGATTTCGAGCGAAATGCAAAATTTTACCAAAAAATATAATATTACTGGTCGAACATTCGCTCTAGGTATATATTTTGAACAATCATTATAACGGTTTACTTGAAGAAATGGGCAAAGTTGTTTATTATTTCTCCTAGATAGAGAATGCAACAAAACAGATCAAGTAAAATAATACGGCGCAAAAAGAGCATCCTTCCGGTACCAATAGTCAAATATGTCTGTAAACAAGCGTTAGAGACATTATGAAGCTGAAGGATTTTGGATTCCTGTCGCTTATTTCTTAAGTTAATTCCATTTTAATATTACATGTCCCTGAGCGCTAATATTATTGCGATTGAGAGATGTAAGTAATAAATACTGTAGGGCGAGCACGTGAAAATTGCGGGTGGGTTAATCGATACAGCAGCATCCCTTCCCTTTCCCTTCAGACGCGGCGCGCGCATTGTGAATCTTCTAGAACCTTCCATATGGGGGAAGGGGGAAAACGCGGGTGCGGGAAAAGGAGGCCTGGTGGGGGGTCACCCTAGTTCGAGTAAGAGTGGGCCGCTTGCATGCAATATAGAAAATACAGTTAAGACAAAGGATTATGGAGATTCATGTGATTGCCTAAAATGTAAGTTATAAATCTTCAATTATCGTTACAATAGTGTCTATATTGGTTTAAGTTTAATGTTCCCTTTAAAAAAATTCAGACATAATATAGCATACCATACCATATCGCATTCCGATATGCTGCAACGCGATGCTGGAACGATCTGCCGCCCCCCTTGGGCGCTTTGGAGGTTAAATCCACTATTAAGTTACGCCTAAAGAATTTATTGCTATTGGAACAAAAGGAAAGTTAGAATACTCACCTAAAAGATCTGAGCGACGCACATGGGGGCTGTGGCAAGGACGTCACAGATTGGAGAAAACAACTTTTTCTTTTATACCCATTGGTTTCGTGGCGATTGTGAACGAATACTGCTGGTTGTGACTTGTGTGTTGTAAAATTAATCCCATCCTCCTCGCACTGAGGAGAGTAATACGTGGCACCATGCTTGTATACGTGGCAACATGCTCTTAGTTCTAGGTTAGCCATTTTAATTTGAAAATTGATGGTATTAAAGTAGTTAGTTAGTTTTTTTTTTTGAGTAACAGCCACGGTCGTCACTCAAGCAACCTAAATGACAGGTACGACTACGTTGTGTGACTTATTCTTTTGTATGATATACAGATTTTTATTTATTTAATTAACGTAACGTATTCATGTTCTTTGTCTTTTTTTGTCGTTTATTTATTAATATTATTTATTTATTATTATTTTTTTATACAGTATATTATTATTCCATATAGAGGGACAGTTGTTAAATATTAACAACAACCTCGCAGGAGTACCTATATTACTGACATTATGAACAACAACGTTTATAATGTCAGTAATGTACTCCTGCGACGTTGTTGATATTTTACAAATGATCCTGTATACTACTTTCTTGATGAATGTTATTGATATTACAGTCAAATCTATATGTTATATTTGGTTAAATTAATATAAAATACGAGCGGCCCGGTACGTGCTTCGTTACGTATATAGTGAAAAAAAAAATTGGAACATAATTGCAAAATCCCCATTAACAAAATTATCCGCCATTTATTGAATTAATTTGTTACAAAAATGTGGTAAATTAAGAACCGCTCCACCGATTTTATGCAAACTTCACATAAACCATCTACTAAATAGTCCGAACAAAGCCTAAACAATTTGGTTTGGATAGGTGAGCCCGTTCTTGAGTTATAAAATTACAACGAAAAGTGGCAATGATTTTTATATAGGTATACTAGCTGTCCCGGCGAACTTCGTATCGCCCAGTAAATGAAAATTGACATTGATTTGTCGATTAACATTTAACATTGACAGATACGAATCCCACCGTTTTATATGAGAAAATACTTTTGCTTTTATTTTGTTTTATCGTCAATTTTTCAATGTTTTTAATAGTTATTCTGTTATTCTGGACGAAGACAAATCCAACAAATCAAAAACAACGTAAATCGGTTCAGCCGTTCTCGACTTATAAGTGGTGTAACAAACACGACTTTGTTTTATTTATATAGATTGATTGAAGATATTTATGCCCGGCAACCAAAAAATACATTTAAATAGATGAACTATTTTATAAAAGGCCTAAGTGAATATTAGAGACATAAGACGCACGCTGACATCATAGAAAAAAACAATCGCTAAGCCTTATTTAACTGTAAAAAAAAACAATTCGCTAATTGCGCTGAACAAGTGCTTTACCTAAAAGAAAAACATATAGTGTTATTTTTGCTTCGAGCATTGTGAATGTGAATTGGATTTTATAGTGTTATTTAAGGTATTATTAGCGAAATAATGCAACAAGTAGTTGTTACGTTATTCATATTTATGTAGTTTGGTTCAGATGTTGTGATTGTGATAAAGAATTTAAAATTCTTTCAATATATCGGATAGAAGTGTCTGCAATATGTTCATGAAAAAAAAAAACGATCCGATTATTTTCTTTTTACATTATCATCATCTTCTTAGGGTTATGTCCCTTTATTGCCAGTGGTCCGTTCAATCGAATTACGGGAAAATTTAATTTGCCGTCATCCTATCGATAAGACTATGGGCAACTTAGTTGGTTCTACATACTAAAATGAGTATAGCTTCTCTTTGTACGTAAACTCCACACAGGAAAATTGGTTGATAAAAATAAATCATATTGACATTATTATTTCCCGTTTTGACTAACATGTGATAAAGTGCATGGATGAATGGATCCTATTGAATCAGTTTTCTCTATCCTGGACCAGTTTCCCCTGCGTTTTTACAATGGATTTTTGTTTCATTAACAGAAAAGGTGGTACAGAACTTTTACTTGGCGATTACCAATATTATAAAATGCGGCAGTATAAAAATGGATCAGCAGTGTGGCGTTGTGCTAATAATAAGAAATTAAAACTCACGGTTATAACTTTATTAATCGTTATTGTACAATAACGATTAATAAGGTTAGTGATATGATTCTTGCTGTGTTTTACCAAAAATAATAAGTGCACCATACGTTTATGTTACGCTATTTATTATTTACAAAAAAAGCTTTTAATTTGCAATATAACGTTGTTCATAAACATAAAAACCACCAGTGTCTACCTAACAAAGCAAAAAATATTGTTGATAAAACTTCATCAAATCTAAAAGAAACTGTAAAAAAATCAGATCGTCCAACGCCTCAGTTGTATAATGAAGCGATTGCAGATTTGGAAGATTCAGATTTAATAACCTAGATGAGATACAAATCCCTGCAAATAGTTTTGGAAAAATTAAAGAATATTTCACAGACGCTACATTTAAATCTTGTCCAAGGCTTTTTGCTGAATTATACAATGTACTTGGAGATATAGACAATACATCGAAGTGTACGAAAGTTGTACCGTAAATCTTTGCATTGTTGCCTCATAAAAATACGTTGCGACCATGAACTGGTGGTAGTTAATGCCGTTTCAGTAGTCTTTCCAGGATCTAAAATTGTCGGATGCTATTATCATATTGGGCCCGGGCGATTTGGCGAAAAGCAAAATCATTGAAAGTTACTAAAAATAAACTACAAAAGCGAATAATTTCGTTAGCTGCTGCGTTACCGTTGTTACCATCTAAACTAATTTCTGAAGGATGGACATAATAAAATATGAAAGTAAAACTTGTGAAATTAAAAAAAAGTGGATTACGTAGACAGATATTGGTTTAAAAATAATATAGTCAAATTTATAAGTGTCTTCGGACAACGCCACCGGACAAATACGTTGTCGAAGGATGGCATGCAAAATTAAACAGATCAATAAATAAAAATACAATAACAGTGGAACGCCTTCTAACAATTTAACAAAAATACGACTTGGAAGCAATTACAAATTTGAAGTAAGGAATTAACAAAAAAAACAGGTTAAATGATGATTTTATTTTGCAAATCCAATTGGAGCTACTTAATGCCGACATAAATGTTGGACACGTATTAAACAAGTTGCGTTGATATAGGTACAGAGGTACGATAAATATAATTACTTCGAAGCAAAACATTATTTTGGTTGGAAGCTCTGTGCTACTTATTTAAGTTTAAAAAAAAAATGAAGAAAGCGCGCGCATCCAACGTTTTCACATTTGATTTCTGAATGCATGAGCCGCAATAGGGACTGCCCAATAATACTAGGGGCCCAGCAAAGGGTGACGAGCCCCGAATAGCGCTATTTCACTAATAAGGGCGGGGCCTACACTTACCGGAAGCAGAATTGTCTATAGTAAAAGGGAGACAGAGCATCTCAAATTTGGTCCATTACGGAAGTTATGAAAGCGATCTAAAATTAGATGGACGGACTGTGTGAAAGATGGTTTGAACGAAATATAATAGTGATAAGGACTGACCGGGAAAATATAAGGGAAAAACCAACTACACTGATCCCAAACGACTTCGGAAGCGGACAAGAAGAGGATGAATGCATTTTAATTAAAACCTTGAATTGTCTACCATTCTCATTTTTTTTATACAGAAGTATAAATAATATTTATAATTGTTCAAACAGTAGTAGTAGTATAGTCAATAGATGTTCGCAAATATAAGAAATACGCCTAAAATACCGGTGTAAATAAAATTCAATATACTATAAGCTACTTTCGGTTTACTATTACTATTATATTATTTGACTGGCCCGTTGGTCGAGTAGGTCAGAGACCCTGGCCACGAAACCAAGGGTTTGAATCCCGCTAGGGGCAAATGTTTCGTGTAATGAACATGGACATTTGAACTCGAGTCATGAATGTTTATAAACGTATTTAAGTAGGTTTATCCGTCATGGATGTGTATAAACGTATTTAAGTATTTAAATGCCATCTTTGATTCTTTCTCATAGTATTTTAAATCGTATATTTTTTTTGCGCAAGGTATACAAAATTTAAGGCAAAATAACAGAACAGTTAGGTTATTTATCGGAGTTTCTGATTAAACATTTTACATAATATACTACTGACTTGGACGTATAGCTTATTAGATTATGGTTAATTTTACTATAGAAACAATATTCGGGCCTCTGAGGACGGAATCACATAACCCTCATTGATCTGGTCGGGTAGTATATTCTTTAAAACCTGTGCTTTTATCAAAGTGGTATCTACGATAGTCTCAATTAGTAGTAATGCTTCATTACAGTGGCGTAGTTGCAAGCGGGAGAAAGCCAAAAATAAACTATGAAGATCAATGGAAATATTTTATAAAATATGCTGACTGATTGCTGACAGATTTAATCCAAATATAAAGTGTTTACCGATTTTTTTGGTAATATCTCAAGAACTGAATCACAAAATGGACACCATTGGCTCTGTTTATATCACTACAACGTCATCGCAATGCAATTTTCGGTAGTGATATTAAAAAGTTTTTAAGAACTTGGGACTTCAGATGAAAGTGAAAATGATCGCTCTCATGTAATACTCCGGTTATCGTTGTCAAGCTTGTGTTTTGTTCAAAATATGCAATTTCCATATAGGAAAAAATAAAACCTCTGACTGGATTTAAGGAAAGAAGTCGTATTT
Organism: Glyphodes perspectalis; assembly: GCA_951394215.1. Taxonomy (NCBI): domain Eukaryota; kingdom Metazoa; phylum Arthropoda; class Insecta; order Lepidoptera; family Crambidae; genus Glyphodes; species Glyphodes perspectalis. The sequence goes on from OX596199.1 coordinate 22,551,908, forward strand.
AACTTAGACAATATGAACATTGAGAAGAGACAAAGTTTAAATGGGGTAATATGTTAAAGGAAAATGAAAAGTTGAATACACTCAAAGCTACCCTGTTGGTAAATGCACCACATAGGCGTTCAAAAAAACTCAAAACAAATTATCATTTGTCATCAAGATTATCATCTTGCATGGTAACTGCACCCAATGTAGAGCGGAAATTAGTGTTACAAATCAAAAAGATACTAATAAGAAAGTGGCAATGTTAATCGGAAAACAATTCTCTTCTTTAAATAAATAGCGTTTACTGTCTGACGATCCTCGTCAGACGGTGAAAGCTATTTCGAAAAAACTGGAGTACCTTGTTTTCAAAAATAAAGTGCAAAAATATTGTATCGACGAGTTCTTAAATTTATACTGTGATTTCTTAGATTGGATATCGAAAACTGCTCGTGCCAATCTAAGTGACAAAAAAGGGCCAAGAAAATACAAATTCAACTTTGAAATTGTTAGAAAATTGCAATTTGTGTCGCGTCCTGTATTCTTAAATAATTATAATGTCCGACTACAAAATACTTGTGGTTCCGGTTCTAATATGTATTTATTGAGTACAGGACTCAATGAAAATGAAAATATTCAAGGCCTTATGAATACTGAATGCCTCTGTTACTATGACTGCAAATTATAATATTTACCTATATTATGAGACCACAGATTGCTTCACAATTTTTTAACCTCATAAATAAAGCAAACATTATGTATGATGTGTGTTTATAAGGTTTAACCTACGACTGTCAATGTAATACTTCGTTATCACATTTGAGCATATATTTATTAGAAACATTTGTGGCGGAACTTGCAAAAATACAGAGCACAAATACATCTTGTCAATCAAACCATATTCGAAGAGACGTCGCTTTCTTGCTTAAAAATATTATTGTTATTATTAAATGTCTTTTGGCTTTTTGTCTCAGCTTTTTAAGGCTTATTATTATTAAATATGCTTAGGCTGCCTGTTCCGGAATTTTCTTCATTTGTTATGATGGAGTGGACACAGAAAAATATACAGTCACAGTTCTTGCGCTAGCTATATCGTTAAGATTATGCGCGCCCAGACAATTTTTTTAACATTCTCAAAATTTTTAAAATAATGTTAATATTTTTATATCGTACTATTAAACGGTTCTAGACAGACTCAAGAATACATACAACACAAATAAAGTAGCGGCCTGTCACGTACTGTTAGGACGCCAGCAGTGATAAATGCAGTGAAGGCGCGAATACAAAGAAATCCTGTTCGAAAACAACTGGCACTTCAGGTGGGGTTCAGCAGAACAGCGATTAAAAAAGTATTGTACTAAGATGTAGGACTATGGGCTTACCGCAGAAAAACATCAATGCACGTTTAAAAAAATATGATTGGTTAGACCCTGTGCTTTGTTGAAGCGATACGATGGAAACAAACATCGTCAGATATTTTTTTTAAATACAGAAATGCACTAATGTAACCAACATGATAAGAGTATTCCCACAACACTAAAGAGCAAGGACTATTAGCCTTATCAAATACATGCTGGTAATTAGACGAAATCACAGACCTAGAGACTAATAAGGCAATTTTGTACGTAGAATCCACGTACTCAGTTCTAAGTTATTAAATACGGAAATAGCTAGTAGCTACTAGCTATTCTCTAGCTTGCTAATATTTATAAATATTTTTAATAGTTATATAAACCAGATCATATCATAAATATAAAATTTTTCCTCGTTTTCAATGCATTATAATCTTGCTAGTTTCATACTCGGCTTGGTGCTGTCGGGGCTCTGGTTTGATCATCATCCAGGATATAGAGAGCCTGATTATATATTTTAATTAAATTACATTGAAGCGCCTACCTATTCTAATTTTCAATGGATATATTGAAAATTTGAGCTTTCCGTGCACTTTCAAACGACAGGGTTATTTTAAGCGACTTATGTTTATATAGCTTCTCAATAAGATGTCTATCTTTTGCTTATCTTAATAAATGCAAATAAAACTAAACTATACCAAAGCACATTGAATTCCAGCAATATTACGTAAAATACAAACAAATCTAACACATATTTTATAAGTACATCTTATTTTTTGACATGTGACCTCTTATGAAGAGATCTAAATGAAAAAAAAGTATATTAACTAAATCTGTATTGGTCAAAATGCGACTTATTTATCACATGGGATTTCATCTAAATGTTTTTGTTAGTCGCTTAGCTGCTTCATCGAAAAATTGCTTAATTAACAACAAAGTAAGACCTGGGACATTAGCACCAGAAGTACGACTTAGTAAACGGAAGTAGGCATGCTGTAACACGGATACTCGGCAAGTAGTTGCCGAGCCGTCTCTAAAGCCATATCTTCGAATTACAGCCATTCAAACTCTATTTTCTTATCAAAAATACTTTTAAATCATTCGCTGATTAATTCGGAACCATATCCAAAACATCTATTTGAAAATGAAGAATCCGATTGGCAGTTTGATCAGATAAACTTCGAAGTGCGACATCGGCGAAGGACTCAGTGAATGTTACAGCTGAAGAGCTACTGAAGCTTACTGAGGATAACTGTGTTTTTTAGATACTTTAGATACTGTGATACTTTGGTAACGTTGTAAACTGTATTTTGAAACCTTATTGTTTATTAATGTCTTTACTAACTAACTGTTACCTGAGCTTTAACAAGAACGACAAAACTTCATTACGATCGGTTGTAGGAAACACTATTAGAAGCATCGAGCGATGAATCTATAAGATAAAAATCTCGATAAGACAAATTAGCCAATCTTCCTCTTCTTTTTATACATTTACTAGTCTCGTCAAAGTTGATGTTCAGGTTGCGATGCGATATAGAAGTTGATGGTCCAACTTAATCAAGGCGCTGAATTACACGTAGCCAACTTAGCAATAAGCCCAGTTTACACAAATTTCAATTTTTATAGCTGAAAGTATCAAAGCTAATATTTTCGATGTCATCTGAAAGGCAGGATGATTCGGTCAAAGTATTCAAAATATGTAACAATTTTCACTTGGTTTGTATGCTAAATATCAAGAAATTACATTTTTGTAACAGAATCTTTAAAAATGTACCTAAAACAATATGAAAACAATATGAAAAAAGAAAAACTATTTTTCTCACTATGAACATGTAAACTTTGAAACTACTCTAACGTTAGAAAGGACAGCTAGAGGCAGATGACACTTAGTACTCTTATCGAGGACATTTTCTTTATTCGAAAAACATATATCTCAAGTGCAGCAAAGGTCGTTAAAAAATTGTAGGTCGAAATGAAATAAAAGTACATCACGAAATTCTACGAAAACAATGACTTCAATAAAAAATAAAATAAAATATTAAATGCATTAAAAATTAATAAAAAATGGTTGATAAAAAAAGTACATACCAAGCTCTTGGTTCTCCATAATATCGCCACAAGTCAACACTTGATTTCTAATAGCGAGATCAAAAACAATGTAGTTAAGTTTTGACGAATACGCGCGTTGCGATAATTACATTGGAGGTGCGCTCACTTCGGATATTGATAACTTTGTAATCGCTTAGTAACATGATATAATCAGGATAATCCAGTGAAATTTGTGCGACTTTGCGACTAAGAATAGAAACTAAAATGTGGTGCACAGACGACAGTCCAGCTATGTTATAGATGCATGATGCATCAACGGATCGATGGCGCGGTGCATGCGCGTGACGGCGCGCGCACTGCACGCGAGAGCAGTAAGGCAGTTCGGAATAAGGCTAGTACTTAATATGTATCAACAATACACAGGCCAACAGTGTTTTTGGTGCAGAATCAACTCTCTGTTAATAAATCAGTAACAGTTGACTCAGATTCAGTCATCCAAATTTGCCTATCACGTCATATTTTTGAGATATTTGATAACAAAGTTACGAAATCTGGCTACAAGGCCTAGCTTTAGTATTGATAAATGAATTCATTAATACTAAATATTCAATACTTACCATCTTTTAGAGAAAGTAATAATCCCAAATTTGTTATTAATAGTACGAGGCCTGATGCAAAATAGTTCGTCTAGTATGAAAAGACATGAAGAAAGATTTTTCAACTAAATTTTTTTGTCTAGTTAGGTATGTAAAATGTAAAACTATTCTATCTTCACATGTTTTGTTACCGATGCACTATTTAATTATAAAGCAATAAACTATTTTTGCCTTTTAAATTTATAAATATCCTGCTTTGTATCGATAATCTTATCCTTTTTTTAAAGCCCAAATTATTATTATTACCTCCTTGAGAAATTCTTACGGCGTATCACAAATATGTTGCAGAGATTGCAAGGAAAGAGTGGGTCTATATTTTAAAATGTCCATTTCATGTGCGGTATTTTATATGAAGCTTACAAATATGATCAAAACCATCTGATAAATAAATCAGAACTGTATTTAAATGTATATTCGTCAATACGATATGCCCGCGCGTGTCCCCAACGAACGACGTGTGCACGATGCGGCCGCAGCCAGCGCCCGCCGCACATGCGCAGTGCTGGCTAGCGCACTAACCGGTTCACTTATTCGTGCAGCCTTGTATCGGGGGCGTAGCTCAGTGGCAGAGTACCGTTACACAGTAGCGGAGGTCCCAGGTTCAAATCCTGGCTCCCCCACCTATCAAAATCATCTTGACTCTCTTTTTTTCTTTTTTAACCAAATCCATATTTTAAGTAGAATAAATGATTCTTAACGGTCACATACAAACGAATTTCTATATTTGCGAGATTTTTGTAGACAAATATGCAACGCCAGAAGGTAACTATTGTGGCTTTAATATCGAGCTGGATTTGTAATTAAAATATTATTGATTGTTTTTCTTTATAAGTAAACACACCAATGATGTCCAGTTTTAGACAACAAAATTAGTTTAACTATTTTATCTAGTTACTTATTATTCTGGGAGAAGAATTATAACTTAAAACACTAGTCTGTTCAATTATTTTGTTTAGTTTAAATTACAATTGTATCATTAAATAATATAATATTAAAGAAATTATAACTCTAAAATAACCAGTCATGGACCTAAAAAAAAAAACAGATGACATTTTATCGAGGACATTCTAAAAAATGCCCCTAATCTATCATAAAATATGACAAATAGTTGGAAAAGATGTTGTTATTTTATTAATATTTTGATTTTCAGTTTCATTTGCTATATGATTATTATTAATATTTTGATTTTCAGTTTTATTTGCTCAGAAAAATGCTGGTATTTATTATCATTATCTTGACAGGCCCGTTGGACGAGTGGTCAGAGACCCTGGCCACAAAACCGAGGGTCGCGGGTTCGAATCCCGCTAGGGACAAATGTTTCGTGTGACGAACATGGACATTTGTACACAAGTCATGGATGTTTATAAACGTATTTAAGTATGTCTATCCGTTCACCTAGTATCCATAGCACAAGCATATGCTTAGTTTGGAACTAGGGAATTGGTGTGTCAGTCTGGCGAATTTATTTATTATTATTTATTATTTCTGGGCCGGGCCAAGTAAATGGTAATGATTTTAATTAGCGTTTGTCCGTCTGTCAGTTTCTGTAGCGTTGTCATCTATTTGCAAGAATTTTCGTACAATATTTAGTATTGCGGCTTTTTTCATTTGGATGTACCTATGTAAGTTAATTGATCTTAAACCCATTTAAGATCAATTAACTTTAAGCTTTCATGTTGGTCTGGGACTTAAAAAAGAATTTGCCAACTGTGTTCCTGGCCTAGCATGTCGTAAGAGGCGACTAATGGTATATGCGGTAAACTTGCTGGTACCCGTACGTTTATAGCAAGTAGTGATACTACCCTGTATCCCAAATTCATTTTTTAAAGAAAATCAGTAACGTCTGGCGGCCTTGGGATCTTGGACTATAAATATAAACTGAAGTCTACAGATTCCCGAGTGACAGTGACAGGGTTTGACCCCAGGTAACCTTTTTTCTTTTTTTTTTACGTGAGATGATTTACGCACCGTCCAAGTTAATCTAATCATCCCTACGAGGGATGTGTCGGACTCAGAACTGTCTAGGAAAAACACTTCACTACCGCCTAAACCTCACGGTGGTCATTTTTCGGGCGTAGCGCAGATTCCGGGCTCCCCACTCCGGGACTCTACGCGAAATCTACGTCTACGCTGCTGCTGATCCATGCGGCCTATCTCGAGGGAGAGGCAACCTGGCCCCCAGCACACCACACGGTGCTTTCGACGGCACAGACCACAGTGTCACCCCTATACTATTTAGCGGACGAGGATCCACGTGTCGTCGTCTTCTCTGGGGCTACTTGAACGAAGTGAATGCAGGCCGCAACCCCAAAGGCCCTTTTAGTCGCCTCCTACGACAGGCAGGGATACCACAGGAGTATTCGAAGCCCCCTGTAGGGCGCACTCCAGGTAACCAAGGTTACAGACATAATCGATAGTGAGGTGCATGCGCGCATCTGCACCCTGCCACAGTATAACAACAAATAATGGTGATATGAAACCGCCTCAGCGTGATGACTAAACTATGTTGCCCTATAAACAACACCTTTAAGACTTTTAAACAACTTTATCATCCTATATACGCCTTATTTTATGACAGAGCTTCTTGTTTGTATACATAACAGTGACAACGACTCTTTTACGGGTTGCCAGATTGTTACGGTATTGCCAGCACCAATAACTCATTATGGATCTAAATACTAAATAAATATGTATGTAGATATGACACATCACATATGTACTGTGATTGTATTTTCATTGATTGGCCTAAGTAAGAAAGAAAGAAACATTTATTAGACGCACAATATTAAAACATTAACAGGACAACAAAAATATAACATTTGGATAAAAAAAGTACAAAAAAAATAAAAATAAAGGGAAATCAACAATATTGGCGCCAATTGGATCCTTACCTCAGCATTAAACTACTGCGGCTATTAAGTATTTTAATTATGTAGATAGACAAAGTATTTGTAGTAATTAAATGGAATTAATGCAATACATTTATAATTACTTAACGTATACATGTTACGTAATGTTTTTTTACACTGTGTCCGGACGCAGTGGTGAAGGGGGAAGGGTTGAGTCGCGTCGTGCAATATCGCAACACATGACAGTGAGGGAAATAGCTTACAATCATTAACGTGATCGAAACTAAACCACATTGATCCCGGTAAATATGGAATAACAAGAGCGCTGATGACATACGTATTCATGAAAGATTTCCTCGTGAAAAATTTATTGCTGTAGTTTGACACCGAGAAAAATACGAACCATCATGGATTATTTTTTCGGGCAAAAAAAAAAAAAAATTATTATTATTGACTGCAGTAATATAAAAAGTAATTATAAAAATAAACCATAAATTCGATAAGTACAAAAACATTAGCTATCATCAATAAACCCATAGTGGGTTTTGATATTTAGATTCGACTTATAATGTGTTAGTCACATTATAAGTCGAATCTAAATATCAAAACATATAGACTAAGGCGCGTGTAAAATATACGAAAGAATGAATGGGGGTATAAGTATTTAATCAACATTTTGGTGTAAGATGATGTCGTGAACGTACCACCTGAGGGAAACGGGGCGAACCCGTTGTATATTACTCTTACTCTTCTAAACGAAGCTCTGGGAGGGTCGAATATTTCCTCGGTACTCGTGGAAACAAGATGGAAATAATAGAAACCAAATCACAAAGAAAGAGAAGGCTAGAGGAAAAAAAGTTAAAACGGCAACAAGAACTTGCCAAGCGATGCCGCGAAATGCTAACGACTTTACAAAAGGCGTGATCAGATGAATACCGAGACACAAACTCAACGACAATTACAGCTTGACAAGGATAGACAACGCAAACAACAGTTTAGTAATCTGGTTGAATCTGCTATTTGATTGAATGACTAGCGCGTTCATTAAATGACGACATTTGATTGCATGACTAGGCCGAACGTTGATTGAACAAGCATCACTCAACGTCCAACTAGTTAGCTGATTGTAACATAGCTCTTTGAACAGAGCGGACCAACAGAACCAGATGACTGCGACATATATATTGCGCCTTCCCTGAAAATCAAATTACTACCAGAAACGAGATGCTACCAGACAATTAGGTTAGGTTAGGTTAGAACTGTGATCCTAACAACACGCTTTCATTAAATGAATTCAAATCAATTAAATGTCGACATTCAATGAACGCGCTAGTCATTCAATCAAATAGCAGATTCATCCAGATGACTTCGATATGACGTTCAGTCAAGACGTTGAACGTTACATTAAACAACTTGACGAGTTGTTCTTTAGTCATTTAATTAAATGTCGTCATTCAATAATCGAGCTAGTCATTCAATCAAAAAGCAGATTCAACCTGATGACTGCGACATATACATAGGTGCTTTAAGATCGATCCAATATCGATCTGTACCTATACAATGCCCATACAGTCACAAATTTCCTTACTAAAGGGTGGTAATTTATTAAGAAGCTTGTAATTTTAATAAGGAGTAATAAATTTTTAATATTTTTCAGGTGACATAAATACACAATCACACAATCTCCTGAAGATAAACATATTTCTGACCGTAATACCAGTGGTTATGGTCTTATATAAAACGGTAAAAGTTATACCAGGGGTTTAGAATTAAGACACCCCGCCCATAGTCATCTTGGGCGGAAAAGAGCCGTCCACTTCAGTCAAATATTCACATCTATTTCTCGAGCTTTAGCGCAAACATACATATGGAAGCTATGGATATTTCTATGTAAATAAATAATTATTACCGACTAAATACATAAAAATATACATTACGTTAAATCAACAACGGAAAATATTTTTGACGCAAAAAAATACCTGCTTTTTAAGGTTTTTTATTCTTACATACATACATAACATCACGCCCATAATCCCCGAAGGGGTAGGCAGAGTCAAAGGGGCAGCATGCCCCTTCAACCACATTCAGCCAAAAATAAAGCCGGGCTGGGTTAGATGGAAAATTGTGAAAAAGCAGTGACAAGCGGCCCTGTTGCCTACACAATCACACACCCAAAACCCGATATACCATTAGTCGTCTTTTACGACATGCTACGCAAGACAGTTGGCATATTCTTTTTAAGTCCTGGACCACCTGGACCAACATAAGACAATAGGCTGGGTTGGATGGAAAGCTGCGAAAAAAGGAGTGACAATTGGCTAACTCGTCTCCTACTCAGTCACATACCCAAAAGCCTGTAAACCATTAGTCGCCTTTTACGACATGCTAGGCAAGAACCACAGTTGGACCATTTTTTTTATCCCAGATTAACATGGGCCAAGTTCCAGACCAACATGGGACATTTTTATTTTTATAAAACCAAATTCAAGTATTCAAGTTTATTTTCCACCGTCAATGGAGTTAAACGTAACGTATATAATGTATAAAGCGCCTTTAATAAAAGGAATTTTCGTAAAACTGAAGATTAAGCAATCTTTAGTGATGAAAATGTCATATAAAAATTTTCACTTTTAAATATTTATGAAATTTTATAGACAATTTGTTTTTTAAGTTTTACTTTACCGTATTTATCTCTACATTTATGCGACCCCCGGGGAATGGAGGGGAAAAATCGAGAGAAATTAATTCCTTTGTGTTAAAATATATATTTGTTTTACTGCATCAAATTGCTTCACTGTGTTAGGGGACACAGATGGTATGAGGGAGGGTCACGCAGTTAGTTTACGTCTAGACCAAAGGACGCGCGATCGATAAGTGCGCGCTGCGTCTGCCACACTCAGATAAATAGCAATGACCAATGTTGTTTGCTATGCAATGCATGTAGATGTATCTACTAATGTATGCCTTTTTTAGTATATTAATAAAGTTTTCTTACGCATATACAAAGTTTATAACAGCTGATTTACATAAATGTTGACAGACCATAAAATTAAAATATAAGTATATTTACTACAAAGGTAGCAAGCAAGCGGTAAAAATATATGCGCGCTTGTAACACAATGAGTGTCACTCGCACATTGCCGATCTTGGCCGGTTCTGTTAAGGTTTACTGTGTCGGAAGTATGATGACGGAGGGGACACAGAGGCCCAGTTTGTTTTTTGACTTTACTGTTTTTTGTTTAATTGTGTTCGAGTATCGCGGGGGAGAAAATAGTCCATCTGGGTGATATCCAGACGACATCTAGGTAAATATGTAATGTATGTAATTTATTGTCCTATAGATGTTACGATCGATAGAAAGTAGCATGCGCTCTATGACTCGGACATATGACCCGGACACTAACACAAATAACTTTTATAATTCATGTCTTAATCTCACATTTTTAAAATATCATCATTGAGTATAATTTAAATGTACCTGTTAATCGTGCAATGTATTGGATGATGCATTAAAAGATCGATTTTTTTTTATGTTATAATAGCTGACCCGGCGCACTACGTAAAGCCCCGTTCTCTCTTTTAACGTTCCGCGCAACTTTAATATTTTTTTTCTTTCATAAGGAACTTCACCTGACAATAACAAACACAACTAAAAAAGAATTAGCAAAATCGGTAAAGCCGTCCTCAAGTTATAGCTTTGGGGTGAACCACCCTTATCACTTAGGGGTATGAAAAATAGATAACAATCTATTCTCAGACCTACCCACGACATGTACATACGAAATTCAAAATCGGTTAAGCCATTTCGGCGGAGTATGGCAACTAAGTAATAAAGATAGATGATTATAGAATATATTTTACCTACATAAATCAAACTTTGTTTCAGTGCTGACGGATCGCAATATCACAGTAATTTTGTAATATAAATTAGTACATAATTCTTGAATTTTGCCACATCATAGAGATGAAATGTTAAGTCAGAGCCAAAGTTGCGCTAAAATCGTCCACAGAGCCAATTGAAAATAACAACAGTTGACAACATTTCAATGGCAACTGTTTTTGTTCTGTTTTGTAATAGCTGCAGATTAAAATTAACCTCTGTGAGAGCTATCCGACTGATATGTTTGCATTTACTTGATTCGCAACCATAAAAAGTTGTTACATTTGTTATTAAGTAATTTATTGCCTACTAATGATCCCATAATTATATGTAACGATATTCCATTTCATTCAAAATCAGTTCCGCAACACTTTGAATTTGAGGTTAATAGTTATGCGCCCATATGATATGACCATATTTTTTCAACGACAAAAAGTTCTAGGGCAGTTAAAGCGACTTTTTTATTTGTATTTTAAATCCTGATTGAAATGAAAATTTGTTAAAACTATGATAATTTATACTTGTGCAAGTCTGCAATAGCCTTTTATATATTTTTACCTTTTTATATCTTTTTGTCTATGTTTTTGATAACTATTGGTTATGCTTTTTTGATTGATTTATTACACTTTTTGTTTTACTACCAAAAGAACCAGCGCCTTTTTATTGCGGTAGTTTAATATTGGTCCTTCGAGCCGGCAGCTATTTAGCTAATTTAACTGCTTTAGGCTGGGTTTTGTATGGTTTCGATTGCAGCAAAACTAAACCTGTAGACGTTATTAACCCCGCTAAGGTTAGCGAACTTGATATAGCGAACGATCGGTTGATTCTGGAAGGTCTTATTAGGGAGGATTTTCAAATAGATTTATTCGGCATCTCTACGCAGGACGCTCGTAGTGCCGATGATAAATGCGCCGTGTAAGTTCTCGAGCGCACCACGCGCCGTCTGCCCAGTGGCCACTTTGAAGTAGGCTTATTGTGGAAGGCTGATAAACTGGATATTCCCGATAGTTACAAGTTAGCTTTGTCTAGGTTCCTTAGTTTACAAAAAAAAAATGGCGAAAGATCCTAACTATGGTGAACGCTACCGCCGAAATATCTATGATATGCTTTCAAAGGGATATGTTGAACCGTGTACAGCTGCTACTAACTTGGGGTCTCCGTTGTGGTACCTTCCTCGCTTTGGCGTAATTAACGCAAATAAACCTCACAAGTTGAGAACGGTGCACGACGCAGCCGCCAAGTCCCACGGCGCGTCAAATCCAATGTTATTAACTGTCCAGGCCTTTTACAGCCCTTACTAGTAATCAATGATGTAGATTGTAAGTTATTAAAAAAAAAAAGTTATTGTAAAGTACTGTGTTTTATACGCAGAAGTAACACTTTAATTACACTATAATATTAGTTTTATTTTGTTCCGGCAGAAGTAGATATTAATTTTCACCAGAACCTGATCTCGATAGTGCAACATTAGTTGCCAGTGCGAAAAACATTATTGGCGTAAATCATGCTTAAATGTGTGCCCCTGGGCCTTATAAATTGTTACCGATACAATACCTTCATCGGAAATTTAATTATTTTAGAGTTAAAAGGCAAATCCGTTGGTATCATAGGGCTGCGTGGTATCAGCTCTGATTGCCCAGTCATTGCTGGACCAGTCAAAACTGTAGCATCAATCACGTTATTGCGAAGAAATGTTACTTAGTCTGGTTCCGTTGCATACATTTGGGATATTTTTTTAAAACTGCGATATCTCCTTAGATATTGCGATGCGATTGTGCTTCTATGTATATCAGACATAAAAATTTCATTATTATCTATTTGTTTAGTAGCTACGGCGTGAAGGCGTAACAATCACCGCCTACAGGTCGCGCTTGGCGATGATCAATTCTGCAAACATAGTTATTACTGAGCCACTTGATATATTTTTTGTGCTAATTGTGATCACCCATCCCAGTTGGGACCACGACCGGGGTTGCTTAACTTGCGTTAGCGTTACGACTTCTAAGTAATAGAGCTTAAGCACTTCTTAACTTCATCAAATTTTAGCCGATGTAATCGATCGGTTATTTTATAACATTTTATAGATTAGTAAATCTTTTTTATTTATGAACCGATTAAATGAAACAAACACAAAATTATGTTAAGTGGAGAATCAGTTACGCCGTTTTTGAGATTCATGTGAATAAACGTACAGACAAGCAGACAAACAGACAAAAATTATAAAAATCATTATCTATTATAATCATAAAGCCTCCCTATAATAGTTATATATCTCCTATGTACGGACTGGGACTAGTTACAATTTTATTATATGTAATTATGTATAGATGTATAGATATCATTATCACATACGAAACGAGACGAAACGAGATAGTTTCGAAAAAAGTATAAGTAAATATAACTGGAACTTAAGTTTAGTTTTTTCTGTAAATATTTAGCGATCTGTACCAAAATACTGAGAAAAATAAGGTATTTGTTTGTTACATTTTCGCGTTTTACTGCTTATAATAAAATTATAAATAATATTATTTCACACACGCGTTGTCAAAGGAGGATAATATCCTTTATATAATGGTACATTTCGTCAATTAAAGTACTTTATCCGAGTGACAGAGATAATAGCCTTTAGACAGCATACTATAACATTTAAACTCAAAATAATCGTGAGCGAAGTTACAGGCCCAAAATAGAAAATTGTAAATATACGGTGAGCTAGTTAGACACAAATGAGTTGTTAATTATACAACATGCAAATGTATCCAAGAAATGATTATTAAAGCTACAAAGGGGAAGCAGTTAGTTAATCAAGTTTCCAAATACAACAAGTTAATTAAGTATATGTAAGTATTACATTGAGATAAAAAGCACTCTCGGGAAGATATTTAGAACAAAACAATTAAATCCAAATGATGAGGAACGCGACTTAGTGCATTTCATTACAGGCAGCGCCAGCTAGCGAGAAGTGTGTGTACAATATATTAGTTACTGCACCGTCACTGATATCACGTCGAATACAAGACCCCGAGTCGTTGTAGCTTACGTCGAGAGATGGCGGCTTACATTAATAATAATAAATAATAAATAAATTCATCAGACTGACACACCAATTCCCTAGTCCCAAACTAAGCATATGCTTGTGCTATGGATACTAGGTGAACGGATATACATACTTAAATACGTTTATAAACATCCATGACTCGAGTACAAACGTCCATGTTCTTCACACGAAACATTTGCCCCTAGCGGGATTCGAACCCGCGACCCTTGGATTCGTGGCCAGGGTAATTTTGAGAAAATACTTTATCCAGGGACAAAAACAAACAGAATTAAAAAATTAACATAATAGTAAGCGTAGCCGTAGGCAAAAATGAGTAAATTGTAAATATACTGTGAGCTGATTATAATAAACAAATTGTTGTACATGTGAACATGTGGCGCATCACCTGTGCATAACATAAAAATACAGTCAACTCTCCTTACTACGAAGACCTACTAAATAATCGTATCTTTCAAGTTCCTATACCTATAATCCACTCAACATTTGCCAAACGCTTTCCTCTTTATTCCCTCCCTTTTATCTACAATAAAGTTAACAAAAATTTACCCATAAAAACCGTAACCCCACGCCAAGCAAAGCGGATGATTAAATCGTGGCTACTGGATCATTCATATATCTAAACAGAACTGATCTTCCCTTAAACAACTGATGTGCTGTTACCGCACCACCATTTACAAACACACTCATTGCATACAACATATAAACAAACACGCATACACACACAAATACCACACAAACACACACACACGCGCGCACACACACACACACACGCGCGCACACACACACACCCTCTCACTCCCACGCACACACACTCAAACACATACACACAAATCCACACACACTAATAAGTTACCCCTGTACAGTCTAATCTCTACGCCCTGTGCATGTGTGATGATATTTTCTAGTCCGTAAAATAAGATTTTTTATAAATTAAACCTAATTATGTATTATTTAACTAAGCTTTACTGAACCGGCGCTAGTATGTTTGAAATAGGCAAGCACAATGATTGTAACACACTGGATGGTTATTGCGACACAGGTCTGCGACCCTAGTGTAATGGACCAATTCAATGTCAATCATTGTGTTATATGCTTTTATGAAAATAAATGATTATTATTATGTCTCTTGGCACAATCAGGGGATAAGCCCGGGCCTTCAAGGCGTGTATGGGGACATGGGTCTAACATGTAGAGGCCTTTTGAGAGTTTGATCTAAATGTGTGATGGAACACCGGCCGAGTGTTGCCCTTAGTTGCAGTATAAAACATACACTCAAAGGCGACAGCTGGCTGATGCGGGACTATAGCGAAAAAGGAAAACTAAAAACCGGGGCTACGAAGGGAGGTGCTACTATAGACAAGAAATTGGGCTATGGAGTGAAATACCGGACATCTGCCTCGAAAATCTCACAAACACACTTTAGTTTTGGCAGATGATGACTCGCCACTTGTTAAACCAAAACGTGGGCTCCCTAACTAGCCACCATACGGGCGGCAAGGAGGCAACACTAGGAAACAGCTAAGGCTGTGGAGAGCGCAAGATCCTTGTACAGTCAAGTGCCCCCGGCGTTATGACATTTTACACTTTCAACCTGAAGCATAGGTTCCGCTGTTGCGACTCTGGCCGGCCGGTCAAGGCAAGCGCAGAGGTGGGGTGTGTGTAACTGTCTGAAAGTGTGTGTATCGCGAATGTCTGTACAGTACCCCTGGAGGTAGGGTCCGTGGTGCCGCCACCCACCAACAGCTGGCCACAAGCCGCCCTGCGGGCACTAGTGGGAGTTGTTGCTCTTCACGGTACGAAGCTCACCAACTCTCGCCAGCAGCGATATTGTTTTTTTTTTTTTTTGTAAGCTTTTTAAGGCCGGCGATATTTAATTAAGTACGAGCACTATGACCAAGTACTTAATCTTTTATGTAGTATTTGTTTCAACTTGCAAAAACCGCCTAACTATGCGGCAACTGTTCAGGATAGCCGCCTTTTGCATGATGATACGTATGTGCATTTTGAGGGAGACCAAGAAAGCTCACACTTATTTTGTAAGAGGTGCTTTTGTGTTACACATGTGCTTAAGAGGACCATTACAATAGTGGCTTATTGTAAATTCCAAATCCTCATTGATTCCTCTTTAATTCGAAGTATTTATGGATTTTCTTTGATATGTTTTTTTTGTATGTTGTGTGTATAAGGTATTATAGCTATATCTATTAAGTATGCTATTTTGTTAATCTTGCCCAATAGGGGACGTGCACGACGACGGTGCTGCCAACTGGTTCCGTCAATGGGAACTTTGTACGCCATGAATACTTGAGAATTTTTTTTTTATCAAGGAAACAGAATTAGTTTTAATAGTGAAATTTATTATTCTAGTTAGTTATAATGTATTGTTATGTTTTTGGATGCACCAATCACCATCTCCCTAGATTTATATCCCGTGCTTAGACCATGATTCAGGATTTAGCGAGTTTGGTTATTACATCGAAGCGAGTGCCTATCTGAAACACACCGTAACCTTTATATAGGGGAACCAGACAAATAAGGATTATGGTAACATATGCATATAGTTGTATGTGCAGGTTTCATCACGTTTTGTACCTCAACGTCGAGCTAATGGTTTAAATACGTTCATAGATTTGAAAATTCCAAAGGTACGTGTCCGCGTCTGAACCCGCACCCTTTGTGTATGAGACGCGTGTCCTTGCTCGTCTAATGTCTCGTCTGGAGCCAAATTTTTATCACTTTCCAAGGAATAGCATTCTCATGCCACGGTTATGTGAAAAAGGCCAAAAATAGATAACTACAGTAATAAAATATGTTCTGCCATTATATTCCCGTCGTAAACATTAGATATTTTAGTTTATGCGACAATTTTTCCAGTTCTAAAAGCCTTATTTACTTTGTTTATTTACTCTTTAACTTTCAATACATGGTCCGCCTCTAAGAACTTTTGACATTTACACATATTTTGGCTACGCTGTCGAGCGTTATTTATATTTTTATCATATAAAAAATAATGCAATTGAAGATATAATTGTGTTTACATTATTCACAGTACGATGACAGGTCTGATAAGCTTCCTTTACTGTCCGCATAGTCTCTTTTTTTGATTTAGTGCTGCCCCCTACAGTTGGTGCACGTTCCCTATAATGTTATGTCTGGTCTATTGCAACGTATGGTTTTATCGGTAAGAAATGCTCTGTCAAAATCCATTTTGTGAGTGAAACTCTCAAGCACAGATTTGGGTATGTATTCGTAATAGGGCTTCACCCGAAGAGAAGGAATCAATTTATGCACGATGGCTAGCTTTTGGTGCATGTAGTAAGCGATTTGATTGTGACGGTGTATACAGGGCAAGCGTTTATAATATGCTGAATAGTTACGGGGTATTTTTGACACTTTCGGCATCTGTCGTCATGTGTGTTAGGTCCTTGTTTCCTTCTAGGCTTCAATTCTTTTTCTGGATGTTACATTTGTAGATTGGTTAAGCGGTGAAAAGATCTTGTCTGTGTATATGGTAGCCTTGTGTAATGCGCAATTTTTTTATTGTAGAAAACAATCCTGAGACTGTTTAACTGGCTTTCCCTCATGGGAATAGACCTTTTAATCTTCTAACCCCTTTATTTATTTTAATAGTCATGTCATGGCTGATTTTGGGTGTAAAAAAATATTTTTGGTGAGAGGCTCTAGTTTTAACATGCAGTTTTTTTATGTTAGTGTAACTCAGTTTTATTACGCCAAATAAGTATGTTAAAATATGTATAGCGTGCCTACACTATACCTTTTTTTAAATAACGTATGTATTGCATACTATAGGAATCGGAAAGTTTACTCTTGTTTAGCGGAGCGTAATGGAAGTACGTGATCTCTGCCCACCCCCATGGTCAATTGTAATTTCACTTGTAATGCCGAAATCGCAAAGCTCATGACCATTATTATATCATATGCATTTCGCCTTTGCACAGGTCTAGTTTAATTAGTCATCTTAGATTCCCATTTTTAATTTTATTCTTTGACGTATTATTTGTTTATATGTAGAGACATATAAACAAATAACCAGAGGGTTAAACTCATTATTAAGTATATACTTGACTCAAATCGTCTATTAGTGAGATTAGAAAAATATTGGTATGTAGTTTTTTCTTTTGCTCAGCAAACTAAGCCTGACAAAGATTCAGCACGTTAAAGGTCCGCGTGACGTCGCTTGTTCCTATAATTTACGGTAAAGGCGTCCCATTCCAGATGATTGAACCGCTCGCGCTGTATCTTTGTCATTTTTGAGCATTAGATAAATAAAAAAATACGTAACCAATATTTTTTGATAATCTTACTTACAGACTAAAAAATATTTGAGTCAAGTAGCCAATCCTTTTAGGTGCAACAGCGGTTATGTGCAGTGTTCGTGTATATAAATTGCAGTTTGGATTAG
Source organism: Glyphodes perspectalis (assembly GCA_951394215.1). Classification (NCBI taxonomy): domain Eukaryota; kingdom Metazoa; phylum Arthropoda; class Insecta; order Lepidoptera; family Crambidae; genus Glyphodes; species Glyphodes perspectalis. The sequence goes on from OX596199.1 coordinate 22,570,154, forward strand.
TTGAATGATAATAATGTGTGAATGAATATGAACACTCCTTTTTTTATTATTGTCGTTTCCAAGAATCAGCCTTACCTCCTCCTAATATGACACTGGTTCTGCAGACGTCTCCCTCGGCAACACGATCATCGAATATCCCTTGGTAGAGACACGGAATTCAATATGTCTGGTATTACCAGTGAATAATAAAACGCGAAACTGTATGCGTTCCTTTTCTTTTATCGCATACTTTAAATCACTAGAATCTAGGGAGCCCATTAAGTGGTGGTCAGGCAGGCATATTTAATTCTGTGTCCGAATTGTAGTTAGCCACTACCTTCAGCTGGTCAGGCTTATTAGAAAAAAAAACGTTGTAGCCAAAGTCGTGGGTGCCCAGTAGAGATAAATAATATGTTAACGCATCTAGGCAAATGTTAAACCCATTAAGTACTTAGGTAAATCATAATGATGAATCAAACAATATGGCGCATGTAGCAGCAAGCTGAATGCAATATTTATGTTAGTGCATTATTTGGTTAGTTCAAGTTTCAAAATGAGTTGTATGAACTAAATGACTGAGTAGGTACCATCATTTTAAATCGTGCAGCATGTACAAAATATTCGCCTTGCCATTAATTACTTTATTCAATTTTTAGATAAAAATAAACAGAACGATAAAAGTACATAAAACAAATACATTTTTGACAATGTTATTCTGGTACTGGTTGTACTGGTACATCAGTTTTTTTTTTTAAAATCGTCCTTATTGTAATTTATCGCACTGTTATTTTACCGACTGTTAAATATATAAGAACATGATTTTTACTGTATTTTCACGTAATTCAATATTGTTACATTTTATTTTTGGTATTGGCAAATATGCATTTGTAAAAAATATTATAAGCTATGCATTTAGCTGATTCCGTTTGAATAAAGATAAGGGTTTCATACCGAAAATGCCCATACTAAATATTTGTTTCAGTAACTACCCAACATCGTCTAAGAATCTTCACAAGTAATTTAATGTGTTATTATCGAAATATCCTCTAAATCTAATCATTAATAGTCTGATATAAATACTTTAGGCTATTCAGACTGCACGACTTGTTATTTCTTTATTGCAAACCAATGCAAAATATTACTTAACTAATAGAATATATGTTCTAACTACTTAGGGTAAAAAAAGACAGATTGAGTAAGATTTTTACTAGCATAACAATTTTGAACAGATTTTGACTTCTTATCCAAACAGTACAATGCCTAAACATTTATCAATATTACTAACACGTATTGACATGACTTGCCCTGTCTGCCGGTCTATTTTAACATTCAGAGGTTAAAAGTACTATCCTATCTTAATATTACTCTCAAATCCTATTCTAAACGTTGACAAGCAAGACTATGACGCGATTGTATTGTCAATTAACTCTATGAATCAGATGTCGAGGTAATTTATTTAGACTGATTGAATTATCATTAGGGTAGGTTTACATTATTCAATGATATTGCTTACCTTAATCACCAATGGTTATAGGTATCTACGACGGCATAATATTGCAATGTCAACTTGCTGAGCAATAGTAGTATTACAAGTATCATACGAAATATAAGATAAAACTTCCAAGTTTGATTCTTAGACTGTAGTGGTACATCATTTAAAATTTGTTTATTAATAGTAGTAATAAGGATTTCAAAAATAGCTTACCTACTACCTAGATTGAAAATACACTGACACCCATATTTGTAAACGTTATACTTTATTATTATATTAATTAAGTTTAAATTTACATACAACCACTGCTAAGGTAATTAATTTTTAATAAGTAGTTAAAAATAGTTTTTAAATTACATAAATGTAGTCTCAACAATAATATAGAATTTATTTAACTGTCGCTGATAAGTTTACTTTATCTTTGATCGTATTTAACTTAAAAAAATATTAATGAACTTTTCTAATTCAATGAATGTGATTACATACACATACTTTTATTTGAGTAAAATGTACATACAACAATGTACGTTCAGACATGGGCATTAATATTAAAAATATTTATTTTCCATTTCTGTCTCATATCCTTATCTGACTTTAAGGGGTGACGGCTAATACATTGCGGCATTTTGTATGCATAGTTCGTGAAATGTATTAAACATAGGCTATGGTTATATAGTAATAGATTTCGATAAAGTCATAATGACAATTGACAAAAAGCAACATTTACTGTTGATCTGTGATTAGTTTAGACAGCCGTTTATTTCAATTACTAGCTAAGTGCTCATATTCTCTTAAGACTTTAAGACCTTGATACCCTTTTATTACTATCAGGTAAGGGGGTCTTTCCTGATATGCACATACATTCGTTCTAAATTTAATTTAATTGGCTATTTCTTTTTCTCTTGCTAAGTAAAAAAATCGCGAAGGAGAACTCAGTCCATATATATTTAAAAAAAAAAACAGCTATTAGGTACTTATGGAAGGTATTGTTACAAAATAATTTATTTATTGTATTTTTGTCCACAACCGTAAACGTATTTTTAAAAGGGATAGTTATAATAACTTATTGTTACTTAACATCATAATACCATATATACTTAATTGTACGGTAGCGGTTGACAATAGTCCCGATTTATTCAATAGTTTTGCGAAACAATTATAAACACCTATAATATTAGTAAAAAACTTAACTTAAGTTTTGGCGTTGTTCGAAAAAAACCGTTAAGAAACGAGTCAATAGGACACTGTACTTAACTGTCATTTAAAAATAAAAGTTTTTTTTATACTACATACTGTGCTTCTAGATACAAGATTTAAATATAAAATATTCAATATTCACTTAGTACCTACCGCTATTTAGAGCAATACACAACCACGAAAGCATACTAGATCTTTGCAAATAATGCTATCCCATAAGGGTTTGAGCCGTTTTCAGATAATATAGTTTATTTGCTACTACTACAAACTAAGTCAAAACGCGTACTAGCATGTTATGTTGTCAAATTAAAGTAAAACCTTGAAATACTAATGCAAGTCATACCCGTTTATCAAATAAAATGATCACAAAAAAGTATATTTAATTAAAATAATACCCAATGTCACCCAAGAGTGCCATTGCATATCAGCAATCATAAAATACGAACACCACTATTAATTAGGGTGTAATTATCCGAAATGTAGTGTGTAGTATTTTATAAGTAATTCAAATTCAATAAGTTAAACAGTCGACAAAACTATTGCATGTTATTGATTGAAAATAAATTACACAACGCGTTTGATAAACAAAATTTGTAGTTGCGCATCACTAAATGTACTTACTTGTCTATACTAGGCTATACGAATATCTTATACCATACTATATAGGACAGAACATTGAAATGAACGGTAATGTAGATGAAGCCCTCATTATCCGTACTACTTAAACTAAGAGCGCTTCGGATGAACGAAACAAATGCGAATCATCGAATATGTAGTGAAAACTAGAGACAGTAAAACATCTTACGTCGATTATAAATTACGTCACTCCTAATTATGGTAGAAATTAAAACTGCGAATGCATAGGTACCACCTGTAGGTGGTACCTATGCATTCGGATAATCTGAATTCTGTTTTACACAAGATGTCAGTTCATTCGAGAGAAGATATTTGTTAACAAACATTCAGTGATTAGCAACATAGAGATTAAAAGTGGACACAAACATTTTTTACATTAATCTGAGAATTCGTATCAGAAAATTTAAAGGAAGCCCCAAAACGCTTTTTGAAGGATGTACAATGGATTAAAAATGCTTATAATTCAGGATTAGGATGCGTTCCTGGATCACGAAACATTGAACGATAGTGATTTACGTAACTAAAGTAATTAAAAGGTTTTTTTATATACTTTAAACAGAATTTTTAATTCTCCATACTAACATACCAACTCCCAAGTTCTAAACAAAGCATGTAAGCTTGTTGAAACGGGCCTGTCAAAATTGAATTTAATTAACTCTTAATTATAGCTACAAAACTCGAATATGTTAGAATATGTTTGTTTACAAAAATAAGACTCTCAAGACAGGAAATATTGTTACTTCTTGTTTATTATAAGATATAAAAAGTTAGTGTGCTACCTGTCTACATGACAAATGTTAATAATTTATTTAAAATGTAAATAACACTGATCGATTTAATGACATATATGTTAGCGGAGCAATTAATTGTATTTGCTTTGTTACCAATCAGTATTAGCATACCACAATTGAGTCACCAAAACTTTTCCATCACGTTGCTATTTTGAATTATTTGGATATGATCATTTAAAATTAGCTATTGAACAATTTTATATCTTTGATTTATTAAGTATCGTAAAACTTATTGATCTGAAAATTCATATATCTATTTGATTATTAAAATGGTTAAATGGTTAGGAGATAAATGAGATAAAGGGGAAGTATCGAATTATCGGCCAATTAGCTTGATATCGAATATATATAAAGTTGTTTCGAAAATAATTCTGTCCAGAATTAAATCGACACTAGACGAAAACCAACCGAAAGAACAAGCCGGGTTCCGTAGTAGATACTCGACAATATATCATATACATACATGTTTTAAGGCAAGTTCTACAAAAATACAATGAATACAATAAAAAATACTACCTGGGCTTTGTAGACTACAACAAGGCATTCGACTCCTTAGAACATGATTACATCTGGTAAGCATTACGTTCCCAAAGGGTACAGAAAAGATACATATGTATACTGATAAACATATACTCAAAAAGCACGGCTCAAATTAGGCTGGAAGCAACGAGTTTTCAATAGAAAAAGGCGTTCGCCAGGGTGACCCAATCTCACCCAAGTTGTTCTCGGCGGCTTTAGAGGTGATATTCAGAAACATAAACGGTGAAAAACCTCAATCACATGCGTTTCGCAGACGACCTAATTCTATTTTTAGAATGTCAATGAACTACAACTTTCAACAAAAACCAAAATTATGACTAATGCTTCGCATTCATACAATTATGATGTTGTATGAATGTGAAGCATAAAATAAACATGGAGAAAGTAGAATACGTGGATGAATATATAGGACAAATAATAGCCACACGAAATACTATGCACAAGGAAATTGACAGAAGAATCGCCAACACGTAAAAAAGTTTTGGTCTCTTAGCGAATACATGGAAAAAAAAGATATGCCATATTAAGGATAAAAGGAAAGTTTACAACATATGCATTCTGCCATGTTTAACATATGACTGTCAAACATGGGCACTAACAGAAAAACTAAGCAACAAAATAATCGAATGTCAAAATGGAATAGAGAGAAGTGTGATGGGAGTAAGAAGAAAAGATAAAATAAGATTAAACATAATTAAAAATTTAACAAAATTTAAAAATGTGAATAAAATATGCAAAACACAAATGGAAATAGAAATGAAAAAAAAAAATGGACAGGACATATGTTGAGAGAGAAAAGAACGTTGGGAGGACGACTATAAAAGAGTAGCCGGTCCAGAATGGAACAGAATTGCAAGAGACAGAGACAGGTCTTAGGAGGAGGCATTTGTCGAAGGACAAGCTGTTATTAGAAAACCGATCGTGAACAATTAATGTTATTGCAAACTTAGCATGTTAAACAGCAATAAAGGCTTATTTTATTTTATTTTATTGTAAAAATAGTTACCTTCTCAATGTACTTTGAAATAAAGTTCTACTATTTTTCTGTTCAAAGATGGCTAACTTAGGTTTTAAATTTTTGATGACTGAATTGAAATTTGCTGTGAGTGGTTTATCAAAAAAGCTTGAGGTTATTATGGGAGGAAAAAATGTCGTCGATATTTTTAATTACACTTAATGAAGTGCTTTTTGATATCCCTTTCTTTGATTTATGTTCTTAATTAAAACAATTTAAATTTGAACTGGTTGTAATTTCTAAAAATCGTTAATATTATTCTTGGATGTAATGCTTCATGCTTAACAACTAATTTATTCGTTTCAGCATTCGCTTATTATTGTCGGTTAACGACTTCGTTGAATTTTTTCTTCTCCAGTCGATGTATTTACTTGAGAGAATTGCTTTGATCAACTCCAACAGTAGGGTACATTAGGGTATCCATATGCGCAGCGCCAACGTTGTCTAGATACTGTATAGATTCTCGCGCGTCTCTCAGAAGCTATATGAAGGCCGTTGTTGTTTCTGAATCCATGTTACTAAAATAGCACACTGAACATTTCTTAAACTTTAAAATACTTTACGATGTCATCGAACATCTATTTGACTTGTCCTAGATGATGTCAGCATTCTTGTATGTTACTAAATGTTGGTCCGAGTTTTGTTTTTTTTTGTGTTTTACTTGAGCATTTGTTTAGATTCGATGTTTACTGATATACAATTTATATATTTTCCTGTCCTTTCTTTACATATTTATTGGTTTTTGGTACGTAAAAACGACCTTTTTTTTTCTTGTATAATCTGATTAGACGATTTTCCTGTTCAGTATCTAATGAACAAAACTTGGGCATATCGATGTCTGGGGCTGATGGAACGGCTTCTGTTCTTTTTTTAATGTAGCTAACGGTCCATCTCCCGGAATCCCCAACACTTTTGCAGTGATTGAAGAGATAGGCTGCTACATTGGTTATATGTACTTTTACCTCTTGGATCCGACGGGCTCCTACATTGGAAGGATGCTGTTCCATGTTTGGAAACGAGGATATTATTTCGCTATTATCGATAACGCTTTCCACTTTTACAGGCAAATCTGGAAATTCGAAACGTGGAGGCTCCTGCGGTGGCATCATCGACGTAGGTCTTTTTATTTTTTCTGCTTCTTCGTTTCCATTTCCATTATCTACTTTTACCTCTTGGATCCGACGGGCTCTTACATTGGTTGGATGCTGTTCCATGTTTGGATACGAGGATATTATTTCGCTATTATCGATAACGCTTTCCACTTTCACAGGCAAATCTGGAAATTCGAAACGTCGAGCCTCCTGCGGTGGCATCATCCCCATAGGTCTATTAAATTTTTCTGCTTCTTCATTTCTATGAGTTTGTAAATCAAAATTAAAGCTTTCTCCGGAATTTTCTTCAAAAGCTGTGTCATCAGACATAACTTCATCCAACGGTGAGCCAGAGTCATCTTCCTCCAGAAAATATTCAGTGGAATCTTCGCTGTCGGAAAAATAAAAGCTATCCTCTGACGATGTATCGTCTGTCTCGCTTTCCCAGCTTGAAACACTGTCGTCCGTATCGGAGTCACCTATCGTGATTTCTCTACCAATAGGCGGCACTTCCGATTCGGACAGTAAATCAGTGGAACCTGAGTGAGATGGTGGCGAATGATCGGCACTTGACATGAAATAAAAAAGACTATGCTGGTCAGCTTTTTGATGAGGACTTCTACTTCTCTCATCCATTCCAGGAGCACTGCTCTGATGAACTTCACATCCGCGCTTAGCAAACGATGATTTAGTGCGTGCGTTGTTGCTGGACTCGGCAGTGTCTTCAGTCGCCATCACAAACCTGAAATTAAAACTGTTAATTTTTCGCCCAAAGAACATTAGTCGACAAAAGATAAAACCTTCGTTGACTAATTTTCTTCTGAAATTAAGCATATTATTATATGTATCTACATTAAATGCGCCAGTAATAGACAATGCACCAACATAACAAAATTTAATAAAAAGAATACTCAAGTATAGTGAAATAGCAACACCTTTTTCAACCATTTGTAATCATTTATTTTAGTTCGCGGTAACAATTTGCCTAAAATATCTGAATTAATACAAAAGAAAGGCTACGTATAGAATGAGATCTCGGGGCCGCCAGACTTTACTTATTTTCTTACAAATTAAATGTGTGGTAAATGGTAGTATATACCTGTACCATGTATGAATGTACACTGTACAGGTACTAGCTAGTTTAGGTAGATTGTACATATCGGATGGGAAAGTTAGAAAAATATATTTCTCACTTAACTTAAATTCTGATTGCTAATTTTTATGCCTATTGTATAGTATTCTACACTAATAGTATTCTATTATATATAATTATTCAACATAGCCAAACACTTTCCGTTAGTAGTAAATTTCACCATTAATATAGTGGCGCGGCTGGGACGCATACTTCGTCGCCAGGAAGAAGAAGAAAGGAAGTATAAAATAACGCCTGGCGGCCCTGGGATCTTGAACAAGTACAATCATAGTCAAATATAGTATTTAAAAAATTACTTTCTAACGCTATCTATTTTTTCGTATTAATCTAACGGTTTATGTATCCATAAAATATCATTCAGCATATCTGTATGGTTCATGACTGGTTCTCAATCTATATATAAGTTAAAAATGCTCGATTTTTTATTATTTTATGATACAAATTGTAAATTCAACTTAACAAAGTTATTAATAAAACTAACTTATACTATGTTTAATTTGTAACTCTCCCGGAATAGTATGTAGCCAGATAAAAAGTTAAAACCTATTTTTATTGCCTAAGATTGTCCATTATTGGTGTATTTACCTCATATCCTACTTATGAATTATAAAGTGATAATAGATACAGATAATTGCCCAGCAGTGGGACAGTAAAGGTTAGAGAAAAAAAAAAAAAAAAAAATAGATACAGTGTCAATGAACACAACAGAACGGAGACGGATATGGTTCCATACATTCTTGAGCCCAGATCTAAAAAAGATGAGATTGGTGCCATTTAAGAGCTTATATATTATCAAACCATCTCTGAAAATGCTGCGGATTATGGCAATCTTTGAGCAGAGTTAGTTTTATGAGACTTAGTAAAAGTAAGGCTAAGGCTATGCAACAAATTCACAACAACTTATTGTCAATTTGTGAAATTATTGTTAAACTTGCTCTGCGATTCCTATTTTAGCCCAGGATCATTAGTCAAATAATATTATATTCTACAATATTCATAATAAATATAAATAGCATACAACCCATAGGAAACGAGATTTTTTGCAATAAAACGATTTTTTTACCTTTGCCCTTGGGATATCTAAAGACGCGGACACCCCACGATAGGTAGTTTTGAGACAACTTTTAGGAGATAACTTTTTTATTAAAAATAAAGGTTTATGCTACTCTCATCCCGAGGTGAAATCCTAATATGCCCGGACTATTTTGTTTTAATAAACAGCTTTATCTGTATGTCTGTTACCTAATAAAAAAAATTCTTTCTATTTCCTATGTTGTTAATAAAATCAGAATTAACTTTCCATCGGTTGCTTGACAAAATCTTTAAAATATCATTTTGAACAGTGATTGTTTCAAAATAAGTTATGTGATGACAGATAAATAGAGCTGTCACTGTTAGCACAGATTAAAAATACAGTTGACAAACGTATATCTACACATTATAACAAAAGTTTTAATACGTAGATATATATTTTTTTAACATGGTTATTATTACATTATGGATTTAAATTCAATTGTTTAAATAACTCACAGTAATCGAATAAGTAGTCTATATTCTATTTCATTAGTAAAATAAACTTGTTTTTAAGATCGTCTCCCAGATTGTAAATTGAGATGATTATTTTATATTTTAAAAACAGACCATATCTCAACTTAATACAATTGGGCCTCGAGATCCCCGTCTCCTTTGCAGCATTGTTTTATTGAACTTTTCACATGGTCCTCATTGCCAGGTTTAAATAAAAAAATACTTGTCTTACTTCTGGCATTTAGAGAGTAGATTTTTGTGGTTGTGAATTTGACGCAGTATTTAATAAAATAAAGTTTACATTGATCTTAGAAATTTCTTGATGACAAGGTCATAATATAATTTTCTTATTTAGAATAATTTTAGCACTGAATAAATTACAATACAGTTTATAACTAAATATTTTGAAAACGTAAAACTACTACTACATTTAAACAATACACATACCTAATACATTTATTACCTTAACAAGTTAAAAACTTTCATTAAGTCGCAATTACATAAGCAGTTAATGTACCTACTATTAATTTCATGATGTGAAAAATACAGTAGACATACTTCAAAAGACGAAAGATTCGTATTTGTATAAATAAAAAAGTAGGTAGTCAGGCGTAAAAACAATAGTTCAAAATAGAAGATGAAGATTTTTCAATGTGTGGTTTTTCTGTCATAATAGGCTAAACAAAATTTGCGCATGCAAGCAAAAGTGTAGGCAGGCCGGAGACAGACCTCAAATGAAGTGAGCTCGGGCGCTTACATCCGCCCGCGATACAAGCTTTTTTACAAAGGTGTGTGCATGTGACTCCTATGCAATCCCTACATATTATTGTTATCAATTCAAATACTCCTGCGCCGATTTCGTATTTGTACCAATTTTCCAATTTCAGAAACTAATGTACGGATGATACCGTACACAATTATTATCTATGGAATGGTTAGGCTATAATAATCTAAGGATCCAAGATGGGCTAGAATAAAGAGAGGCCAATAGGTACGATATTTGTAATAAAATTGTATTAAGTAGAATTTACTATATACTTACTACATGAGATGTTTTACAAAACGATTCAACTTAGTTATAATATGTCAATGTAAATATTAAATGATCTAAATACTAATATATAAAGCTGAATATTTTGTTTGTTTGGTTGAACGCCCTAATCTCAGGAACTACTGGACCGAATTCAAAAACTGTTTTTGTGTTGAATAGTTAATTTATAGATAAAGGCTCTAAGACTGTATAAAATTAACCAAAAACGTGAGTGAAACCGCGGGCACAGCTAGTAATTTACAAACTCGCGAAAGCAAGTACACACACACTAAAAAGATTACCTACGTATTTTTTCCACTTCATTCTAAAAACACTACTTTAAATAAAAAAATACTTGAATATTTAACAATCATTTGTTAATGATTGATGATCAAAATATATAAAATATAATATAAAAATATTACAAGTAAAACAATAAGATCTAACAAATTCGTCAATAAATACTAATTATTTGTTGTTTTTTTTGTTTATTTAGTTTTATAGTGAGATTTGAGGTGTTCCAGTATGTAATTTATTTATGATTAAAGTCTAATCTATATTAATTTGAAACGCACGCGTAGATATAGAACGCCAAATTACATGTATCAGATGCGAAAGACTAGATAAAACTGCACCACAGTTCACTTAAAGTTTGTTAACTTTTTGATTGATATTTACATTTTTTTATAAACAAAAAATCTCAGGGGTTTAGTCGGTATACCCCGCCCTCTACCATGATAGGCGGACCAGGGGCCCCGGGAGTCCGCCACACCCCGCTGTTTCCCCCCGGTTTCAGCGGGACGGTGCGTAACTCACTCCCCTAAAGGTATTTTATTATATTCTTCACAAGTTAAAATAATAAGTTACGCCTGTAGAACCTGGAATCTTGCACTACTCCGCGATATATGACAGGTGCCAGTTGCCGCGCACGCGAATTTCAATCTACAATATTGACGAATGGCACCCAAATGTCGAAATAGCTGTAAATTCATATGATTCAATGAAAGGTAAACCTTTGAAAAGCTAGTGATTAATATGCCAGCGATGAATCGCATTACTACACGTTATAGAAATTAAATTTATAAGCAAAGCTCGCATCATTGTTCGAGACGTACATTTTATTTTTCGTATTTCGGTTGGTCTAATCGAGTATAGGGGTGGACCCTCATGTTATTGCGGGACGGAGCGCGCTGCGCTTCCCAGTAGGCGCGTGAAGAAGGTCCGGATTCGCGCGCTGGGGGGTTACGGGGGCGTGCCAGCTTGCGGCCCACAAAGATCCACGCCAATGAGCTTTTTGGTATCGCAGTCAAAAACATGTTTCAGTTTGAAAGATAATTTTGACTGTCCTTTATTTTAATTGTAATTGAGTAAAAAAAATTTATTTATCCGAATTGTTAAATGCATTAAGGATTAATTTAAAATAGGTTGTGATATTTTAATACCACGCCAGCATATATTTAAGTCGCTTGGTAGTAAAAGGTCGTATGTGGTCATGAGGAAGGGGGCGGGGAACAAATGGTCGCTTTTTATTACTTACTATATACTATAAAGGGCACATCCTTGTGATGGATGCTACAATATTTACAACATGACATGGAAAACTCTGTATAGAGTAAAGTGAATCGAAATTAAAATACAATGGAATATTTTTAAGGTGGATCAACTAAATTATATATTAATTGAACGTAAATATATTTAAGCTAGCAAGCTTTAAGAATTCAACTAAACTAACCTGACTAAATACATTTTCCCATTACAGTATATAAAACTACTATATAAATATATATCTATATATATGTGCGAGAAATAACCGGATATGGTTGAGAATAAAAGCTAGAATGTAAATGATAAATACCACTTCGGGTATTTTTATGAACTAGACAAGGAGACCAGACATACGTACCTCACCTCAAAATACCTTTATGACCCCCCCCCCCCCCACATCCCACACACACGCACACACATCTGAAGCCCCGCACATCGTCACTAGTGCGAGATGCGATATTTCACAAATACTTTTAATTAGCTTTGTTTTAATTTAAATTAAGTTTCATTGTAACGGATTTTTTGTGGTTATTGTAAACCGTTTTTTTTTATTTAATATTATTCACAACAATTTTACACAATAACTTATTACAAACACAACCATGCAACGAGTATTTATTCAGTGCTTCAGTGAAACTTGAACACAATGTCATTTTGAATATTAGAATACCGTTAAAAAAGTAAACTTTCCCAAATAACCAATTAAATTTAATTATAACTAAGCCACATTTTGTTTGAAACTGACCTTGTATGTAATATTCCACAAGTTTATGTGATAATTCTCAAAGTAAACAACAATACGTGTTATCCCTGAAATGTTAATGGGAACTGTGTCTGGCTCGGTGCAAGGGGCCGGGGGTGCAGCGCGCGCATCCCGCGTCATCGATCGGCACTGCATCCGCTAGGGATGCCGCCCGGTACACTCCTCGCCATTTACCGATCCCGATTCCGGAGTCCGGACCCTCTTACGGAATGAGCGATATTTATTTTATTTAGAACCATTTACTAAATCTCTACACACAAACCCACAATTATGGTGTAAGTACGCTCCCACCCTGACTCCGAACCTTCGGAACGAGCAATATTCAGACCTTCGGAACGAGCAATATTCAGACCTTCGGAACGAGCAATATTCAGACCTTCGAAACGAGCAATATTCAGACCTTCGGAACGATCATTATTCAGACCTTCGGAACGAGCAATATTCAGACCTTCGGAACGAGCAATATTCAGACCTTCGGAACGAGCAATATTCAGACCTTCGGAACGAGCAATATTCAGACCTTCGGAACGAGCAATATTCAGACCTTCGGAACGAGCAATATTCAGACCTTCGGAACGAGCAATATTCAGACCTTCGGAACGAGCAATATTCAGACCTTCGGAACGAGCAATATTCAGACCTTCGGAATGAGAAATATTCAGACCTTCGGAACGAGCAATATTCAGACCTTCGGAACGAGCAATATTCAGACCTTCGGAACGAGCAATATTCAGACCTTCGGAACGAGCAATATTCAGACCTTCGGAACGAGCAATATTCAGACCTTCGAAACGAGCAATATTCAGACCTTCGGAACGATCATTATTCAGACCTTCGGAACGAGCAATATTCAGACCTTCGGAACGAGCAATATTCAGACCTTCGGAACGAGCAATATTCAGACCTTCGGAACGAGCAATATTCAGACCTTCGGAACGAGCAATATTCAGACCTTCGGAACGAGCAATATTCAGACCTTCGGAACGAGCAATATTCAGACCTTCGGAATGAGAAATATTCAGAACCACATACAAAATGTTTATAGAAAATCCCAAAACAAAATTGTTTACATATTTTATAAAAAAATACAACAACACAAAGTATATATAAATACATACATACATGGACTTTTGGACAACTTTATGCATTTTGATAGACCAACTATGTCAATAAACAGGTGACATATGTAATAAATTTTGACATAACGCTGATACGCCGTAAGACTCGCGATATCTTCGTTTGTGGAACATTGAGAGCGGCAGACCGATATAAGAGTAAATATTTACCGATTTTTATTGATTTAAACTGGCAAAATCTTAAAAAGGCAAATATATTAGATATACACAGCTAAAAGTTTAATGCTGTTAATTATATACATCGGATAAATGTTCTATATAATTCTTAAATTCATTTTCAATAATGTATTACCATATTTACCTACTATGATACGACTCATTTTACTTTTATATGACTCATTTATTATAAACTTTGTTTTTATAAAGTTGATTATTTATTTATCTATTATAAAGTTGATTCTGATATCCGTTACACAAGTGCTAAGCTACTTCTCACGGAATCAAATCAATGTATGTGATGTCGTCGAATATAATATTTTAGCGCTTAGTGCGCTAAATTACGCGTTAAATCACTTGTTGTGTCAAAAAGTCGACACATACGCTATCGCTTAATGCCGTCAATAAATTAATATGTATGTTAAAATGTTGGTCATATCTACGTGATACCTTAATTAATCTTACCGGATACGAAACAGATCTTTAGGTTAAATATATTTACCTACAGAGGTGTAGCACCACAGCACATGAGATCTACTTAAATTGGATAATACCAATAGAAAAATAATAATTAATGGTACATAGTTACTTGAACCTAGATCCATGCGCACGCAACACCTAGTACGTAAATTTTTAGAGCTAACGCCTATTTTCTATATAATTAAGAAAATTACCTAAACATATTATTTAGCGAAAGAGTTGAATTACGTTATAACAGTATTCAAAACATAATCTCCCTCCCGATATATACACTTAGACAATGATCTAGGATTTAGCGACTCTGGTAATAACATTGAAGCGACTGCCGATCTGACCTTTGTAACCCTTAGAACTAAACAATTTCGGATCACGAAATAGTGTTATAAATACGTACATAGATTTGCAACGCGTGTCTTTACCATTGAGCTAACGTCGCAATGACAGTTTACCAATAGAATTAAAATATTTAATATTTTTATCGACGAGTGACGTGACGAGATTTTTCATATATGAAGATTATTATTCCTATCGTTTTAAAACTACAAATTTATAAAATACAGATTAAATTACATAAATTTCAATCAAGCTGATTTTGTCGTAATGAAATTAAATGAAATTAAATGATCAAAATAATACAAATAAATATTTTTACAAATTCAAATATTTGCACTTGTGTTACGGATATAGAATTAACTCTATAATATATAAAGCCAAATTACATACATATACATACATAACATTACGCCCATATACATACATATATACTAAAAAAAAATGGATATTACACCCAGACACAGAATAAACACAAGTATTCATTACACGAATGTTCGTCCTGGGTGGGGTTCGAACCCACAACTCTTGGCGCATAAGGCAGGGTCACAACCGAATGCGCCATCTACCTGAACGTTTAACCCCGATGCGCGCACAGATATCGCACGCCCACTGTACCTGCCCAGTTACCGTGGGTGCCAACCCTATCAGTGATCCTTTCCCCGGGGATGGAGGTCACTCCAAGCATGCGCACTAGCCGTCACCCCGCGCGGGAAGGGTTTCAGACCCGGGGATTGATTCGACTGTACAGCTGCTGCATCCCCCGCGCAGCATCCCCCGCGCAGCATCCCCCGCGATAACTCGCATCTGCATTACGTCAAATCGCCCTTCGCAATACGGGGTAGACAAACCCGACGCGGGACCGATCGATCCTCCGAGACCAAGCATTACATATACGGATGTACATACAAGGCGAGGTAACCTGATCCTGAATACGTATTCGGAACAAAGGGAACTGATGTCAATTTTAGAAATAGATGGACAATGAACACGTGATGACACGTTGAATGCGCGTATTAGGAAAGCACCCTTTTTTAATTGGATCTATAAATTCATCAGAAGTTTTATTTTATTGTCTTAACGTCATAACCGTTTTTCAATTTCAGATCGGAATATTATGTATTAAAAATATATATATATGTGAATATTTAAATGTTTACCACCGATATTTTATATGTATAGGTAGAACATGTATATTAAGACAAATCAAGAGAATGGTGGCGAAATGACGTAGGTAATTCGAAATTTAATTCTGATATGATAATTTCAAAAAGTTTACTAGCTGAACCGTCAAAAGTTGTTTTGATATTAAAAATGGACATCGGAAAGTGAAACATACTCAACGATCTATTTCATACCATCAAATACGCAAACATATATCCATAAAAATCGGACAGACCTTTTCTGAGGAGAGCGACAAAAAACACCATCTCATGAGATTATTATACATTAGAAGAAAGATACAGAACTGTGCTTGGTATTGTTTATTTAGAATGAAGGAGCTTTAATTATAATTATTTAAATAAAATTGGTTATTAAAAATGATAAGGTAACAACAAATGCGCATGAATGCTCTAAATTAATATATATAGGCATGACGGAACGGAATGTGTGTGGGCATATGGGCGAGCAACTTCAACAAAATAATCGTAACTAACAAACAACAATAGTTTAATTAACCAAAAATAATTAATCACACGCTGTTAAGCTACGATTAACACAAATTTGACCACGATTCGTTTAATTTTCGGTCCGGAGTGAGCCAGGGCCGCAATTTGGGACCACTCCAATTCTCTCGATGAATGACTTATCGGGGATCATCAAACATAGCACTTGCTTGTTGATTGCAGATGACCTTAAAGTTACTTTAAGGTCATTAGTTCTGTACTGCTTCAGGTTAAGGATATGTCGGACTGTGACCGTTTGCAGGACGACATAAACAGAGTGGTAAAGTGGACCCACGAAAACAAATTGTACTTCAATGTATACAAATGATCGGTGATGTCTTTCACGTGCAATGCGAGTACATGGTAAAGATACCAATGGAGCGAGTGTCTTACGTAAGAGATCTCGGGATACATCTTACTCCAGACTTAACGTTTCGGGAGCACATCATTAAGATATGTAAGAAAGTAAGGTTTTGTTTTGAGGCAATCGCAGGAATTCACCAACATTACCACACTGCGGGTGTTATAAGATGCTCTGGTCAGAAGCCAATTAGAATACAGAGCGGCCATATGGGCTCCATATGAAAATAAGTACTGTGCTATGTTGGAACGCATCCAAAACAAGCTTGTACTTCAAACTGTATGGGGTGTATCCATTCTACCCACTAACGTACCCAGCACTATTTGTACTGGGAATGGTAGGATACAACTCACTGATGTTTGAAGGGAATTCGCACTGGCCGTGTATGTGGTGAGGGTGCTGCAGGGGAAATTGCACGACCCGGGGGTTCTCTGTCGCCTGCAGTTGTGTGTAGGACAGGTAGTTATGTAGGCGTCGCCGCCCGCCTCTGATGGCAGCGCCAGTGGCCAGAACCAATGTACTGGCTAAGACACCAGTGATCAGAACAATTTGCGTAAAGTTCACGAGCTGATTGATGTGTGTTCGGGAAACGTAAGTTGACTCATAAAAATAGTTTTATATATAGTTAGTTATATAAGTTAGTTACTTTAGTATATTATTATTAAAACGTATTAGTAAGTAAGTAAAGTATTATTTAGTATAACTAGCTAGTTAAGGTTTGCCACACTATCGCCTTGGTGTTAACTGTAAGTATTAGGGTAGTTACGGTTTGGTAAAAAAATAAATATTTTTTTATTTATCTATTTAATGCATTATTTATTAAAATATACCCTGTCCATCAAAATAATTTATTTTTGACAGTTCACATAGAACGTAACTGTTTCAGATTACGAATAAATTAACTTCAATATGCGTAGTAATAGAAATATATTTACTCAATAATTGTACACATTTTACTTATTTAATGCATAAAAAAGAGATTTAAAGACCGTTAAAGCAACAGTTTTTACGAGATAACTGATAATCGTTTTGCGTATAAAATACAGTTTTATTGCTGATGGGATCGTTTTATTTCCATGAAAATGGTGCATAGATTGACAATATTATATTTTATAAAAGCTACGGGTTAATCTCTATGAATAAAAACGTCTCATAAATTAATAATGTTTGTCGCATGTTGGTCTGGGACTTAAAAAAGAATGTGCCAACTGTGTTTCTTGCCTAGCATGTCGTAAAAGGCGACCAATGGTATATGGGGTTTTGGGTGTGTGATCGTGTAGGCGACGAGCTAGCTACTTGTCACTACTTTTTCACAATATTCCATCTAACCCAGCTTATTGTCCCATGTTGCTCAGGGACTTAAAAATAATGTGTCAACTGTATTTCATGCCTAGCATTTCGTAAAAGGCGACTTATGGTATATGGGGTTTTGGGTATGTGATTGTGTAGGTGACGAGCTAGCCACTTGCCACTACTGTTTCACAATTTTCCATCTAACCCAGCCCAGTTTTGTGTTTGGCTGAATGTAATGTTTAATAATAAAGAGTTACTACAAAGTAAAAGATTATTTAAATGGTAAATATATTTGGACGATATAGTCTGCTCACATGCACAGTGAAATTTGTATTTTTAAATCAAATTTATAGTGTCAATAAAATTAAATATAAATAATAATGTCCTCCTTACCGATGTCGGTTACGGCGGCCGATCTCAACGAGGATTAGCCATCTGCGCAGGAGATATTATAGTGCACAAGTGTGTGCGCTAATACAGGTGCACTCTCTATTCCTTCACTCTCATAGTCCGGTGAGACAGCAATTCGACATGACCGGAGAGAGGTTAGGCGTAGGACCAACGGCTTAACGTGCTTTCCGAGGCACGGAAATTAAATATAAGTACATTATGAACGTATTTAAAAAAGACCATCTGTTGAGTGTTTTGCGGCACCTCTTTTCAGCAGGCCATTCAAGTCTAGGTGCTGGTAGGGCAAAACAAAATATTTGAAGTGCATAATAATTTGTTATCCACTTGCAGAAATAAATAATTTCATTTAATTTTATGGCATAATAATGGCTAAGCGCATCTTATACAGACAACTTTAAGTTGGCAAGCGTAAGCAAGCTCTTAAGGTATAAAGATGTGCTAAAAAGCACATGAAGACATGTAACTTAAACTCCTCTAGATAAGAAACGCTTACCCAGAATCGGCCAGAGTGGAGACAACTTGTGAAGCAGCACATCTACGCTTTCGAGGAAAGACTAAAAAAAAAGAGCTAGACACCAAACGCGATGAGCTGAAAGCCAGCCCAGCCGCCGCGATCACTTACCGCTACCGTGGCGGTGTGCTTGCCTGCCCCAAGTGTGACCGCACGTTTCTCGCCGAGATTGGCTACGCTAGCCACTTACGAGCATACGAAAGGGGAATAAAGAATCCAAAAAGTGGTCACAATAACTGAAACCGGTTGGGAACCATTATATTCAATGATGTTACAAATAAATTACATATTTGAATTCCCGAAAAGATCGAAAACATTTTTTCTTTAATCAACGTCTTGACTGTGTGTCAGGTTGACGCTTGAGACACGGATGTTATTTAGGTCTCTTTTTTATCTACTGCTTAAATCACGCTATCCTTTTTCAAAAGTTTTTCAATTTAGTGAAATTTATAATGAATTAAAAAAGTGTTTATGGTTTGCAGCTGGGTAATTTCTTTTTTAGTAGAAATGTAAGCGTATGGTATTATATCTATGGTAAAAAGTCGTTAATTGTATACTATAATGTATAATATAATGTTATTAAATAGATATTAATGGAGCATACGTTTAAATCAGTAAGGGTTCTTCATGGATTCGGAATTTATAGATTGGCGAGGCAAAAGTGGGTCAAGACATTATCTTTTTTATTCTTAGCTTTTGATAGGTACTACATATTGTGCAACGCGATACGATACGCTTGTATATTAGAGCTAGAAACATATACCCACTACGGGCTCGTACCGGGATTGAGATTTGTCATATCACCTTGATAAACAATATTGAATAAAATAAAACCATTAAATCAATACGTAGTACTTATGTCGCGATGTTTCCAGCTTTATATTTCCTATAATTTAGGAATCTTAGAAATAATGTGTGAAAGATATTTTGTATAAAAAGGTTTTAATTGTAATTGCTTAGACGGTGTAATTATATCCATATGAATACTCGCTTTTTTAACCTCAACTCAATATTAATAACATGTATGTATAATATATTATCGATATGTCGTTGTAGGTTAAGTAGGTCTAGAGATGCAACAAATATCGATGTTTTAATATAAAAGACACCAACGATAATAATCGCAAAATATCAGTACATTGAATCTTTCATACGGTACAGTCCGATGTAGCCTGAACATCGGCTACATTGGACAGTACCGTATGAAAGATTTTTTTCACGTTAGCTATTTTATAAACTGATTTTGCGCAATTTAGCTTTTAATGTTAAATAAATCGACATTTTTTATTGATACATTGACATCTTGACCCGTAATTTTCTAAAGCGTTTTATGTAATATAATGCGTTTTATATTACTACTGCTAATTCTATTACAAAGGGACAAACTACAATAGCCTATATTAGTTCTAGTTTAATATAAAATTTAAATAATTTCGGTTTCTCAGTCCGTTGCCCCCTTTCGCAGTAGTGTTGCTGGGAGTTCTACAAAGAGACTTCTACTAAGAGGTAGAAGAATCGTGCGCAGGTACGTTTATATCCCAAAATTATATAGGCTTTTTATAATTTGATTGAGTGATTTTATAACGGCATAAAATTATTATACAAAAGCAAACACATTCATAATTACATCTGATAAATACTTAAGATTAGTCATCAAAACAGAATCAGTTCAGATATTATATTGGATTAAAATGTAAAAAAGTAATTAAGACTATCGATATACTAATGGACATTCCACTACGGTAATACATCTGATTACACTTAATTTTATTGTTATTCCATAATTTACATCTGAAAAAATCCTTAGAGCCTATTTTTATACACAATTCATTGTAAAATATATTAAGAAGTAATGCATCGTCAAACAGGCTCGAAAAAAAAAACGCCAGCGATCATATTCAAATAAGTTTTCACATGTATGTATGTACATTATCGCGCCATAATAAAATTATAAAAGCATGTATTATCTATAATTAGTTTCCCTAGGATATACAGGGAAGGAGATTGATTGGTTATGGCTATAATCAATCCCCTTCCTTGTATTTTCGAGGTTCCATACAGGCATAGTTCCATACAAATAAAACTCGCTAACAGCTCAGCATAAACATTCGCACAGATATAGTACAAACATAACACAGCTTTAAAAACGCACGCATTCGCATAAAAGACACGCGGAAACATTAAAATCATTAAATGACAAATTAAAGTCTATGAACATTATTCCATTATTAAGTGCTAGTTATTTTCACTCAGCCATTTTACCGAACACTACGCATAAAAATCATCTATGCTTGTGTCAGCGAACATGCCAGATGCACAACAGTAGCGTGGCAACCCGAACAGAGTCTATATATATTATTATACAGGATTCTTAGGGCATTGTAGGCACTTTGGGCAAAGTTTTGGGTAAATCAAATTCAAATTTAAAATCTCTTTATTTATATAGGCTTCAAAAAAGCACTTATAAATAGTCAATTTATACGGAAAAAAGTATTACCACCGGTTCGGAAGGTAAATCTATCGAAAAGAAACCGGCAGGAAACTCGATAGTTACTCTTTTAAATGCCAAAATTTACAATTACGTACTTAATAATCTACACTTATTAGGTAACAACACTGCAGGTGAACACTTCATTATGAAGTTAAACATATATGCTTATCATTTAGGAAGTCTTCAATATTATAAAAGCCCTTATTCATTAAGAACGCATTAATGCACAATTTGAACTTATGTGAAGGTAATGCTAGTAGACTTTCTGGAAGTTTATTCAATATTTTAATACTAAGACCAATAAATGAATTACCACTCTTCTGGAGTCTATGGTTTGAAATAGCAAGTTTGTGTTTATTTCTAGTATTAAAACTGAGCGTTTGACTTTTTAGGAAATTAGTCAATGTTTTTATATATATATACATCATACAATCTAAAATAAATTGTGATGCAATTGTTAAAATGCTCATTTCTTTAAAAAAATCTCTAAGTCACGTGGTCTAAGGCCGTATATTGCTCTAACGGCCCTTTTCTGCAATACAAAAATATTTTGTATATTATGTAAATGTTGGCAGTATGGTCTTAACGATGTAAGTTTAACTGGCGCTGTACACCGTGCAAACCTATGTCCAGCATAGTGCGTTCTCTTTCAATGTCTAAGTCAGTATTGAGATTTTCCCCTAACAATATGTCTTAGATACTTAAATTTTGAAACTTGACTCAGAGGAACATTTAACATAATACGCGGTATGATTCTAGGCCCCTTCACCTTTAAATAACATAAATTACTTTTTATAGGATTATATCATAGACCATGTTTTACAGCATTATGTCTAGCAAATCTTGAGTAATTTCCTGAGGCCCCCTATTGATCAAAATTAAAAAATACTAATTACAGTAATATTAATTAAATATCGTTAATAAGTACTTGATAAACCAACCAGTTATATAGATGATACGATCAGAAACCAATTTAAATGTAGTTCCAAAAAAATATTGCTGACCTGGAAGCACAGCGAAAAAATAATTGCAAACATATTTTTACACAAAAACACCATTAAAGTGACATATTAATAAGCATTCGATAAACCACTTGTCCGTAAACACTGTATAAGAGCTAAACTGTATTCGCGTTGTCGATAAAACAGTTTCAGTTACTGTGAAACATCCTGTAAAAATTATAATAATAAAAACGCGGTAATATCTCAAGATCACATCATGAGGCTCACAAAACACAAGTAAGTCACATGTATAATTCTTGATATAAGTATTAGTAATATAAGGAAGTCAATTGTACAATTATTAATATATAAAATAACTCGTTTTGCAAGTCGTTTCTAATTGGGGTCGGATGCCATATTTGATTTTTACTCCCTTATTAATGGAATACAAGTGGTTATGTTATTCCAATGCAGGTCTGGGAATTAAAAAATAATGTGCCATTTGTGATTTATGTCTAGCACGTCGTAAAAGGGGACTAATTGTATATCGGGTTTTGGGTATATGATTGTGTAGACGACAAGCTAGCCACTTGCCACTACTTTTTCACAATTTTCCATCTAACCCAGCCCAGGTTTGTTTTGGGCTGAATGTGGTCAAAGGGACCTGCTGCCGTTTTGGCTCTGCCTACCCCTTTGGGGGTTATGGGCGTGATGGTACGTTTGTTTTGTTTGTTTGTAAGTTATTCGCTTTTGAATATGTTGGCTGATATTTATTTAACACCACCATTACTGCTCCTTCTTCAGTCATACCCGTTACGGCATAATTTTCAATATCTAACTTATTGCAAGTTTGAAATGTAGTCCATTGAAAAGTTGTATTTGGGCCAATATGGGTCTATGAGGAATCCCAATTAACCTTTGATCCAGAAGAGTGAACTCCGTTTCATACTTATATAACTGCTTTTTAAATTTTGGAACCAATGCACGATGTAACAAGCTTTAAAGCAACATCTCTGACGCAGTGACGCCATTTGGTCCAGTTAAGTAATTAGAGTCTGGTGATTAACACAATCAAATGCTTTGGATAAAATCACAGAATATACCAAGAACATTTAGAGCGTTTTCCTGGGCCTCGGAGATATTCTTTACGATGACTATCTTTTGTCAGTTGTGAAAACCTCTGGAGAAGTCATGATGTTTAGAATGTAAAAGTTTGTTTTCTATAAAACGACCTAACAATTGCTCATTGATATCTATTATTTTAGAAAACTTAATTAGCCGCAAATTGGCAGTCCAAAATTAATTAGGTCAAGTCATCATGTAGTCATGTTTGATCAAGTCCGGAAACACACCACTATTAATACAAAAAATTAAAATATCAGCTAAGTAAAGTGCTATAATAGTAATATTATGCTTTATGGAAAACACTAAACAAGTCGAAAGTATTTCTTGTTCAGGAGATTAAAATTGTGTATTAATACTATGTTACCTATACGTTTAAATTTTAAATATATACTATTTAAACAGTAGTAGAATATTTATCCTTACATATGTATTTGTATATTATTTTAGATCCTTAACACTTACTAGCAATGTAATTTAATTCTCCTCCTCCTACACTCCTGCCGCTAGTTTGTTCACCAAACTTATACGCATTTTATAACATAATCGAAGTGAAACTTCATCTTCTCAAACCGTCTCATCATCAACCAATAACCTAAATGTACCTAAATGTCAGTAAAGTTAAAGGCAAATGAACAGCCGAAGATGTCTCTTCTTCTCACAGTGCTGACACACCTAAGATAAACACTCGACGCAACTAGTAAGTCTGTCAGATAAAGTACGAGTACTTACCAACTATGGTAGCCTTTCGGTGGGTGTTCAAGTCATGGATGAGATGCGCCAGGAGAGTGGGCAGCTTACTGGAGCCACTCGACACGAATCTGGTCTCTTCTTCCATGATTGTCTGAAACATTTTGTTTTCGATTAGGATATACCTATATTAATCTTGCGTTAACAAGTAGTATATTATGCGTTCAAGTGGTATGTTATGCTTTTGCGAGTACGACGTCCCCTGGTGACAGAATACAAAAAGGATCTTAACAGCGTTTTTCTGGGGTTATGTCTCGAGCTCAGTCGGGGTCCGGTTACACTATGATCTAGGATTTAGCGAGTCCGGTAATTACATTAAAGCGACTGCCTATTTGACCTTCGTAACCGATTGACGCGAGGATCCAGAAACAAAAAATGAGTAAGTATACATCTACATTTATTTTTGGATGTGCAGGTTTCATCACGATGTTTTCCCGCACTGTCCCGCACTGTTAAGCTAATGGTATTATGCGTACAAAGATTTGAATAATCCAGAGGTACGTGTCTGGGTTTGAGACCACACCCCTCTCGCATAAGAGGCACATGTCTTTGCCGCCGCCCCAGAATGAAGATTATGAATATAGATAAAATATACAAATTATTGATTTGTAGCCTACTAAATACTGATATTTTTACTTGTATCAAACATATGCATACATGTTGGCTTGATTCAGTTACCAGGGGGCGTATACGTACATATAACAGGTTAATTTTTGACTGAAGTAGTATCAAATAAATATTTACTATCTATTAAATTCCAAAGTAAATTTAATACATACTAATCTTATAAAGCATTGGCAGAAGTGTTTTTTTACAGAAGTGAGACGTCACAATATATTCGGCCAATCACAACCGTTCATGGTCACGTAGCTCCTACTCAAAATAAATTCAATTTATTTTGGGTTTTTTGGAGAAAATATTCAATATTTTTTATTTTTATTAATGCAAATTGCTTTTAAAATTCGTAATTAATGCGGATGATAATAAATAAGTAATTATTTTTCATACTGTCAAATAGCCTATTATACACTGTACACAAATAATATTAATTAAAGCTTCAATAGTACAATAACTTAATTTAAGGACAAACTAGTTTAAGGAGCTCGTTGTTCCTTGGACCTACCTCTTTAGGCATTGCAAGTGATATGATATATATGTATGAATGTTTGTGTTGGTATTCGAGAAGAGCTCCCCATGACTTAAGCTATATGCAACCTAATTCCAAAAACACACATTTTGGACAAAAAATATACACTGATGGATCGAAAACAACAACCTTACGGGCGCAGAAGTCTTGACCCACGACCTGAACATTAACATATCAACACCACTAGGGAAATACAGCACCAGGCAAGTGTGTAGGGATAGCCAGAGCAGCCTCAGCAATAAAATCAAGGAAAGTAACAAAGCAGAGGATCCGCATAATATTAGATAGCGCTTATGTGTTTCAAGCCTTAAACAACAACTGCACAAACAGCGGATTGATCTTAGAGTGCCACCAAGAACTCAACGATATATGGGTACAAAACCAGGTAACACTACAGTGGATTCGCGGACACAGCGGTTCACTGGGGAACGACGCTGCAGATCAACTAGCTAAAAGAGGTTCAGATATTAAAGTGCGCGAATTTATGTCCTGATTACCCTAAAGAACCAAGCGACTACAATAAGGCCTTTGAACGGACCTTAATCAATGAGGCCATAAAAACCATAAATAGCAAGCTATCAAAGAAACTGCTGAGCTTAAGTCGGACAAATCTACGCCACGCCGTCAGCATAATAACAGGATACTGCAATCTAAACAGACACCTACACAAAATAGGAGCCACTGACAGCCCCCTATGCAGAGGTTGTATGCTGGCGGAAGGAACACCAACTCACGTGCTTTTACACTGTAGCAGCGTGAGTGACAAGGGCACGGCTAATAGGCAACCCTCCTTCGATGGAGGCTGCACTCAAACGTCCTAAGAACCTAATTACCTTCTGGACAGAGCTAAAGCGGTTTAAATGATCACTGTAATGGTACAGTGACCTTTACGCACAAAGGGCCACTTATGAGGCTAAGTCCGGAAAACACATGCCCAACTAACTAATCAGTATTCAGTCAAACTTTCCCATGGGTTTAATCCATTTATTTACTCCTTGGCTCAGACCTGTTTTAGTTCCCTGGATAAAATCAGCCGTTCGCATGCCAGATTTGATTCAAACCCATCATTCATCCATCTGTCTTCTTTTAACTCCACTTTCACAATTTAACATAAACACAGCATCACGCCCATAATCCCCGAAGAGATAGGCAGAGTTAGAGGGGCCGCAGGCCTCTTTTTAAGTCCCAGATCAACGTGGGACAATGGACTGGGTTAGATGGAAAATTGTGAAAAAGTAGTGATAAGTGGCTAGCTCGTCGCCTACACAATCACAATTTAAAAGATAATTTAAGAATTTTATATTTCACATTCAAACAACTATCTCATTCTAAGACTAAGGATTACTTGAAATTATGATTTTTTTACGGAAATAAACATTTAGTCTTATGCATTAATAAATGTTTTCACGATCAGATGGATTACATTATAACATCCTTCTCAAACCCAGGCGCAATCGTAAAGCTATCATCTGGATAATCTCTTAATTGCTGTTGATGCAGTTTTTCCTGCTAGCCTCTAGCTTTTTCTCCATGTCAATTAATATGGCATAGATAGTGGTAGTGGACAGTACAGCCGGATGGGTTTTTTAAGCTGCAGCCCAGGGCTCCGTTGATAAAAAGGCCACTCTTGAAGACAATGCCCTTATTAATCAGACAGAATAAGGGATTTTGAGACACTAGTAGTGTTTAGAACAAAAATCATTATAGGCTCAGAATAAAGTAAGCCCAGGACCCCCCAAATTCACGGTCCGCCCCTGGGTAATTGTATATGCATGTTATAAAACTTGTTGAATGCAACATCTTATTCACAAAATCATTCTAAAAATAATTTGTCCATAATGGGACCTCTTTGTTCAATTCGCAAATGTTTAGTCCAACATTTTATCCACATAATCTGTCGTAAATTGAATATTAACATGCATCATTTTTCTCTAACATACAAACATAAAAGCCCAATCCTCATTTTAATGCCATTCACCGTGTGTTCTCAGACTAATTCTGTAAAATATTACTAAGTCTGAAATATCATACATACGTAACAGACAAGTTTCACTCAAAACCAGTCAAAAACTCATTCCAGTTACAATTAATCTCTAAGAATTTTTTTATACCACGAACATAGTTACACTACCAAACTGAGATTGGACCTAGAATGGCATTATAGTAAGGATAGGGACTAAGTAACAGTACATACCAAATGTTCGCCTAGTTTCTTCACGACCGGCTCATACTGAACCGTCTTGGACCAACTATCGCAAACGAAGCATAAGTTGAAGACGTACACGTTGCGTTCGTACCTCGAGTTGTCGATTCTGATTGGATATCCTACTATCTTGTGGCCTAATGCATTACTGAAAACAATAAGTCAATTAATAACAATGTTCACTGTATACATAAGTCTGTTGCCAATGATATGAACATCAAAAATTAAATTGATTAAATAGTAGATATATATTAAGTCCTGCTCTTCTCTCAATAGGTCTGAGAGAAGGGCAAGACTTATTAGATAGCCCAGCAGAGGACCAAATTCAAGCTCTTGCTGACTAGTGATAGTCTACAAATCAATCGTTAGAAACATTTATTTTATACTGGACTTAAAAAAAAAATACTTAAGAACAGGTTCACTGTCTAATGATAGATACAATAAAAAAGCAATCGTTTTGAATGATATATGATGCTTGGGTCAATGAAACAGTTAAAGTACATGGAAAATGTTCAGCGTGAGTTATATTGTTGATTTAATCAAAACATACTTACATTGTCATAGTACTTTTCTGTATTAACGGTTTTGGAATGATGTATGCGCTGATAGAATCAAACACTTCTTTTGAAATATAGTCTTCGGGGAACTGAAAAATGTATAACGAACATTATTCGAAACTCATTTTCATAATTAAAATTGTTTTTTAAATCACCATGTAGACAATTATGAATAACATTTGTTTTGAAATATTATAAATAATTAAGTATTGAAGGGAAAAGCTTTTTACAAATACATAGGTATACTTAAACAATATATGATGTACTGGCAGCTTACACTGTAACATGCACTGAATATTTTATTTATATTTACAATGCAATACAATGTTTAACTTTATGAGAGTTTGTATACCCAATATTATATTATCTTTCATGTTTACAAAGAAAACAAGAAACAGACAATTAGTTTGAATAGGTCACAATTACACTGAACATCATTTTAATACTAATTATATTGGACACCGTTTTAGTAACAGCAATAAACAAGACCATGTGTATGTTTAAGGAGGCAGATAACAAAGAAGAAACATTGTGTCTATTGAACCCTACCCTCTGACCAAATATTCTTTGAAATTATAATAATCTAAAAATCCATTAACTTTTATCACAATACATATTACTTGGTACTAACAATACTGGATTCACAGTCAATTGTTGAACAGTTTACTCTTTAAATGTATACTTTCGAAAATAATAATACTTCATACACGCCATAATTGATAGGCATCAAATAAGAACTTGGATATGGGTGAGCATAGACTCTAAAAATGCACATAAACTCAGAGAGATATTTGTAATTTAGCAGAATCACTTAGAATAATTATTTAATTAAATTAAACGCAATTTTTATACGATAAACTCTCGAAATGTAGGTAGAAAAATAATGAAAACACTAACCTGGCATGAGATCTTCGGGCCTGCGACAGGGTGAAACTCGCCCAAAAATATACATCTGATAGGGCCTTCCCTGCCGCAGCCCTCGTAGTAACGAGTTTCCATCCCCTTAGAAGACATCAAGCTGAGTTTGGAGTCCATGCCGTCCTCATAATCGTGTGCAAGAACTGATCGTTGCACTTGCATTGGAAATGTCTACCGGCGCATTATTACACAAAACAAAATATATAAAAATTACCCGCGCGCGATGTAACTTGGTAATCAACTCGAGTAAACGACAAGGCCTGGATAAATTATTCGTGTTGATCTACGTAGTGCGAATTTCCAAGAAACACAATCATTCACGCAAATTATTAACCATAGACAAACGCCGGAACCGGACGGTGATACATTTAAATGTCAAAAATATCACTTCCACTGTCAAATTAGGTACTAAAATTGTGCAAAATAATATCAACAATAAAATTACATTCTGTTTGTCAACCAAATAGAATGTAATTTTTGGGTTTTTGGGTAACATTATGAATTGCTAAATTTAAGTCAATAAAAATGCTTGAACAACTCCATATGGCATGTAAGTTCCAGGTGTAAACGATAGATGACGTTGCAATCGACTTGAAACATCATAGACAATACCGATAAATATTCTCTGAGTACTGAAACTTACGAAGACGACCTAATGTTCTATACGAACAGTCTGCTAAACAAATATGATTAATATCTATATTGTATTCATAAAGCTCTATCTATTTATTTTTAATAAGTCTACAATACTGCACGTAAAAAGAGACAACAACATATTTGACTTAACTATTTTTGGTAACATCATCAAGTGACGTCATAGGAATACCTAAGTGAAGCCGGCTTACCATTTTGGTTTCTCGTTTTATGTTGTCAATGTCAGTGGAATTTGTGGTGTATTGTGCCAATATTGATAAAATTTGTGATTATAACATAATCTAACTTGTAACATTCAAAAACATCGTCATAAATAAATTGTTCAGAGACATATAGTATGTAAATAAGTAAAGTGGAATGACACTACACAAAGGCGCCATATTTGTTTCTCACTCAAAATTGGGCTTCACTTTTTCGTGGTTAAGTCATCTCCATTAGTTTCAGTACAGTAAATATTACCGTGCCCACAGCTGTTTGTCAGTGTCATCTGTCAAAGACATTTGTTTATTAAAAATATTTTGATAGGGGTGAGAGCTTCCCGCTCCCCCGCCAGCCCGGTAGGTAGTAAAGGCCGCCTTTAGCCAACTACCGATAGTCCTCTCCAAAAAAGAAAAAATATTGGGTCATTGGCTTAAATCACAAACGTGTACCTACCTAATGTAAAATCGTAGACGAGTAAGCATAAATTAAATCAAATAAATCAAAATAGCGGAAGATAGATGATTCGCCTCTAGCGCTTGGACACACTTACACACGGTATTAGGTCCTATCTAGCAGTATTGTAACTCCCTTGCCCTATCTATGAAATATTTGAAATATAGCCGCGCGGTACGTAAATACGCGAAAGGGCTGCCCACCTTTACATCTGCTTATTAAAATATAATTAAATGATCTTTATTTATATAATCAATGTTCACCAGTTCAAAAGGTAGCTTCTACCGAGAAGAAACCAGCAAGAAACTCGATAGTTAGGTACTCTTTTCAACCGGCTTCAAAAAAAAAGGAGGAGGTTCTTAATTTTTTTTAATTCCAAGTCTTCTAACTCATATTACTTACAATTGTTTAATCAAGTTAAATCTATCAGTGCAGGTGAACTGCCTAATAGGAGGCCAACCAGCTATTCTTATAATTTAAATAGTCACCTACCTTGTAGTAGGCCTTTTTATTCAAACAATTTTTTATATGTAATTTAAACTTGTTTATGAAGTCAATTAGACTTTGTGGTAACATATTATTGAACATTTTTATACTTAACCCTATGAAGGATTACCACTAATATGAAGTCTGTAATTTGGAACAGTAAGCTTTTGTCTATTTCTAGTATTAAGAGAATGTGTATATTTTTTTTTCAAACATCTGCATGTTCTTCTAAACATACATGATATAGTCTAAAATGTACTGTGTTGCTAGTGTTAATATATTGATATCTTTGAACAGTTTTCTGAGTGAATCACACGGTCCGAGGCCGTATGGGGCTCTGACGGTCCTTTTTTGTAATATAAAAATAGTCTGAATATTAGCCGCAGAACCCCACAGCAGCAGACCATATGACATGACACTATGAAATTATCTGAAATATATCAATGTTGTCGTTTTAACATCAGTTAGGTATTTTATTTTCCTAACCGAAAAATATGCCTCATATTGCAGTCTCCCTGCTAAGACTGCAATATGAGGCGCCCATTGTAATTTGAATCCAAGGTGATCCTAAGGAATACAGTAGAATTGACAACATAAATTGCTTCACTATTCACTATAATGCTTGGGCGGCCTTACATTAGGTAATGAAAATTTCGAAAATTTAGTTTTTTTAGCGTTGAGTAATAAATTAATAATTGTAAGCCAGTATAGAACATCCGATAGAGCATTATTCACATTATCAAAACTTTCTTTCTCTGTCAATTTATAAAAATAGTAAATTATCATCTGCAAATAATACTGTCTCACATATGTTCTACGTTTATTAGGGAGAGTCATTTATATATATTAAGAAAAGCAGAGGTCTTAATATCGAACCCTGGGGTACTCCCATGAATAGTGGGTCACTAGAAGAATTAGTACCATTTATATTAGTTATTTGAAGTCTATCAACTAAATATGACTTCATAAGACTAAGTAAATTCGTTGAAACACCATAATGCTTTAGCTTCATCAGTAAGGTCTGGTGCTCAACGCAATCAAATGCTTTAGATAAATCACAGAAGATACCTAGAGCATCCTGTTTGCCATCCCAAGCCTTAGTCACAGGACTCATCAGCGCCACTCCCGCATTATTTGTGGGTTGGCCCTTAGTGAATCCATATTGTTTATTTATTATGTAATAAGTTTTAAAAAAATTAACAGTGAAGTGACGTAATAGCTGATTTTTTAAAAATCTTACTTATGGCTGGTAATATAGAAATAGGTCTATAGTTGGACGGGTCACTCTTATCACCTGACTTAAATAATGAAATCACTTTACTATATTTCATCAAATTTGGAAACTGGCCAACTGGCCAATCAATACATTTATTAAATATATTCGCTAAATAAGGGGCAATTATTTTGTAATAATTGATATTTTTGAACACATAATACAATTATGTATTATGTGTTTGAAAATATCAATTGAAATTCCCCATAAATCCTCAGACTTTTTTAGAGGTACGTTTAGAATGTTTTAAAAACTGTTAAATGGATAGATAATAGAATAAAAGTTAAAAGGAGTGACACATTCATCAACCTAAGTTTTGAGCATAGAATGAGCAAGGAGTGGACTAGAATTAAAGTGCGGGAAGTTGCAATTGGGATATTGAAGAAGATTCAAAAATTATATTAAATTTAAATAAGATTTAAATTTATTATAATTATTAATGTCAACAATATGGAATTTATTTCAATAAAATGTCAGGGTGCCTAGTGACAGATTTAAATTATATCTAATTCTATTTTCTACTTGTGGTATCTGTATCTATCAAAATTATATTTTATAACTTTTTTCAATAACTGATGTAAAGATGCACCTGGTGGGCAATAATTATCTAATTATGGATATTCCCGCCTGTTTTAGTAAATGCCCCATGTTTTTTCCTAATTCGTCACTAAACATTACAATTTTATTTGACAATTTTTTCTGTAGCTGAGCCATTAGAAGACACATCAGGCATAGTTGGAAGGCTCTGTTGAATGATGAAACGTAGTGATTACTTGCTCAGTGGAGTGATGGATGACTAATGCCCCAATGAAGTATTGGAGTGATGGATGACTAATGCCCCAATGAAGTATCTGACACCAAGCTGTCATTAATTCAATTAATTTAATTTTACGAGTTGAGTTTATTAGGTCCATCATCGCAAACATCAGTTCTCCATACAAATTTTTAAAACGTTATATCTTTGAGTCATACTTAATATGTAATGACTCTTTAAGCTTACACATTTCAGATGAAAATATTTTAAAGTCATGAATTTTACCTAGTGGGAAATCGAAGGTATTTGATTTGCATACCCTCAGACTCTTTAATAGATTGTTTCACGTCTAATAGCAATTTGGTTACTCATAGACCGATGTTCAATCTAAACTAAATTATGAAAAATCTTAATTGGTTATCTGTTAGGGACAATTATTTTAACGATGGATAAGCTTAATATGAAATACATATATGTAGGTAATCAATGTCAAAATCTACTACCTACCAAATTATCTCAAACAGATATAAGGTACGTATCTATTAGGATTTTTAAATAAATCATTGATAAATTGTTTAAACCAACATTTATTTTCATCATACACTGTCTAAAAGCGAATGTATCTACTTAATATTATGCTAAATTCAAACTATGCCAATTTGATATAGACACATAATTAATCCTAAATAGAATAGAATAATTAGGTATTACTATTCGTTCTTACAGACGAAGCAGTTCCCTTTATACGTACAGATAATGATGATACTCCAACATAATATCTTTGGAAGAAGCATATATATAAGTATAGTAAAGTAATAGGTCATCAGGTCGATTAATCAATTCGAAGAAGTCATATATACCCTTTTGGAGAGTACTACGGCTCATATGGGTACTTTATTATTCTTTATCTGCTTCTACCACCGACAAAAATGTTTCAATTTAGATTTTTATAACAAATATATAGACATGTCGACCTAAAATACATACCTACTATAAATATTATATGAGGTCCTGGTTTAACCAATGGAATCTATAGCACCAGAATGTGCTATGAATGAACATTAAGATATAGGTAAGTTAATTTCGATAAAAACTTGGGTGGGTAATGTTGTTTACAATTGATTTAATTAAAATGTTCCTCTGATTAATAAAAAACAAGTTCCTTCTCTATTTGTTATTGCACACTAAGAGTGTAAAAAAAAACTACATCAATGCTTCGCTTCCATACATTTAGTCGGTAATTGTATCTGTGTGCATCATACAAAACACGAACTCAAGTGGATCTTTGCGGGCTAATAGTCCGCATAAGTTATCTTTTTAATCGTTTAAGTACTGTGTAGGAAACACTGCAAAATCGTCTTACTTCAGCCATGATGTTAAACCGTCCAGTCAAGTAATACAATTAATATCAGCGCTAAATATATTTTTTTTATTTATTATATGATTGGATGAAATAGTCATACATAATGGCCAAAATAATGCGTTAATTGATTCAAGTGTAACCACTAAGTGGCAAAATAATATGCTCAATGAACAGACCATTATTGATTACTCGATAATTTCACTATAACATCAATCAAGTGTAATTGGTTATATTTTTAATCTAAAGTTTTCATTCTGAACAATCTATTTCATTAATTTCCTCAGAGACAAAACGGCTATTACCTATTTATCAGCAATCTTGCGATTGCCAAATTGATCAAATCTTTTAATTACGGTATACAGTACAATCAGATGGTTATTAAAAGGTTTGATCATAATATATACTAAATATGCCATGTACCTACTAATTCCCACTATTGTAAAATTAGTTTAAAATGACACTTGAAATAAATGCACATTATTATTAAAACATACTACACCAATAAATGTACTAAATGCATGCTACTTACAATAGAATACTATTCAGTGTATAGGAATACAATAAAATTCTATTATAACACTGAAAATAGGTACTAAGTTGCCACGTATGGGCAGGTCGGCCACTTAAAGTGTTCTTTCTCATCAATAAAACTCGTATCACCATTTTTAGTTCACAGCTCTTCGTATTGTCCATTGTCACTGTCGATTTGCCAACTGCCCGTGGTGTTCACTAATATAACATAAAGATCTTACACGTATTACATTTGACCACAAAAAGTGTAACTTAAAATACCAATGCTACTCTAACGACATAAACTATAGAAAGACATAAACAATATTATACTAAAAAGAAAGAAATAGCCACCGCAAAATAGTCTTAAGTGTTGGTAAGTTGGGAATTCTATTTCTGTGTTGCATTCGGAGTTACCGATTACCATTTTAGGTAAATAGAACTAAGATTAAAACAAATACAACAATTAGTACTAAAAAAGAATACAACAAAAGTTCGTAGAATGACTCAAACATTTCACTTGTGCATTGAGAGTTGTGGATATCCTGATACTGGACATCTATAACATTATACTGTTTTCGGATTAATTTATATAATATTAAAATTAAATTAATTTATAGTAAGAATTATACTGTAATGGTATACCTATATATTACTACTAGTTAAATACGGTTATGCTTTTTTAAAGACAAGTAATCTATCAAACATGGATGCAGACAGGACTACAAATCGTGTTACGCTAATTAATAAAGATTAGAAACGACCCACCACCGTTAATATTTTAGTTGTTTTTCTATATAAATTCAATCAATAAACAAAAAAATGTATAACGCCCTTAACTAAACATCAGTTCAAAATTATCACATAGTTCATTAGAAACATTCGACCGATCCTTTGAATTGGTCGAGGACAAGATTCTGCTTCTAGTTCAAAATATTCCATAACTATAACCATCTATTATTTTCACTAAATAGTAGGTACCAGTATAGTTAAGGTGACACTCTAACTTTTCATCATTAACAAATGTTGCGTAATTATTACCACCTCCTCTTTCACGATATTCCACATAGCAATTTTAATGTAATGCATTATCTACATATTAAGTTTACTTTTAATATTCAAGGCTTTTAAAATTCGTAGTTGCGAAATTATGGAATCAACCTCATTATTAATATTTTTTAGATTAAATTTGTTGCATATATATTCCGAATGTTGAAATACTAAGTATATGAACGAAAATTATCCAAACAATTTAAATAAGAAATGGTTGCAAACAATTATGTATGTTTTTTCATTTTATGTATAGGTTTACACCTTTATATTATGTGAAATTCCACTTGTTTATTCATGATGTAAAGATTTGAACTTTACCTCGGCAATTCTAGGAGAAACTTTTATTAAAATTTTATTGTGTCACCATCATAGTATTAACTAGTCATTTCTTTTAAATTTTTATCCCACTCAGGTATTTATGAATTGCAAAGTCTTTCCTTGTCAGATACACATACACAGATCACATAATTTAAATCTTTAATACTCGTTACGCTTATCGAATAAACAAATCGTGACAAATATGTTACAATTTGATTGGCTACGTTTGATATTGTTTAATGTTGTCCTGTAGCTATAGTTATCCAAGACTTTGAGGGGAAATAACTCAGTCCAAATTAGACAGACACTACGCTAATGTGGACCACATTAGAGTAGTGTCTGAAATTTTCATCAGAGGAAAATACGGAAGCCGGTCAAGATTGCACTAGACTGCACGAGGTCTCCTGGTCACGAGTGCAAGGAACTAGGTAACTGATGACATCAAATCACTGCGTAACAAAGAGAAAAATACAGAGGAAGTAGTTACGAGACGTCAACGTGTGGAGACATTGTAAGTGTGCACTAAATGATTTGTTGCAAAATACATATAATGCCGAATAATCTGTGCGATACGGATGAGCCGTTTAACTTGGCCTCCTTCTAAAGAAGGACAAGCTAAACGCCTTATCTGAACCGCACGGGCTATTCGGGCTCACACGTGTCGCGGTCAGTCAGCTAGAGTACATTCACAATGTGCCAACACTTGACATCGCATCACTACTTGCTCGGAATCATTCTCTTTGTCTTGTAATGATTTGATGTAATCAGTACCCCGCTCTTTCAACTCGTGGTCAGCAGTTTAGGCTAACAGTCTATAAAGCATGAATTAACCAGCTCCTCTTTGTTTTCTTTCTAAATTTATGCTAGAACAAATGCGATGATATGGAATTCCGTGTAATTAATTTGTTAAATACAGTCGTTATGCTAAACAGAAAATATAAGGATAAAAAATATGTCACGTTCAGTTCACAAGACAAAACTTTCTGCAAACATTTAAATAACCCTAGAGACACTGTGAAATTGCAACGAAATTTTAACAAAAATGAATAAATATAAACAAACTTCCATGGTTCGGTTTTGAATTAAATGAATAATAACCACTATTAAACAGAAGTCCAAAACTCCCCTTTCCTACATACATATTTATATATTTAAAGTTTGCAGTTAAAAAAAGTATTTACTGCTACTGAACATCGAGTACATAGATTGTTTCAGTCCCAATTGTTTTTTGAAATCCAATTTTCATGTCAATAGTGTTTAAGTATTCATTTCCAGGTCGTGTATGGGTGACGCTTTCCCTCGGGATGTTATGAGGGAAAAATGCTGGCTGCTGTCAGCTTAAATGGCGCTGGTGGCAGCAGCGCCGGCGGTGGAAGCGCGTTCCCCGTCAGTAGACTCCTCCTCCTCAACCTTCGGGATGTCGAAGATCTCGGAGAACAGAGCAGGCAGCACCAGACGCGGCCAGTGCTCGCGGCACCAGCCCAGAAGGGCGTGGTGGCGGGAACCCAGAGCGCGCACTTCGCCAGCGGCGGCGGCGAAGGCCTCCAAGCGGGCAGCCACATCCTGAACGCCGCTGCTCACGACCTGTGCACCGTCAGGGTTGCTAAATACATGTCTATTCCTATTTGTAAGGTTTTGAACCTTAAAAGGAAACATTAAAGCGGATTTTTAACCTTTTTAATGTCGCAGACGACTTTCAAAATGTGAACAATCTAATAGGCCCCAAATTATATTGTAGAAAAATAAATCAACCATTATAATAAAAAAAAACTCGCGGGATGATAGTTCAAATCGAGGCCCCAACGTATAGATGTGGATTTTAATTATAAATACGGATTTATACCATTTGCTTGGCGCTGAGAGAAACCACCATTTTGACTTTGACTTTGAAACTTCACATCCAAAGTAACTAGGGACTACGAATGTCAGATCGGTAGCAGCTTTAATGTAATTATCATAGACTTGCTAAAACCTGGATCATTGTGTAAAGCGACCCTCTCTTAGCGCGAGACATACAGCTAGGATTGGTAATCACGTGGTGCTGATTGGTAAGTTTGGGTTCGATTAGACATTTCAGCATTATCAAACCACTGACTTGTTTCGGAATTTTACCGGTAGGTACCATCACTGTCATTACTCTTCTAGAGATTGTCCTAGTCGACTAAGTCTTACCATCAAATTGGTACTATACATTTTGTGGTACCTGATCAAAAACTAAAATTGAAATGGAAGTGCTAGTTAAACTTACGGCCTGCTGCAAAGCATCGCCCATGGCACGGTGGAGCGAATTGATCCTCTCGGCATCGGAGAGGCCGGCGCGGTGCGGGCACAGCAGCAGAGACCCGGTGTAGATGGCCATCTCCTCCTCGGAGCAGGAGATAGTGAGCATAGTGCGCACGTAGCTCAGCATGGCGCGGGTGAACGCCGGCTGGAAGGCATGGCATACGTGGAATGAGTTTCTTCAGGTCTTGAATTGATTTGCAGGTATTGTCTACGACGTATTGTTGTGGTATGATCCTGTGTTTTATATGAATTGTTAATATTCGTTTGTTCTCTGTGTGATAATAACCTTAACCAAAGCATTTGCCCGCGTGTAAATCGGTTTGTTATGAGGACGTTTATGTGCATCATTTATATTTACAATATTAGTAACTAGAATAGTCTAAGTCTCGCGTTTTCTCTATAAGATAATAAGCTGATAAACAAAAGTAAACATGGAAGACTTAGCTCCTGTGCTAACATGCTATTTTCTTTACAGTGATCTATTTATTTCCAGACGAACTTGGAGTACTTGCTGTGTCTGTTAAAAACTAGAATAAATGCTAAATGACGAATAAAAAACATAAAGAAATGTTCAAATTCAGATAGCTGTGAACGTATAATCGTAGGTAAACCCAATTCTCCTGGTTTCCGATAAAATATCAGGCATGTGTCGATGTAGCGATATTGGAGTCGATGTAGCAAATTACAAAACCCTGGGATGAAGATCATCTATTGGCACACAACGGACATGTTCCCACAAAAAATCTTAGGCCTAACATATGTTGACATGCAATGGCCAGGCGCGTGTTAGCTGTATAGTGTGCGATAGAATAAGCTTGAATTTCTATGAACGCCTTCTGAACAGCTTGATAATATCTCCCTCGGTGACTCCCAACTTTGCAAACTCGAAACAAAGATGGAACGGTCTGGAGGGATTCAATACATGTGTAGATGAGATTTATGTTTACGGTATATTTATTTTGTACGAGAGAGCCGTGAAAAGTATACTTAAATATTTTAATACTTACATCATACACAATCTCAAGTTGTGCCAAGGACAGTGAAGTGCCGTCGTCGAAGACGATGCACTCCGGGG
Organism: Glyphodes perspectalis; assembly: GCA_951394215.1. Taxonomy (NCBI): domain Eukaryota; kingdom Metazoa; phylum Arthropoda; class Insecta; order Lepidoptera; family Crambidae; genus Glyphodes; species Glyphodes perspectalis. Next base: position 22,609,810 of record OX596199.1, read on the forward strand.
TGGACAGGCGGGTCACCCTTGACAGCCAGACTTCGAAGAATCCAAGCTGCGAACAAAATTCTCATAAACAGGGTTCATTCTAAACTGGTCACGTCCGTAAACAAACCTTCGGAGTTCAAATTACAGAAAAAGACCCAAAATATATAACTCAATAAACAATTAAAATCTAATGATTATTAACATCTAATACATATTGAAGAGCATATGCAAAATACATTCGCTTTTGACTCGAATAGTTTTCGTATAGCCTTAAAAATACCCAGCAGACCAATAAAACGTCACCGCACAGCAACTTACACTATTTCGTTTTCCGAGTTCATCAGGCTAATTGGCTATCAGGAAATTGCATGTGCTAAATTACCTTAATAAGAATAAGCTGGTCATCCTGCGGCAGAGTGTGGAAGCCGGGCAGGCGCTTGGCGAACTCGACCACCTGCTGCACCGAGGGGGTCATGCGCAGCGCCACGTTGTACCACAGCACCGAGCGCACGTCGGTCTCCCGGTCGGTGGTGGAGCTGGCAGCCTCCTCGCCGCCGCTCCCTGCACATCGGGAGGCTTAATACTAGGCCACATTAGTCACACATGTCAAAGAGATGGAGAGAGCCAGATCAGACTAGGAAGATGAGAACATGTGGAAGTTGAAGATGTAACAGATCAGAAAGATAGTATTGTAGCTGATAGATACAGCGATAGAAATCAAGCAGGAATTGACTGGATTGAACCTGTGAAATGATATTAGTTGTAAAGATATTTCTCGTTAGAAATTGGAGGACCAAAAACTAGTCTAGACTTAGGATTAATTGGTTTATAGAGAAAGACAAGGGAAAGACCACATGCGATGTAATAATAAATGCTTCAAGACCTACTCGCGTCGCGCAGCCGCATAGCATTTATTGTACTAAAAGGGATTTAATAATTCGCAAAAGCTTACAAAATTAATCCACATCTCCATAAATCTACACATCTACACGTCTCAAATACTTATTTTAACCAGCTGATGTTATGGGAGATAAAGTAGTGATACGTACTCGTAAATGTAAAAAAAAAAAAGATTAACATTTAGGGTACAATATAATTTTCTTTAAAGTCATAAAGCAACACTGATTGCGCTAAAAGGACAATAAACTAAGATGAAAAGAAATAAAACAGAAAAATATTACTAAGAAAGAAGATGAGAAAAATTGTAAACTAACATATCTATTACTTCAAAACATTATGTATGTACAAACAATTAATTTACTGTATTTAGAGCAAGAATCGTATTCACTCATTGAGGTGCCCCCGAATGATAGAGAATGCTTTTATATATGCTCGGAGATTTCAGTGTTTTTTTCATAATACTTAGTAAAGTTAGTTTTTCTTCTTCAGTGTGATGTTCAATTGTTCTTCTGCGTTGTCGTGAGATTTGACCACCTCGATAAGCTTTAGAGGGGAGGCGCGCTCTGCATTTTCCATACAAACGTTGTCGACGGATTCCTCCTTGATTTGTAACACTAAATAAATTATTTTCATACTTAAAATGAATATTTTTTTATTCTACGCTTCCATGTCTTTCTTTTCGTGAAAAAAAATTAATTGAAATTTTTTCCAAGCAACAAGAAGCCCGAAACAATGCCAAAAAATTCCTAATTCTGATCACTACTAAAAACGTTTGGTCTGGAGATGGAGTAAGTATATTTACAAAAAAAAAGTAAAACATAGAGACCTAGCACAACTACCGTAGACACTACTTATTATTTCATGGGTAAAATTTCTTTCACATATATATAATTTTGGAGGAGAAAATCGTCGTCGAATTTTGTAATGTTTATTCGCATTTTTTAGCTCGAGCTGCAGTTGTTCCTACCGCATGGTTTGCTGGCACAAGCACTGAAGCGTGACAGCGACAGTGGTTTCAAATACCTATTTTTCAAACGTCTCTCAGTACGCGTCCGCTCTTAATGAGTGAATGAAAATTCAATTGTGTCTATATCAAAAATGTTGTGTCTGTATGAGGAATCTGAGGAGAAGCTGTAAGCCTCATTTCGGATCTTTTCACGATCCAAATTTGGATGTAGCGTTAATACTCCGGTATACGGACTGTCCAGCTAGTATTGAATAATTAAGACTAGATACCTACCTTAATAGTCGGAATCAATATCATTTACAACCTAGTCATTCAATCGGTGTTCTATTGCATGAAAGTGAATCGTTGGATTGTAAGGATTAATATCAGTTCCATAAAACTCCAAGTATTTACCTGATTTGGGTTCACTTAGCGGAACGTCAGAAACATGAGTCTTGATAAGCCAAGTGATGAGGCAAGGCCTTGTGTTCAATAGGAACCTTGTAAAAATCCAAGAGTTTGAACCATCAACATACCTTCATTATCAGAATCATCCACCTTGACGACCAAGGGGTTGAGCTGCAGGGTGCGGCGCAGCTCCTCGGTATAGGTGTTGTTGCTGCGGTGCGCAGACGTGACCAGCTTGATCAACTCCTTGGCGACTCCGTGGCGCAGCGCTTCGGGGTCCATCTCGTCGATATTGGGCAAAGGTACAATTCCAGACGTGCTCAGATTGCGGGCCAGATCTGGCATACTCTCAACACTGGCTACTTCGCGAGGGCGTTTTGGTACACGTCCATAGCGGACTGCTGTGGAAGACGAAGATCCAACATTAGACAATTTTCCCAGTCTGATGTATTTATTTAAGTTTCTTCGTCCAGAAATGCATATATAATATGTATGTTAAGTCTGATACGAAAATATAAAGTGCAGTTCTCTCTTATAGTGGTTAGCTTATTTATTGCTCGCTAATACTAAGTAGGTATTCATTGAGAAAAATAAAATTTAAATTTAGGTATGTAGTGAAATTAGAAAACGCGTTTTTAAATATTTTTAATTTTATAGTATTACTATGGGCTATATATTTTTGATAGCAGGCGGCATAATACAATACTGTATTTGGATAAGTTCATCTTCGTATCATAATCTCAGTCCATGAAATACTACTACTATATATATGTAATTACATATATATAGGCGCAATATATATGTAATTACATATATATTGCGCCAATATATATGTAATTACATATATATTGCGCCTAGAGCCTTCCTCGATAAATGGGCGATCTAACACTGAAGTAATGTTTCAAATCGGTCCAGGTTCCTGAGATCAGCGCGTTTAAGCAAACAAACATACAAACTCTTTAGCTTTATAATGAGTATTAGTATAGTATAGATTACTCAGACTACTATAGTACGAGTTACGAGAATTGGTGTCGTAACTGAGCAACACTGAGCATGTTTACCTGTTTCTTGAAAAATAAGTATCAGACACACTTACGTACATTTATGAACACCCAAGACTCGTACAAAAGTTATCATATACATTAAATACAAATGCTTCTACCGAGATCCTAACCCGTGACCTATATTTTCCGAACCACTATTATCTACCTAAACCAATGCCTTGTGTTAAAAGTTACATTTAATCAAAGTATACTAAGAATTCACAAAGTGTCTCCGCTTTGTGAATTCTTTATTAATAATAGATAATAATAATAAATACATATCACACTTATTCTTAATATTTTGAAAAAAATAATACTTGGCTTATGCCCTTACTATTATAAATACCGGTTAAAAGCCGAGATGCGAAAAGCCTAAGAATAATAATAAAAATAAATTCTCCAGACTGACACACCAATTCCCTAGTTCCAAACTAAGCTTATAAGCTTCTCCTATGAATAATAGATGATTGGGTAGACATACTTAAATACGTTTATAAACATCTATGACTCACGAAACATTTGCCCCTAGCGGGATTCAAACCCGCGACTATCGGTGTCGTGGGTCTCTGACTACTCAACCAACAGGCCTGTCAAATTGCAAGTTAATTTTAAATAAAGAGCATATAGGATAGGTTAGGACATGATTCTTATAATAAAGAAATAACTAGTACTAATGAGGAAAAGTGAGACGAGCGAGAAAAACTAAAAGGATTGTTTTAGTTTTTCTCGCTCGTTTAGTCCCGTCAAAGTTATTTCTAATATGCGCAAACGCCGTAAAAAGCACAAAACTATAGCCGAGCAAGGATAACGAGGCAACAAAAAGCCTGTTACTTCATGAGTTTTTAAAATATGTTTCATTATTTTTTATACTGATCCTTGAAATAAAAAAAAAAATTACCTGTGTTACGGTATTCATATGCTTAAAATGACCTGGTATAACATCTAGCTAAGTATGCGCTGGAGGCTGGTCCCCCAATTCCCACTTAGGGCACTCAGTGCGCTCACAGGCTTATCAGCAATCTCGTTAAACGGCCATCAGTGTCGGAAACGGGTAGAAGCGCCGGCGCAGCTCCCGACACCTCAATTGGAAAATGGCTTGACGGTGCATTCGGCCAATGATCTGATTTAGCACCTCATTACTGCAGTTATAACGCCCTACATGCACTCGACGGGTATGATAAATAAATCGCACGGTACAATTCTAGATGCTATTCAGATATTATGTACTTGCTAAGTGATTTTTAGTAATGTGGTACTAAATAATCGATAAAATCTCACTTTACAAATATTATAAATTTGAAAGTAACTTATAGCCTTACGCCCTAACTACTTAATTGATTGCGTTAAAATTCTGGCCCCCTAAAGTTGAAATCTTGAAAAAGAATAAAAGCCATTTTTCATATCAGAAAATTAGCATGATACCCCGAACAATACGTTTTTGTAGCAAAACTCATTCGGCTTCAATTTATAAATCAGTACCTATCTACTTAGATTTTAGAAGTCTAGGGGTGCCTGATCTGTTTTGAACCAACATCATTTGCATTGGAACAAGTGGGATTGATGCCCTACAATTGAACTGCCACCTTTATACGAGAGAATATTCCAATCCCGAAAGGGTAGTCGGAGTCCAGAGGTCTTTAAATAGCATTTATCAAAAAAATTAGTGAAAGAAAACCTTTTTACTCTTAACTAGGTTTTCTAGAATTTGACTTTTCTATTAATGTCAATACTGACATACATATTTAAGTAAAATTACGTGAAATATAATTGAAATTATTAAATCGGATATATTAGTTACACCGGTAACGGATACCTACTACCGTCGCTAAATAAATGCGTAGTAGATTTTGTGTAACGTCATCAAGTATTGCAATTAGTTGGTAAAGCAGCGTTTAATACCTAAACCACGTTTTGAAAGCTAAGCATGATATATGAGGCTCATACATGTACGGAGATCTATTTGGTGGGAATTGTGCAATCTATAAAATGTAGGTACCTATTATTAGATAATCCGAGGTGCGTGTTACCCTTTTTTATTGAACTACCTGGCTTGGTTAAATGAAAACCCTACAATGTCAAAGTCAAAGTCAAAGTCAAAATATTCTTTATTTATATAGGTTTCAAGGAAACACTTATGAATCGTCAAATACAGGTAAAGCCACAGCTATATGATTCTACCACCGATTCGGAATGTTGCATCTACCGAGAAGAATCCGGCAAGAAACTCGGTAGTTACTCTTTTCAATACAATTTATACAAGGTGTATGAATCATAATTAACTTTGAACCACGTTTTAGTGTGGGTCTGTTTGAGAGTATCAAAATAAAAAAAATATAAATTACAACCAAAAACTTGACCAGACCAGAGCAGACCAGTCCCCAATAAACTACGAAATTATTATATGCCATGCTCATGTATAATTTTAAGTAAAAGTCAATTTCAAGTTACGTTAGTGTCGCTGGAAAGTTGAAAAGAATAAAAAAGAAGTTAATTTAACACGTAGAATTTTAGGAAGTAGAAATCTTTTTCCCTTAATGACCAAGTTAATTGAGCGCGTGATTTTCTCACTTAGCCTTATAAGTGGACCTAATTACTACATCATTCAGAATTACTCGATTTACCCGATGTACCGTCATGACGGTAACAGTCTATAACCGATACCGAAGTAAAGCTGCGCATGACCGGATGTTGGAACATCCGACGTTGCAACGGCCAGTGAGCCGAATTTACAGGAGTTTAACCCGCACGCTTCCGTGCCACAAAACTGGTTAATACCGCCTGGTATCTGGCATAGAGATACTGTTAGCCACTATATCAGTTTGACAATATTCGAAAAACTATACTATGTTCACGCCAATTGCCTAGGGTAGTCCGAGAAAACCAAGCGCCATCAGGCATGAACCTTACACACCTCACTTCTTTGACACTCAGCTCTTTCCATACACGCTCTGCTGTTATTATGGCTCCTAATCAATTTGGTCGTGTGATAACAGTAATGTCAGTATCGCCTTCTACAGTACTGTGGAAGGCTGAACATTACTGTTGAAGGATGCAGTTACCTGCATCCTTCAACTTCCGCGTTGTATCTGTTTAGTCAATCTTTCGTCATCCATTCTTTCCACATGTCCGAACCACCGGAGCATACCTCTTCTTATCTTGACTCCGACACGGTCTTTCAGGCCAATTAGACATATAGATAACATTGGATAGTAAGGTAAACCTTAACTGGTGTTAGTTCAGTGGATTAAATATGGAACGAATAAAAAAAACGGGACCCATGTTAAAATTAAGGACGCCACAAAGACTAAAAAAGAAACGACCGCAACGGTAGCCCTAGCCCCTATGGGGAATGTAGTCTTCATCACTTTAAGTAGGCCTTACCTTTTTTTTTGTCGTAAGGCGACTAACTTTATATTGGGTTTTGGGTATGTGATTGTATAGGCGACAAGTTAGCCACTTGTCACCACTTTTTCCCAATTTTACATCTAACCCAGCCCAGTAACATTTTTAGCTAAATGTAGTTAAAGGGGCCTGCTGCATCTTTGACTCTGCCTACCCCTTCGGGAATTATGGGCGTGATGTTATGTATATAAAGTTACATTCATTTACTCATACCCCAGTTTAGGAAGTTTACTAAAACTCGTCGTAAAACTAGTCTTCATAGTTTTAATTAACGATATACATATCTACATGTAGATATCATCACGCCCGCATCCTCGAAGGTGTAGGCGGAGTCTAAGGAGCAATAAGTTCCTTGATCCACATTTAGCCAATAACAGTTAAATATAAATAAATAATTAATATCAAACTACATCACATACATTGATCTGACTCCGAGGTAAGTTTACAAATATAATAAATACTGGATATTAAAACCCAGACAAGACACAAGTATTAATCACACGAGTGTTTGTCTTGGATGAATCGAACCCACAACTCTTGGCGCATGGGGCAGGGTCATTATCGAATGCGCCGAGCCAGTCATGAAAGTCTACAATAAAACATATTGAACACGGATTTTTTTATTGATTTGTCAATGAATTTTAAGGCAAGGAATGGCAACTGGAAATGCCCAAACCTAAATCGAACAACGAACTCAGTTATAAAGGAACTTAGTTACGTATATCTAAAACTCAATTCAACTCAATCAACTCAACTTCTTACATATTCGTGAAATTCTACCATTTATTTCTTCATCATCATCATCATCATAACATCACGCCCGTAATCCCCGAAGGGGTAGGCAGAGTCAAAGGGGCAGCAGTCCCCTTTAACCACATTCAGCCAAATAAAACTGGGCTGGGTTAGATGGAAAATTGTGTAAAAGTACTGACAAGTGGCTACCTTGTCGCCTACACAATCACAAACCCAAAACCCGATATACTATTAGTCGCCTTTTACGACATGCTAGGCAAGAAATACAGTTGGCACATTTTTTTTAAGTCCCAGACCAACACGGGACATTTATTTCTTAATAAATAAAATAAAAATAAAGAAATTATATGGGGACTCACACGTGACACAGAAGAGCTCGTTCCCGGCGCAGGCACGACACGCCACTACAGTCAGTATACGGTTACAAAACGATTGGCCAACTTCGTCGTTTCAGCAGAAACAACTAAACTCCATAATATTCAATGACATGTTGCTATTTCGTGATAATGTTGTTTTATTAAGTTACCTACGTATTGTGAATTTAAAACTTTGCGATTACTGCTTACTCGCCAATCTGCTGTTCTAATTACTTGAAGGTTTCATATTTTATGCGACTTAATTTTATACCTAAAATAGCCAATATATACTTTATGTATTAAAAGAGATATTGAAGGCTTTTTAATTAAGATAAAAAACCGCAATCATTCAAATGTCCAAAAGCAAAAACAGTTACATTCCTTTTTTTTTAAGTAAAATTTACAAACCTGAGAGTGTTTGTACCTACATAATCAGCACTGAGATCAGAATACTATATGGTTTTTGGGAGTCTATGGATTAAACTTATGTAGGTATTGATTTATCGGCCTTTCCAGACTGTGACGTGGTTTATATCTATTATCTAACGTAAAAATGTGTAAACACCCTCGACTAATTTAATTTGCTATTGTCAGTTTGGTCATGTCAATGAAAAAAGCTTTTGACCAAAGCGAGATCGTTGAACTTTTGCAGCCGGAAGTTTATTTCATGACGTGAACGGTACAACGGGACCCTATTACTAAGACTCCGTTGTCCGTCTGTCTGTCTGTCACCAGATGTATCTCATGAACCGTGATAGTTAGATAGTTGAAATTTTCACAGATGACGTATTTCTATTGCCAATATAACAACAAATACCAAAAAACAGTTATAAATAATAAATATTTAAGGGGGCTGGCATACAACAGACATGATTTTTTGCCGTTTTTATAGATATGGTACCGAACCCATCGTCCGCGAGTCCGACTTGCACTAAGCCGGGTTTTTGTATCTTAAGCTACGAAACTATCCGCTTTCTACTACAATGGTAACCAATATGCAAAGGAATATTCATGTAAGACCTGCATCGTTTGGAAAACAGACAAGTGGTTGGTTCTTCGGGGCCCCTTGAGGAAGGGCCCTGGGCACCGGACTTGAAAAACATACCAAAAAGGTTCTTAAAACCTTAACAGGACTCGTGTGCCCTTATGGTAAAGACGGAATGGAGAACGCCCGCACAAAATAGAAAAAGCTCCCGCTTTTTAAATGATAATAATAAATCTACTAGATCAATATCAGTGACGTCGAGAAACCAGCCACAGATCACTGACCCTGTACTGTACTGTACAAGTTATAATTATAAATACATACGTACACCTATCACCAAACCCTCACTCTCTGAAGGGGTAGGCCGAGTGCAGGGAACCGCAAGCACATTTAGGAAAACATGAAATAAATCTAACCCAGCCCATTGTCCCAAGTTTGGTCCTGGACTTAAAAAGAATGTGCCAACAGTGGTTCTTGTCTAGCATGTCGTAAAAGGCGACTAATAGTATATCGGGTATGTGATTGTGTAGGTGACAAGCTAGCCACTTGTCCTTACTTTTTTACAATTTTCCATCTAATCCAGCCCAGTTTTATTATTGCTTGAATGTGGTTAATGGAGCCAGCTGCCCCATTGACTCTGACTACCCTTTCGAGGATTATGGGCGTGATGTTATGTTGATAAATTGAGTTGGGTAAGATGAAAACTGTGATAATGTAGTGACAATTTGCTAGCTCGTCGCATACATGATTACAAAATCAATGTCCAATACACAATCAGTCGATTTTTACAACATGCTAGACAGAAAATACAGTCGGTACATTATTTTTGGGTACCAGAACTACACGGGACAAGTTATAAATATATATTATGGTTTCATACCTGAAGATTAATTATTCTAGTCACAGTAAATACAGCTACTGGCAAATCTGGACGAGGGAGTGAGGATCTGCTGACGATACGACACGAGGCTATAAGAAGACTGTCGCCTGCTCTCGCATTTCGGTTCAAAGTAGATTATTCTTCATCTACCTTCACATTGGGAGTTTGTCGGCCCTTGTACAGTCGGATTGGAAAAGAAATGAAGATCATATCTGATTTTGTTTATGATACTACAAGTCATTGACCTTAACGTCAATAGCCAAGTTGAACTGTAGCTAGTACTTAATCGCCGTTTTACCGTATGGATTAGAATGCTGGGTAGGTATTTGCGTTGGCGTGGGGGGGGGGGGGGGGGAATATTTTTCTCTGATTTTATAATATATAATAATAAAATAAATTCTTCAGACTGACACACCAATTCCCTAGTCCCAAACTAAGCTTATAAGCTTGTGCTATGGATACTAGGTGAACGGATAGAAATACTTAAATACGTTTATAAACATCCATGACTCGAGTACAAATATCAATGTTCATCACACGAAATATTTGCCCCTAGCGGGATTCGAACCCGCGACCCTTGGTTTAGTGGCCAGGGTCTCTGACCACTCGACCAACGGGCCAAAAAAATAAAAAAAATTTAATTATGGAGGCACATTTTTTCTTCAGAAATACATTTATTAGCTAATCTTAGATGCGACCTACAAGATTGTGCCTCGCATGAGATTGAGCCTCATTCGGTATACTATTGGTAACTAAGCAGAATCTGACGATGGTCTGTGAAACTTACGGGCTACTTACATATATAAAAACACGCTTGTAATCCCCAAAGGGGTAAGCAGAGTCAAAGGAACAGCAGGCCGCTTTAACCACATTTAGCCAAAAATAAAACAGGGCTGGGCGCGGGACTTGATGCGAAAATAGTAAAAGAGGTACATAATGTACAATAATAAAAAATTATGAGCGACTCTCAGCCCTCAGTGAATAAAAAACGAAATTTTCTAACCGGCACACATAATGACCTTGGTTTTCTAAATGACCATTCTATTATTAGGGATGTTGTGGCCTGATTGTTAATGATGCTGCATTGAACACTTGATCGGATGCACTCGACGCAATGGGGGCAAGGCCGGCTTCGCGACCGCCGCATCGCAATCATTGGGTGTCACTCACGCAGAATTCATTTCCAATCAGGAATTATTAATGGTCATACTACGGCGCAAATAACGACTACTTTAACGCTATCAACACTAGATGCGCCTACATGTAAGTTGACTAATGCGATGAGTAATTATCTGGTTCGGTTTGATATCTTCTAAGTTAAACCCTTATCTATGTTCTTGCCGTTCGCTCATATTATCTTACGATTTATGCGAAAAATGGGCAACAAATAATTTATTTTAACAACGGCTAGACTGATTGTTTTTTTTTCTAAATATCATTATTAGAAAGAAAGAAAACTTATTTATTTGTTGCATAAAACTGCATTATAAATGCATTAGTGCTTAAGACTCCAACGACTTGTAAATGTACTGATTTAGATGAAAAACAAACAAAGATCATACATAAGTAGCATTTTGAGGATGTACTTAGCCTCTCTACCTTTCCTATTTACTTAATTAATATTAGGAATGGGCCAGCAACGTCGGTGCCACAAGTATGGAATGGTGAAGCTGGAGTTACATGAGGTTGTGGTAGATTTCCCATTATTATAGGTGAAAGAGGCTGAATTATATTTTACTAAAATATTTTTTTTAAAGGTGGGCTCAAATTTATCGGATCGGTGAATTTGCAACATGTGAAACTAATCCATAAAAAAGTAAAATAATCAATTACGGAGGAAAGAACACAAACATGCATCTATTATCTTTCCGGACTTTACAAATTACCAAACCCGCTTAGCGTGTTAGCCAGGGCAGTGTAATAAATCGCTTAATCACAATACGCCCTGCCTGCCTGTTATATGGAGATAACTTCGGGCGTGTAACCATGATCGGGTAAGCTGGCTGGTCCGTCTGGAGCGCACGGGAGATACGGCTTGAGGTTACGGAGGTCTGGGACAGTCGCTCGAGGGTAGTACTCAATTACGAAACTTGGGATGTTGACACCATTTATATTTAATTTTGAAATATTAATTCTGTAAAAGAAAGTATCGTAGTATGCTGTTAAGCCTTATTGATTTTCAATCATATTGAGTCTAAGATTTTGAATTTTACAAAAACTGCTTAATATTAAGTCAGTTGACTAAACAAACTAGTGACGTCACACGTTGACAAGCCCATAAATAAAATCGTTTCGTTTTGACAGCTCTTAAAAAGTATCTCAATTGACTAGCCAGTCCACATCCCTATTGAATCACAAATAACTGCATCTCGAAACACGCTATCACGAATAATACTTGCCCGGATTAATGTACCACGAAAGCACGCAACCACGAATCAGTACACCGCGAATACCATCAGGGATGCATTTTGTAGGCCTACCTGTCTACCCTTACATATCTTCAGCTAAAATAAATAGGGAATTTCGGATATAGGAAATGCAAAAAATTTATACTGACATGCATTTATATTAAGTATTTATATATTATATTTATTAATATTTGTGATGAAAAATTGCTTAAAAAATCATTAAAACTAAATAACTAGCTAAATTTCACGCCACTTCTCTAGCGGGGTAGACAGAGAAAAAAAGGGGTGAAAGAAACGAATATATTGACGTCAAACAGGGATGCGTGCTGTCTGCTTTGCTGTTTACCCTATATCGGGATCATTGGCTCTAGAGGATCGGATCAATGAATGTTGGAGTGCGTATGGAAGATATTTGAACTGTTTAGTTTACGCGGAAGATGCCGTACTTTTAGCAGAGTCGGCATCGGACTAGCAACAACTACATAGTTATAATATTGAAAGATGATTGTAAGGAGTGACGCTTTCTATTGAATGCGAAGAAAACAAAGATTATGATGTTTGAATGTGGTAGAAGGAGCATGCTGCCCCTTTGACTCTGCCTATCCCTTCGGCGATTATGGGCGTGATGTTATGCATGTATGTATTTATGATGTTTGAAAAAGAAGAAACAAGAAAGGAAACAAGGATGACAGCTGATGATGTAGTGCTGGAATAGGTGAATGAAATAGTTTATCTAGGATATGCATTAAGCAGAGATGGAAGGTACTCCGTTTATATAGAAAAAAGAGGTAATGCAGGGAATAGGGTAAATAGAGCGTTAGGAAAACTCTTAGGGGCGTGAAGTTTAGTTAGCTAGTTAGTTCCGTTTTTATATTTAGATATGCAAGCTATGTAGGCGTTTAAAAGACAACAGTCTAAAAAATGGTCATCATAAAAGTTTAAAACACAACCATTATACGGAAACTTCGTGTTTAAAAGTATTGATGCTAACTGTACTTGATATTTCATCTGAGGGTATAATTCTCTGTTCTAGAACATTCTATGTAGGTAAAACAATTTGTAATTAATAACAGAATCATTAAGTATTGTCTTATAATACAGAATTTTTATTAAAAGTTAAATGTGTTTTTACACATTATATAAATTCGCCATGTATGTATTTTTAATTATATATTATAGTTTATTTTGATATGAGTTAGTTCTGAGAGGAACTTAGGTGGTCCTATATTCGTATCCTTAAAAATAACTCGTACGTGTACTAGGTACTAAATGTAATCGAAAAGCAGGTTATCACTTTTTAATCGACAATGCCGATCATCGACTATGCAATGTAATCTGACAGCGAATTCCATTCCACGTTCGATCCAATTCTACTTCTAATTGAAACTTGGTAAGCTTTTTTTCGGATCCACATTTCGAAATTTTCCAAAGGAAATAGCACAACTATTATGTAGGTACTTACTCAGTGACGTACTCACACACGTTTGAGCGTTCTACGAGTATAACACCCAACTATTTGTCGAAACGCGGAACCTCTGGCTAACTAACTAACTATTAGTTCACGCCACCTCTGGCTACCAGTTTGAAAAAAAAAAATACTAGGTTACTAGTATGATTACGAAACTCAAAATCTGCACGCGGATGTTTCCTCTGAAAAGATACATGAATGTCGTTATATTTTGGCGGTGTTCACCTACCTACGTGCTTGCGTATACTCGCTTTCCAATTCACTCCAAATGGTGTAGGATTTTTCCGATCTATTCGTATTTGTGTTGCTGAGAGCTTAAGTTATTTTTGGCAGCGTACGTAATTTGCAATATCCAAACGGAAACTAAGTTGTAAAGTAAGTTATTTTATTTGTAACATCTACTTATAAGGAAACAAATGTTTGATTTGGTTTGGAAAGCACTGTTAAAATTCTATCTGCAGTGATTGTTAAGTAAATGCCTTAACTTATAAAAATGGAACAGTGCTTATTAGGAAAGCTCTCACTTAAGTTATTAAGTAAATTTCATGCGCTTTCATTAGTTGAAGGTGTCACATACCCATTTAGCAGTCTGGGTTATCTTGGTTGTGTCTTGTGTAGCTTGTTAGCGGTCAGAACTGGACTATTTACGTTCTATTACGGTGATACCCAAAATGGCTTCATATATTTTAGTTACTTAAGTTTTACTCCGGGAAAGTCTTTTATAAAAAGAAAATCACACATCTACTTAAAATCAGCTAATAAGTACAATAAAAATTCTATATAAATTACATAAAAGATTCCGCTTCTGAAAATTTAAATTTTACAACTCAACGAAAATACCACTTCCGGGTGGCTTCCCAATGAGCTTCCTAGTTATAATTTTATCCAAGTGTTTTCACAAGATCCCGGTCTCAAAAATACTACGTCAAACGTTCATACGGATGGTAACCAAACCACAACCCTGACACCTGTTGGACCTAGTATGACGGCGTCTCGTAGTCGAGTTGAGAGAAAGCTTTCAATGCGATTTAGACTGAGAATAAAGTTAAACGCACCGATATGAATGTTCCCGTATGTATTCCGTCTATGTGTATTGTTTAAGGTTCGTGAGATAACACTGTCTATTCCTCGCCAATTCGTAAAATAAGCGAAAACAGAGACCTACACATCGGGCTTAATAATCAGACTAGTTCATACAATGGTTGATATTATAATTAAAAATATATGTACATAAGTAAATATAATTTCCTTTACGTTTTTTTAATAAACATAATCAAGTCCTTACCACTAACATACACTTACTTTTGGCGGTGCTTTAATATTTTTTCTGGAATATTCTAAAAATTGAGATCCTATAAGAATATATTATTATACAGTAAATTGTACTTACAGTCGCGGCTCATGCCGACAGAAAGGCACTTCTTGAACCGGCAGAACTGGCAACGGTTCCGGTTCAGCCGAATTACGAGACAATTGCCGTCGCGGAGACAGCGGTATTCTATCTGCTTCTGAATGCTACGTCTGAAGAAGCCCTGTAAAAGACGCTCGCGTGAGGTCGGCACGCGTCTCCCCAGGGCGCACTAAAGGTCTACCGGCAAAATTTGTATAAAAAATAGACTTGGTGTGCATGAAAAATTTGTCTGAACTGTGAGTCATGAAAACGGGAATGTAGATAACAATGTGGGTCATCTGCAGTCTATGTGTATATGGAAAATAGATTAGATTTGTAGTGTATGGAAACTCTGCCTGAACTGTGAAAGATTCGATATTAGATAGTTAGTTCCGTGAGTCGTTAAAAATTTAATAATCTTTTTAACAAATTGTATTTCCAGATATGTTTGGACTATAACTTTCATTGTACCACCACTTTGATGAGTGAGGGTCAACTATGGGCTAAGTGTGTATGGAAAGTCTGACAAAACTGTGTGGGTGAGACAATAGTAGGTACCAATATGGCGGCATACTTCCGCGAGTAGTTAAAAGGTAAATATTCTTTTAAAAAGATTTTCTGATGTTTTTTCTCGGTAGAAGCTACCTTTTGAATCGGTATTGAATTTGTTTTGACGATTTATAAGTGCTTCTTGAAGCCTGTATAAATAAATAACATTTTATTTCATTTCTTTTAATGAGGTTCTCAATTCTTCAGTATTAAACACATTGATAGATGTGGGAATTATGTTCTCATGAAAGTTTTTTCGGTGTTAAAAATCTAATATATTGATTGTACTGTAGAAAGCATTGATGTCTATTATTCGACTTAGGTATTATTTTTATCAAATTGTTTGTTAATTTCATGTAATTTGCATAAATTCCCCTTAAATTTAAATTCAAGGTAACAAGATTACCACATTTTACCACTAAAATCAATTGAAAAATTTACCACAGATTACCACTAAAAATAATTGAAAAATTTATGGTAAATATAGAAACATATAAAGATCGCAGCTTGATGCACAAATTTAATGCATGTGCTTTATTTATTTTCTAAATACATATTATATATTTTTTATTTCCTAAATATCTCCCAGTTAGGTCCCCCAGGACTCACCTGGATAGAGTGGAGGCGGCCGCCTGCGTGCGGTCCAGGTCGCTGAGTGGGCCCAAGCTCGGAGCGCAAGAACAGAATTAGGGTACCTATTCCGTGCAGAACATGCGTCATGTATGTATGCACTTAGCGCAGGGATGACAACATGCGCCAAGTTTTATCCTAGCGCATATTGAGTGGATCTCACGCTATTGTTTTTTGGGTTGGTGTAGTTTAGTGAGTATTTAGAAGCAAAAGGCGGAAATTTTCGAGGGCTGGCGTAGTCTACTTAAATTTAAATTTTAAATGCTTTCTTTACTAATAATCACATTTAAATTAATATTCTGAGGCCCAAATCCATACGCGTGATAGTTTTTCAGTAAATTGTACCACAAAAACGCTTAAGTTGTATGATAGTGACAGAACTCGCTTCGCTCGCACTAACTACATAGATCTTTTGGGATAGTACATTGTTAGCCTGTCTTATGCATTTCGCAGGCTTGCTCTGGCAACTGGGCGTAGTTTTATCCCGGCGCATGTTCATTTTACCTCGCGCTGTTGTTATTTTAGACGGACGAGTACTTCCCAGTTACTTTATTTTAGCGTGTGTAGTGGATATAATTGATTGCTGTTGTTGATGAGGTGTGATTTGGTTTTACGTAACTACTTGTGTAGAGGTAACTATTAAATATTAGTCGAAATCTAGGTATTACCGTTTTAAACTTATTTTAAATGTCTGAGACGAAAAAATACACTGATAAATCCTTTGGCGCTTTTATTGTTTTAGGTATATAAATAAAATACGGAATATGCCTAATAGATGACAGGTATTTGCCTGCGACTCTTTCCACGTAATTTATACCTTATTTAGTTAATAATAGTAAACATTCCAAATAATGTCTCCATGTGTTTCTTGCCTAGCATGCCGTAAAAAGCGAATAATGGTGCATAGGGTTTTAGCTATGCGATTGTGTAGGCGGCGAGCTAGCCACTTGTCACTACTTTTTCACAATTTTACATCTAACTCAGCCCAGTTTTGTTTTTGGCTGAATGTGGTTAAAGGGGCCTGCTGCCTACCACTTCGGGGATTATGGGCGTGATAAATAAAGGTCTTATGTAGTCGTATTTAGAGGGCCGTTCATATCAAGTATTGAGACATTTATATCTAGTCATTGATAAGACCACAGAGTAATAATATACTACGTACAACAGAGCGTCACTGCCCATACTTGAAAAGTTACTGCTATAACTCGCGCAAGAACAGCGACAGTGGTGAGTAATTGGAACTACAGCAAAGTTTTGTCAGGAATAATACAAGATGCCGTTACAAGCACAGGTTAGTTGTTTCTTAGTAATAATACGCCATCTGTGTAAAATTTATGGTTTTAAAACAAAGATGGTTTGCTTCAGAAGAAAATATTTTATGTTGATGTTTTTTACCTAAATTTAATAAATTATCTAAGAAATAACGTAAATAACTTATTTTATGAAAAAAACATTTTTTAAAAGTGAAATAATAACGTTTTTATTCGGTTTTATCTCTCAATCAGTCTAAATGATGCCTGTAGCGACATTTGTCTGTGTCAAGTCTATACGAAATCTAAAATGTATGAGACTGACCAGACATGATAAGACTAACATTCTTAAATTTATCATAAATACAAAGTATGTGTATCCGAAATTCAACGAAAACTGACTGACCCCAAGTATTACAAGCGCCTACCTAGTAGTCACTGTAGCTACGGCATCACGCCGGCTGTTTGTCACCGTAGCTTGTTTATCACTTTTGTGGTATAAGCTATGCCACCCACGGAGGCAACCCTCCACCCAAACGGTTGCATCCGACACGCGTGCAACGGTCAAAGGCGCCGACCGGGAGCGACCGCGCAGCGCGAATGTTCGCGCCGGAACAGCGATCACCGACCTTATGCCTCCCACACTAGATCCATTCCTCTCATTTGGCGACAACTGACAGATAACTGTGTCAGACACCTTGTAACAGTTGCGGGAATTGATACCGGGATTTGTTGTCGATACAGCGTGTTGCAAAAGCAAAAATAAAATAAAAAATGAAGGGTATGTTAATTTTGGAGTTTGTTTGCTCATCGGCCAGCGCCTCGTCTTATGTGTAAGGGACGCGGGTTCGATGCCCGCACTAGCACTATACTATCAACTTGTTTAATTGATGATTTAAATTTTTATTTTGAGGTATTTGTTGTATACGCTTTTACGACATATTCATATGAAAAGCTTAAATAAAATTTTCCGAGACACTTTAATTCGACAATTATTAAAATAAACTTATCTACTTATGATGAAAGAAGTGAAAAAAAAGTAAGTATTTATAAAATGTCATGATCACAAGGATAATATAGTATGTTCATTGAAAGTTGTTTGTTAGTTTTTTAAAAGATTATCTATACTTATCATAAATCTGTAGAAAGGTCAATTCTGTACATGAAATATATTTCCAAAATAACTATCAGGGGGTGATTAGTGATTTTGGTCTGTCTGTCTGTCTGTTCCTTATAGAAACAAAAACTACTCGACGGATTTTAACGAAACTTGGTACAATTATTCTTCATACTCCTGGGCAGGTTAAAGTATACTTTTCATCGCGCTACAATCAATAGGAGCAGAGTAGTAAAGGAAAATGTTGGGAAAACGGGAGAAGTTACTCCATTTTTTAAGCTTCCGTCGCGTGTGCAGCCTTAATGGTTAAAGTTACATAGAAATCATGTATAACGGAAATAGTCTTTATCATATTAACCATAAACGCGGGTGACACCGCGGGCACAGCTAGTCAAAAATATTTTTAACTTTGGATTTGTAAGTGAATCTTGACATCGGTAAGTATCCTACCTAACGTTTTTATGAAGTCATTAATAGCCAATAAATCATAGTATCATTTAATTAAAAAATCATCATCTTCCTAGTGTTATGTTTCCGACTTCAGGTTCTGCTTGTACCATGGTACTGAATTTAGCGAGTATAGTTGTTAAACCGAAGCGACTACCATTTCGCTATTTATAATATATACGTGATTCAGAATCACACAATAAGGCTATGCGTACATCTTCATTTATTTAAATATAAGGTTTATATATAATTACTAGTTAACCCGGCGCACTTCGTAACGCTTTTTCTCGGATTTTCAATACCCATTTTTTTTAATTATCGCTCGATTTTTTCATAAGAACCTTCACTTAATAATGACAAACACAACTAAAAAAGAATTAGCGAAATCGTTAAAGCCGTTCTTAAGTTATAGCTTTGGGGTGGACCACCCTTATTACTTAGGGGCATGAAAAATAGTAGTATAGTAGAAATACCTACTAAATATACATAAAAAAATCATAAAAATCAGTCAAGCCGTTTCGGAGAAGTTTGGTAATAAACATCGCGACACAAGAATTTTATTTATTAGATTTATTCCGTAACCTTGATATTACATTTCAAATGTTGAAAGTAATTTCTTGTATTTAAACAGAGCACAACTTGTAACCTTTTCTTCGAAATAAATAAACTTTATTTTATTTTTTATAGCCCCCCTTAACCTTCTCCACTCGTCCAATCCCCTCGGTCTAATCGATCCAAATCAGTCTCCTGACCATGTGGTTAGGTGTACTTTAATTATATTTACCTACCTGTTTATCAACTTGGCATCCCGCATTCGGTAGTGACCCTGCCCCATGCGCCAAGAGTTGTGGGTTCGATTCCCACCCAGGACAAACATTCGTATGATGAATACTTGTGTTTGTTCTGTGTCTGGGTGTTATTATTCAATATTTAAGTACTTATATATTTGTAATACCACTGTTGATTCTGATATCCGTAACACAAGTGCTTAAAACTACTTACCTCGGAGTCAGATCAATGTATGTGATGTAGTCGGATATATATTCGGATAAATAAAACTAGTTTAATAAATTAATTGATTCCTAATATTAGCTGAGGCCTGCTGCCCCTCTGACTCTGCCTACTCCTTCGGGGATTATTGGCGTGATGCTATGTTTGTTAGTTTGTTTAATTTACGCTTTTCCCAAAAAAATATAATGACATCATTTGCAATCCCAAAACAAAATAAGATGTATTTATTTGATAATTAAAACCCTTGTCATCAATCCCACACAATTATTCATTGCACATTTTAAAGATTTTCTTTTTAATCGATTAGTGATATGCAGATATCCATGTAGCAATCGCAACGTGTATAGGCCAGTCTATTTATCTCATTGAAACAGCGGCCTATTTCAGAGGCTGCCTCCACTTCTCTTGATAGATTCGAATTAGATTCAAGAGCATAAGCTGCATCTTGTGCAGTGCTTGTGCATTGGTGCGGTTACAGGTCGATGTTTTGTCGTTAATATTTTGTAAATTTATTTTTACACTTTAAAATTAAGAACTTTAAAAAATCATAACTTCTATTATAATACCTATAATAGAAGTTATGATTTTTTAAAGTTCTATGTCCTTTTATTTGGAAAGATTTGATTGTTTTTTTTGTATTGACAAAACTTGAAAAATTATTTCACCAATGGAAAGCTACTTTATCAGCAAATAATATAGGCAATATTTTATTCCCATATTTCCACGCGGGTAAAATCTCGGGGCACTGCTTTAAGTGGTAAAAATATTTATAAGTCAAGCTTGTTCTATGTAAAAAGTTTAAATATCTATTATTTACACACTGAGCGTCCGTTTAAAATTTGATTTGATTTAGTTTTATATTTTGTTAAAATCGTCCTTGAAATTGTTCGTTTGCAATACAAGTAGGTACAATATGTTTGTATTTTATCGCCAATTAAGTATAAAGGGGTTAACCCTAGAAGCCTATTACCTACATACAACATAAATACGTAAGAATTTTATCTGCGAATTATGCCTTATAGTTGGTTTACTTCTGACACAACAAACACTCTTTCAGATTAAAAAGAAAATTTGGACGTATTTTTACAGAGAGAGAGAGGAGAGAAAAAGTTGGAACGACTACTAACCAATTCTCTCTGTGTCTGAGATTCATCTCACAGTCTATCACTGAGGGACATTGGTTAGGTTCCATTATAACTAATTAATTATTTAAATCAGTACTTTTTTTTCTATTCCATTTCCATTCTATTAACCTAGGTGGTAATAATAAATATATAAAATAAAAAATCACCTGAGAGTTTACAGCGTCCGCTGAAACGGACGGTAATGTCTGAAGGAGGTTCTGTTGTTAATGCATTTGCAATCGCAACGAGGCAAAATAGTCGCAATACTTGTCTGTTCCGTCCTATTTTAAAAGCTTTTACTAAACTTGCCTCGTTGGAAATTTTCCAGTGCCGCATTTTATTTGTTTTAGTATTTCGATTCGGATAGAAAAGACTATTCGTTTTTTTGTTTGTTATTTCTGTGTTTTGGTTGGTATATAACCTTTTATTTGGGTATGAGGAACTGATGAAAGGATACTGTCTGCTGGTGAATGCAGTAGATCCTCAATTACGGCATAAAAGATTGCTTAAACACGGCAATCTTTCATAGGCTTAGAGGTATTTTAAATTTTGTTAAATCCAGATTAAAAAGATAAATAAAATAATACACTTTTCTAAGCAGTACTTTAACAATGCCATTGTGTGTTCTGCTCATTTTTGATGATTAATGTATAAATAGTAAAAACATAAAAATAAAAATACTTCAAGTAACTTTAAATTTCTTTTTTATTCGGCCATTCTCTATTACATTCCCAAAGAATGTTTATGTTCAAAGAGGGTTTAAAAATGGTTATATTCGTCAAACGCCGACATTCCAAAAACCATCAAATCAAATACAGCAAACCTCGAATAAGGCCCACTGAAACAAAGGGGAACTAATTGATAATTATGGTTTGACAACGTCATAAACCGTTAACATCGGATTGATAGGCTAATTAGGTGCATAGGCAAAGGCATTGTATTAATACGAATTGTTGTCAGCACATGTCGACTGCCGCGGCCTGGGGCGTTACAAACCTATGCGTGGCATACAAAGATAATAGCCCGGCAATAGTTAGCCCCCCTCTGATCCAATTTAGTCTGTGGTTCAGCCTCCCCTATCAAATATTTAATATTCGCAACACTCTGAGTGCCTGATGCGGAGTGAAAAATAGCACAAGGAAAATTGTGCCGCAGATTTATGTTAGTACGGGAATTGGTAAGTTTTTTGATGTCTAGATAAGATATTACGGCTTTGAAGATATGGATTGATTCCAAATATCATAACTATATAGAATTATAGGGTATCGTACAAAATAAACATGAAAGTAAAGTATTTCTACCCTATACATATAATATTTAATTCTAGTTCTTAGGTGAGTAACAAACTATGCAATAGAAGTTGTTTGTAACCTACTTCTGATTGTCGCATTAGTTCAAAATTGTGTGAGTAAGTGAAATACGAATGACGGTATTATATTACAATGGCGTCGCGGTAACTTGACGGATCACATGGTGGCATATGGAAGGAAGTCTTTAACAGAAAGCAAGATAACAGCCGTTAAAGCGTGAGTGTCCAGCATTTAAACAAAGTAACTTTTGTATCAACAATGTAACAAATTGTGTAACAATATCGACCAGTCATAGAGAAGTCATAATTACCATTCTAGTTTCGGAAGCATTATATCAGTATTTCAAATACCAAAGCACCCACTAACAGTTACCAAGCGCGTGTTTGTGTTGGACTCGCGATCATAGCGAGTATTTTGCTGTATTTTTCTTCCTATCAGCCAGTCCGGCTTAACTTTGATCAAAGTTAAACACAAACTGCTGTCAAACGATGGAGTAACCTTTAAACTGTATGTGAGCGCTGAAATGTCTGTAATGGCCGAATTTGAAGCTACCTACAGTCTCGCAGTTGCACGTGGAATTTTAATTTCAGCAATCAATGAAAACCATATAAGTACCTACCTACTTAAATTTTAGTTACTCAGACTAACATTAAAGTTTTATGTTATTTACCTACATATATGGACCCTTGAAGGAGCGGTGGTAGTTTAATGGTAAAGACACGCGCTTCTTAACCGAGGAGTGCGGGTTCAAACCCGGGCACGTACCTCTGGATTTTTCAAGTCTATGTACGTATTTATACCACTAGCTCGACGGTGAAGGAAAACATCGTGATGAAACCTGCAAATTCAAACAAGTTTGGATTTGTAACCATGATCCAAAAATTGTCTGGTTCCCCTATCTTAGGGTTACGAAGGTCAGATCGGCAGTCGCTTCAATGTAATTACCAGACTCGCTAAATCCTGGATCATGGTCTAAGCGGACCCCGTCTAAACACGTGACATAACGCTAGGAAGATGATGTATACCTACATTTTATGTAATTAAAATCTGTTTTATTACTTTATTATTATCAGGATCTTTATATTATTATTTTAAATTATAGTATTTAAGATCTGGTGTTATAGTACTTTATAATTAGATTAATTCCCTTCCTTAGTTTGGCGCTAAGGGTGTGTATTATCAAACATGTCGAAACCTGATCTGGGCTTGATAGCATCGACTAGTATCCAATCCTGTACCCCGGGCCTCCGCAAAACAAAGGGGCCCAGATTATATGACGGAATATTGGCTTGTGTATTTGACGGAACATTGGCTCAAGGCGGTGAGCTAATCTACATACGTCCAGCCGGGGTACCACTCCCTTTGTTCTATGGTCAGTCCTTAAAACAACTCTGTACAATGGATAACATTCACCCGTCAACAGGTCCGTCAAGTTTTGGGACCACGAAAATATATGACTCAGCCTACCCCTTCGGGGATTATGGGCGTGATGTTATGTATGTATGTATGAAAATATTTATAACTGAAAAAAAAAAATGATATAGTTTGTTCAGTAGGTGAGGTTTTAATTTCCTTAGGGGTGATTTTTCAGTCGGATAAAAGATAGCAGTTGAACAAATCACAATCCGGATGATTTAAAAATGTCATTGCCTGTTTCTTAAGTGAAATACCGTATAACATCTGCAAATTGGTGACTTTATATTTTATCAGTCGGTTAATTGTAATCTGAATATTAAAAATTCAGCCGAAGGGGTAGGCAGAGTCAAAGGGGACAGCAGGCCTCTTTAACCTCATTCAGCCAAAAATAAAACTGGGCTGGGTTAGATGGAAAATTGTGAAAAAGTAGTCGCCTTCACAATCGCATAACCAGAACCCGACATACCATTAGTCGCTTTTTACAACATGGGCAAGAACCACAGTTGGCACATTATTTTTAAGTCCAAACCAACATGGGATAATGGGCTGGGTTAGATGGAAAATTGTGACAAGCCAAAAACCCCATGTACCATTACCATGTACCATGTAGTTATTTTCCAGTATATTAACATGCTTACATTCGTAAAGGAGCTTGTAATAAAAATCCACTGGTTCCTACTAGAAAATGACTCGAAGAGTTTATGAGCTTGCTTCAGCTTGCTTAGATGCAAGCACTTTGAGGAAGCTGACATAATTATTTTTGCATTTTCCTAACGTCTCTAATATTAATGAAAAGAACCCGGTTATTAAATAATAAAAGCGACTGCCATTTCCCTTTATTATGATCTCACTACTAAACAGGAGATCCTAACGCATCCCGCATCCCGCATTAATTCACATCCGTGCATCTAAAATCAATTGCCAAATTTGTACTCCAGTGCAGCTTTAATCCCGGGCTTTGTAAACTGGAAACGCGGTATACAGACACGCGCGCTAATGGCTAGTAAGTTGGCCGACCAACACCCGATTTGTGAGGTATTATTATGTATAAATAAATATACACGTATAATATATGCATATTCTCCGCACCAGCTCAGAGTAACAGATTTAGTTGAGATTGAGATACTTTTAGGTGATGTTGCAGCGACTGGGCGTGTTGTGTAGTTTTCATAAATAACTAGCTGACCCGGCTGCACTTCGTAACGCCCCGTTCTCGGATTTTCAAAACCATTTGTTTTTTATTTAGCCCGCAACTTTTTCACAATTTTTTTTTCATAAGAACCTTCACTGGAAAATAACAAACACAGCTAAAAATTATTCGCGATATCGGTTTAGCTGTTTTCGAAATTTGCGCTTAGCTACCTATACATTTAGCGATTAATTTTTATATTATAGACTAGCTGTGCCAGCGGTGTCACCCGCGTTTATGGTTAATATTATAAAGACTATTTCCGTCATACATGATTTCTATATATTTTTAACCATTAAGGCTGCACACGCGACGGTAGCTAAAAAAATAGAGTAACTTCTCCCGTTTTCCCAACATTTACCTTCACTACTCTGCTCCTATTGATTGTAGCGTGATGAAAAGTATACTATAACCTGCCCAGGAGTATGAAGAATAATTGTACCAAGTTTCTTTAAAATCCGTCCGGTAATTTTTGTTTCTATAAGGAACATACAGACAGACAGACAGACAGACAGACAAAAATTTCACTGATTGCATTTTTGGCATCAGTATCGATCACTAATCACCCCCTGATAGTTCTTTTTAAAATATATTTCATGTACAGAATTTACCTCTCTACAGATTTATTATAACAATAGATGTACCAACTGTAATCGTTGCTTAGCGTGGCGTTAAAGGAGACTAATTGTGAACTCGACTATTAGATGACGAGCCATCCAACTACATTTTCATAATTTTATATCAAACCAATTATATTTATTTAAAGAGGCGAAGGGAGTCTGCCTTGGTTTCTGTCTACCGCTTCGTAGATGGCAATTAAGGTAGTATGTATGGATTCATGGGCGTACGCAGCTTTTGGTCCGGGGGGGGGGGAATATAATAATATTGTTAGTAAATAGACCAGCAGGTACCTTGGCACGCCAGTTCCAGGACTGGCAGCTGTACACATTAAAATTATATAAATGAACAATTTTCCGGATCTTGTCTTTTCTTATTTACACTAGTACTTCAGCAACTGACGAATCAGTACTTACTATTGACTTGACTAGTTGAAACAAAATTAAGACTTGACTAATTAGTACTTATGCATTGATTGACGAATCAGAACTAAAACATGTGGTGAAAACGCGCTTGACCAATTTGAACTTTTTGGTATAGGATAGTATCACTACTTACTAGGAACGTACGGGTACTAGCTAGTTTGGGTAGGGGCCATTTTCAGGTATCAGGTGCGAAACGTACGATAAGATATTTCTTACTTAACTTCAATTATGATTGCCGACTGACTATTGTGTAGAATGCTATCGTAAATCAATATTTAACAATGCGAAACTTTCCGTCAGTAATAACATCCACCAATCTACCAGTTGCTTTATAGCGCCCGAAAAATTAACGGAAATTTGCTTATAATTTCACTTACAACCATTTATTTTTCTGTTAATGTCGATGATAGTAAAAATTAAGGGAAAAACTACTTACAAAAATCTATTTAGATGAGTTATAATTCAATAAAGCTATTTCATGTCACTTTTCGAGCTGATACAGAACATTTTTTATGCTGTCTGCGAGTTCTTAGGCCCTTGCCATTAGACGGCCCGCTTGGAAACACTCATACCTATCTTTTAGACAATTGATCGCTGCAACACAAATTCGCAATACAATTTCGGTCCGTTCAAACAACGGGGAACATTGGAGGGCCATTTTCTACAAAAAGAGATGGTTGGTCGAGTTTTTCATCGCCTCTTCATCAAAGTTTAAACACGGGCAGCATTTTTTAATTTTGTTTTCGGTTATGTCGCCCGGTATGCCTTTGGCACGTAAAATCGATGCTGTGTTCTACAAAAGCACCGATCGACAAAGTCTGGGTAGAATCAGAGACTTTTCATGCGTGCACCATACAAGATTAAAATACTACACTTTCTTGTGATTTTAATTTGGAAATTGAAATAAATTAAATTGAAAATGAATTAATAACCGCCGGACATATTATATATTAAAGAGTTATAAATGTCAAAGAAATAAGTGAGGTGTGTAAGGATCGTATATGGCGTTCGGTACTAGCCGAACTTAGTTTAATTCAAATTCAAATTTGAAAAAGTATCCCGCTGGCTGCTCCTTAAGTCTCTGTAAACCCGATTCCGTCCTTTAGTTGTTAGTTTAATAAATACAAAAGAGTGAATACAATATAAGTAAGTTTTAGTTACGTTAAAACTAGTTTTAATTGCAAACCGGCAAAAGATGTTGCCCGTAGTTTTATATCAAATATCTCTTCACAAAACATTATCGGGTAAAGGTAAATCTAACCACGACACTAAGGCACAAAGTTTATAATTGCATATACTGTAAGCAATCCTTCAAAGTTGTTTACACTTCCTTCAACGGCGTTGAGCGACTTCGGATGAATATTACATTTTAAGGATCTTATGATGTAGATGGTGTATCTACACCGTCTAATCTTTCTGGCGTCATGCCCCTTTTTTATCGTAGTCCGATTAGACGATAACGCGGAGTTTAGGATCCTAAGATCTAAAAAATTAAAACGACTATTGTAACCTCCTCGGAAAACCCTTAGATAGAAGAACCAGAAAAGTTATGACTATAGTACAGGATCATAGTTCAGAGCCTAATGATGATTGAATATAAAAATTTAATATATTCTAATTATACCTGCCTTCTAAACTTTCGCGTTTATAATCTTAGTTAGATCTATACTATATTTATCCCATGTTGGTCTAGGACTTAAAAAAGTGCCAACAGTGTTTCTTGCCTAGCACGCGTAAAAGGCGACTAATGGTATATGGGGTTTTGGGTATGTGATTGTGTAGGCGACGAGCTAGCCACTTGTCACTACTACGTCACAATTTTCCATCTAACCCAGCCCATTATCCCATGTCAGTCTAGGACTTAAAAGAATGTGCCAATTGTGTTTCTTGCTTAGCAAGTCGTAAAAAGCGACTAATGGTATATTGGGATTTGGGGTTGTAATTATGTAGGTGACTAGCTAGCCACTTGTTACTACTTTTTTACAGTTTTCGATGTAACGAAGCCCAGTTTTATTTTTGGCTGGATGTGGTTAAAGCGGCCTGCTGCCCCTGTCACTATGCTTACCCCTTCGGGGACTATGGGCGTGATGTTATGCATATATGTATGTCGATCTATACTATCTATACCTTGACGGGCTTAATGGCGGTATTGACCCTGCCCCATGCGCCAAGAGTTGTGGGTTCGATTCCCATCCAGGACACTTCTTCTCTTGTGTGTCAGGGTGTTAATATCCAATATTTAAGTATAACTTTGTAATACCACTGTTGATTCTGATATCCGTAACACAAGTGCTTAAGCTACTTACCTCGGAGTCAGATCAACGTATGTGATGTAGTCGGATATTTATTTTTATTTTTATTTATTTTTATACCTAACATTATTTTTAACACATTATTGGTAGGCAATGAAGCGCAAAGCACTCGATATCGTTAAATCACTTCGTGTCAAGTTTGAAACTGTTGACATGTGCAAACCAACGGTAGGTATCATAATTGCAATATGTCGCACGAAACGCCAACGCGCAGCGTTGATGCACTGTGGAAGCGTGTAATGTGTGCGTCAATATTGAATTGCTAATGAAAATTAACATACTGACGTTTTATATTATACTACCGACCCGCCCCGGCATTGCGCTCATTCGTATTTCGTAGTTTAATAGATCTACGCTAATAGCCAGAAGGGGTGACTTTGTTTTATACATACATAGCTATCGCGCCCTGAACCGTCGAAGAGGTAGACTAAGTCCACAGAGCGGCAAGCTCTTTAAGCAAAACTAACTAACTAAATTTCACGCCACTTCCCGCTAGTTTTTAAACAATTTATTCAAAAATACAGTGAATTGGGTTAGATATACCTATAATTGTGTGAAAGTCGTCGCCTATATGACCACGAACCCAACACACCATTAGTCACATTTTACGACATGCTAGGCTAGACAGAGTTGGCACATTATTTCTGAATCGCAGAACCACAAGGGATTTTATAAGGCAAATATATTTTACACATTACTGTGGATAATACTAGTACTAGTAGTAGATCTAGTCATTAATACGATACAACTAAAGGTGCCCAAGATTGAAGCAACCGCCCTCGAGAATGGCGCGCGTCCATGCCACTGCGCTACCATAGCTTATTAAAGAAGCGTATGCAAGTAATAATGAATACGAGTCCAGATATCACCAGTCAATGTTATGCTAATTACTCGTGGCATTGTGCTTTGGTTCCAATCAATCGGCCAATCTCGTTGCGAATACAAATTAGGGTTTTTAATTAACCTGTATTCTGCTAAGGCTGACGTACGCAATTATAATACCGATTTGACCTATTTCCGTGCTTAATAAATCATTTCGAATAATTACAATTTAGCGTGACATCTCTATTATTTTACACAAACCGTTTATCATTATATGTAGGCAAAGTTTAGCTACCATCCCGATACATATACATTGTATTTATATACGTATATGTACTTTGTTATATTCAAGCAATTGAATGTAACAAACGAGAAAATGTACATGAAAATTTGTCATGGCAAGTGACGTCAATAGTTGTCCAACCTAATTGCAGATTTTTGGTGCAATGATGGTTTTCAATAAATAAAAACTGCAAGATTGCGCGATGGAGTCTCGCGGTCTTATCACTGTCACTATTGGCTTTGTAAACAGCACCCTTCATAATGTGACATGTATGTCAGTTTGTTTTGATAACGAACCAATGAGGGGGGTGACAAGACCGCAAGCCACAGTAACGCCACCTTTTAGAAATTTAAATTAAGAAAACCCTATATGTTTGAAAGTGCTTATCACATCCGTACTAATAGCCAATAAGAAAAAAATGTTCTGTAACTTAGAACAACTTTTCGTATCAAGTCTGTTCTACAGCATTGTTAACGCGTGGACAGTGGACAGTATTGCTACGATATATTATTGTAGCAATGCTGTCGAATTTCACTTCATGTTGTACATTTTCTAAAGTAATCCAATCTTCCTTAATAAGCAACGTATACTAACAGCAAGTAATCCTTTCAAAGAATCCCAAGATGTGCCTTAAAGCCTAGCTGTACCATATTAACTGCGCTTGGATGCACCATTAGTGTCACATGTGGGGGAAGAAGATCGGCCGCGGATCACAAAAAGAAATGTCTTGTCGTTGCTTTGACTAAAGGGGAAATCGGTGCATTTCCTCCCCTCCATAATATTCCACAAAGCTAACGAGAAAGTGAAGCAAGAACCCTTTAACGTCAAAGTCGTGTTTTAAAAATATACGCAGACTTAATCAAAAGCGCGGTAGAGCGAAAAACCAACTAAAAATGGAAACATGATTATGTTTGCAAAATGTTACAAAAATCCACACAAGCTTACACGGCAGAGCATGCTCCGTTAGCTCATCGACGGCTATTGTTTTGGGCTGCTGTAGAAGCATAATTCAAAATATCGGAACACTATTCAGTGTTTGCGGAAACCGCCAAATGGAACAAAACATTTTCGACTCTTCGAACACCGCATAGCAAATAAACGAAGTATTGACATATGACGGACATTGCATGTCCCTTTGAAATAATTACTGCCTTTGGGAACACCGGCAGTCCGGACGTCGGTAATTCACATATTCGCTATTAACTGGATGTAATGTTAATTATTCAGCATGATTTTAACGGTTCGCTTGCGTTCCGATTTATTTGTGGAAAATCTGTCGTTATTGGATATTGAAATTTGTCGATATACCTACCACAGAAACAGCTGGCGAATAATATTTGCATTTTAATATATAGATACCATTGAATATGAAAAGCAAGCTTTTCGGCTTTATGTAATCCGGATTATTTCTATTTGTCATCTATAATATAAAAATGAATCGAATGTGTTGCTAAGCGCAAATATTTGAGAACAGCTGAACAGATTTCGTCTTTGTTATTATCAGTTGAAGGTGCTTATGAAAGAAAAAAAAAGTAGCACGAAAAAAAAATGGTTTTGAAAATCCGTTACGAAGTGCGCTGGGTCAGCTAGTTATATATAGAACTAACTATAAATAAATAAATAAATAAATTCTCCAGACTGACACACCAATTCCCTAGTTCCAAACTAAGCCTATGCTTGTGCTATGGATACTAGGTAAACGGATAGACATACTTAAATACGTTTATAAACATCTATGACTCGAGTACAAATGTCCATGTTCATCACACGAAACATTTGCCCCTAGCGGGATTCGAACTCGCGACCCTTGGTTTCGTGGCCAGGGTCTCTAACCACTCGATCAACGAGCCAGTCACTAACTATAATATATATAGTTTGATTTAAAGCTTTGACCGATGTCGTTTTAATTTAATTAAAATCCTTTTATTATAAAGAGTCACATAAAATTTGTGTATGTACCTATATTAGCTTATAATATATATAAAATCTTAGTTGGATGATGAACATGATTTTACTCTGAACTTAGTTAATCCCAAGTCAGCTGTCTGAAGTATTTCAGAAAATAATCGTACTTTCAGGGCCTTTTGATTTTTGGAAAACATAAGACCGTAGGCGGCCAAGTTATCAATAAGTGGCTCGCTAAGTTATAATTAGTGAAGTAAATTATTAAGAATTTTGAATTATGTCTGTTTCGCGCTAAGATGTCCACTTTAATAAATATAATGTAAGCATCCTAAAATTAAAAAGATCACAAATGAGTAGGCAGCAGATCTGTCTGAAGCAGCTTCGAACATTTCCAGGAATCTCCTCTTAGGGCTCTTAGACTTTGGTCCTTCAACATGTCTAAGACTGAAGACATCTGAGGCTGACAAACGAAATAATTTCTAAAGTTTCCTCAGTGAAGGGGATAATTTAAAAATACTCGTAGTTTTTAAGATAAGTTGCATGCACGCAAATTAATTTGATTCGAGCATTTCAAATATGCGATTTTAATTAGATCTCTTTTCTGATTGTACGAAGGAAAACGCTACGGAAACGATTTGCATCGAGCAATCGAGTTTTTTGTTGAACTCACGGTTAAACCCGTTAAACTCGCAACTATCGGCGTGATCAATCTTTTTATATTAGACTAGCTGTGCCAGCGGTGTCACCCGCGTTTATGGTTAATATTATAAAGACTATTTCCGTCATACATGATTTCTATGTAACTTTAACCATTAAGACTGCACACGCGACTGAAGCTTAAAAATTTAGTAATTTCTCCCGTTTTCCCAACATTTCCCTTCACTACTCTGCTCCTATTGGTTGTAGCGTGATGAAAAGTATACTATAACCTGCCCAGGAATATGAATAATAATTGTACCAAGTTTCGTTAAAATCCGTCGAGTAGTTTTTGTTTCTATAAGGAACATACATACAGACAGACAGACAGACAAACATTTTACTGATTTACTATTTTGGCATCAGTATCGATCACTAATCACCCCATGATAGTTATTTTGAAAATATATTTCATGTACAGAATTGACCTCTCTACAGATTTATTATAAGTATAGATCAGTAACTCCTTTATATAGTCATGTGTGAGTAGAAATAGGCAATTATACAAATATATTTTTGGGTTTAGGGTTTTTTGGACACTTCCGGCGTAGTGGATTGAGTTAGCGCAGTTCCGTGGAGCCGCGTACCGCGTAAAATCAATGACACTAGCCCTCCATAGTTGGTGACCTAAGTATTTTTTTTATATTGGGATATGCCTCTCACTGTTCTCCAGATAACCTGGGGTAACCTTTGATATATCTCTAATATATAGAAATATCGTGTCTCGGTGTTTGTCGTCGTGCTGGTTCGAAAAAGCTCAACGGCTTTTATTGTTTTTTTTTTTTGTAAGTTTTAGGATGGTTAGAATAAGCCGTAAAGTATTTTTTACTTTTCTAAGATGGAAATTTGAGAATAATTAATAATAATGATAATAGGGCGGTACGTTATTCCCCGTTTTAGGTAGTAAATTAATTTTAATAACTGGCAATTCGCCCACGTGGCGGCTTGATTTTTTCTTACACCTCATACAAATATTATATTTTAGCCAATGTACACAAAAACTTGACACATTGTATACCTTAACCTTCCTCTCGAATCACTCTTTCTATTTGTGAAAATCGCATGGAAATCTGTGCAGTATATTTTGTGTTTATCACGAACAGACAGACAGACAGACAGACGCGGCGGAGGATTTTGTTTTATAACATGTAGTGAGTGATATAACAAATAATTTATATTAAAAGATTTATTACTTTCTTGTCTCTTTGGACACTGAATACATCCCCATTGGTAATAAGTACATTAACAAAAAAAAATTCAGTCGAATTGAGAACCTCCTCCTTTTTTTGAAGTCGGTTAAAAATAGGTTAGAAATGTTACACATGTCTATGTTGGAGGCTTACATCGTCGAATCACGGGTATTCCCCAGCGTTGGAATACAACAGGTGCGTCAATTGCATACCTCTTTGTCTCTGCGTGTATCAGAGCAGGTATCTCATTATCGTGAATTAAGTCGCGCACCATAGTTGTCCCCAATTTTAAGCAACTAGTATTTTGCTCCGTTAACGTGACGCCCTTATTGAGTATCTGCGCCCTAGCGGAATGCGTTTTGAGACTGCACTTTATATTACCTATATCAATGTTAAATAAACGATTTATGAGATATGGTTGTTAAATCTAATACTTATGTAACATCACTGTTTTTAGTAAAGTAAGACAGGACTATAATATGCTAATTAACATTTTATGTTAAATTAAATGTGTGAACTATCTCTCTAGAACAGTGTTCCGCTAATTTTGGTGTTCAAGGTACGTCTGAGAAAACCATTTTTTTGGAGCTACACATTAAATGAAAAACTCATCATTAGCGGTGGTACCTCAATATTAAGTACACGCGCCTCTTTATTGAGGAGTGCGCGTTCAAACCCGGGCACGTACCTACCACTGGATTTATCAAATCTATGTACATATTTATACCACTAGCTCGGCGGTGAGGGAAAACATCGTGATAAAACCTGCAAATTCAAACAACTTTGAAACATGATCTAAAAAATGGCTGGTTCCCTATTAGGGTTACTAAGGTCAGGTCGGCAGTCGCTTCAATGTAATTATCAGACTCGCTAAATCCTGGATCATGGTCTAAGCGGACCCCGTCTAAGCACGGGACATTAGGAGCTTATTGAGAGGTATACAAGCTAAAGGCTTCACCTCCTGATAACCTGTTAGCACCTCTCTGATGGCCTATTACAAACTCACCTGTCAAATAACTACAGCTTTGATTCCAATCTTAAATAGTAATAACGAGCTTTCTATATATGATAGTGCAGAAGTAGTAGTTATGGTCCAATACCTTTGATAGCTTTATCGGAAATATATGAGCTTAGCTTTGTTGAGTCAAGTAATTTTTAATATTACATCATCTTGCCATTTTCCTACATCAACTGGAGTAGGCGTATATTTAATTTAACATAAGTAAATAACATTTTAGAGTTAATTAATTTACTCTTTCGGTTCTGAAAAAATCCTCTTTGGTAATAAAAATAGATAGGCTGAGTTAAAAATACCTATAATCTGCTTATGCAACATCGCCAGGAGTAGGAGCTTAAAATTGTAATCAGAGAGTTTCTTAACACCCACACCTGAGCTAATTTAAGAAATATAGGTACTTTTTTTATTGACTTGGTCGAGAATGCAATCTAAATGAAGCCAAGCTCCCTTAGGCGGAATGTTTCACCACTGTACCATAGAGAAGGATTTTTTTTCGTAACTTTAGACATTTGTATAGATATCTGAATTACATCTATATTTATTTAAATGACTTTTATGTTAAGAAAATTATATGTTTTCTTATACATACTCAAGTATTAAGTACTCGAATTTCATATAAAAAAATATGTTAGCGTTTGCCATGCATATTAAATTTCATATTTATAAATGTATACACCTATGTCCGATACAATAAGGAAGTTTATTACAGTGCCTATGAGCTTTTAAAGTTCCGACGTAAAACTCCGACTATCACTTTGAACGAAAATACAATTGTAGTCCCCTTTCCCCCTCAAGACATTAAACTCAATCGAGGTACCTTATATACTAAGCTTATATTAAAATTTATGAAATAATCACAACCAATAAAACCTACGAGTGAGCGAAAGATAAACACAACAAAGGTTTATTTGTGTCAATACACTGTTTATACCCATTGCGCTGGTTATTTGAGTTAAAATTAAAAATATTGCTTCCGTTGAAATGAAACGCAATGAGTAAGCTACGTTGCCGAGCGCGGAAGAGTTTACCGATCACGCTAATGCCGTGCGTAAACAATTACATATTTTGAATTTTAACTATAAATAAACATTTATGATCGCTCTTTTATCTAATTGAACAATCAAAATTATGTAATTCTTTTTTTTTTTCAAGCAAAGACATAAATCTCGCCTCTTCTTGTAAATTGTACAGAAAATTCAGTAAAAATTAAACACATTGTGCACCATAATTGAAAGAACAAAGTAATATTTCTCTGAAAACACTATTGGTTTTCCTGGGGCGCTTTTAATTGTGTGTGCAGTTTTATAAAAGCGATTCCTAGTAGCTAAATTAGTTGTTACTACATTTGCAACTTTAACTAACTTATTCAGTGTTCAAAGCTAAGGCAATTTATTAACCGTTGAGTATCGCAAAGACTTTCTTTGCGCCCATGTGTTTGTGCCGTGGAACCACTTATCCGATCTGCAAGGTTAATTCCATTTGGAGGCGTGTTTATATTCTACCTAGACGCTATAACAAGTTTACTTTTTATCAACAATCCTATTAGATTTAAACTGTTACAATTTTAAGAAGTATTTATGTTTGCCCATTTATGGTCGTTATTATGATTATTTATGCAGAGTTCGTCTATCACTTTAATCGAAAAAACGAAATATTGATTTTATTTTTCTTTTAAACCCCATTTTTTGTTGTTGCGAGCAGTTACAAAAAACCTCTTTCGTTGAATTTAAATGCTTTTCCCTTTTGTTATCTTCAACTAGTATTGTATTTCATTTATTTATAAGCAAACTTTTGGGCAAATAAATTAACATTAACTTAAGCTTTCGTTATTGCTCTCATAATAAATTATCCCATTGATTTGGGTTATTCATAGTCTCAGCCTTCCGCTTTGACAAGGATTTTAGATTGAGCGAGTTAAATTATTAGGTACATCAAGACGAAGGATGTCTGGCTTTTGTAGCCCTAGAAAGAGCAATCAGACAAATTCAATAATTATTAAGTTATGAGAGCATGTGTATTCTACCTATATAATTTGTTAAATTTCTTGAATTTCTAACTGACTAATCATTTATTCTAATACATGCCGTATTAGATTAAATGATTAGTCAGTTAGTTTGTTTTATTATAAGAAAGACTTTGGAAACTTTGATTGACATAACAAAGTCATTTAGCTTCATCATTTAGCTTTGCAAATATATTCCGATTTGGAACAACTCCCCAAAATCATAAGTCAAAAGATAGGCTTACCGACGAACTGCTTTATATTTAATTGTACACCTTGCATCACACTAGGAATCTTCCACATGGCGCAAGGTTTTAAACTAATGGCTCGCTTAAATCAGTGAAGCTTTTTTCACGTTTGTCGAAAAACTTATCGTCTATTTAAGGAAAATATATTTAGGCTTGAAATTTGCGATATCAATTAATAGTGTTGTACCTAATCGTACCACGTCTTCATGTACCGTGCGTTACGAGTATGTCCTGTCCTTTATTGTAAATTGTACCACTAACCGCACACATGATTAAAATTATAAGCCCGCAAATAATTAACTTTTTAATTATCTTCGTTGTAGAAATTCTTATTTACTATATCAATTAAAAACATACATAAAAATAGTATTTGGAATCTTCAAATATGGTGCGAATAATTAATATTCAATGACGAACTGTACCTAAGAAAACATAAAGTATGACATAAAAATAATATGAATCAATAAGAAAAAAAATTAAAAATAAACATGATTAAAGTTCACTAAGTTAATGGTTAGTAAGCGTTTTATAAAGTTTGCTATTTGGAAAATTTTATTACCTAAGTATATTTATATATATTTTCTATCGCACTTTAAAATTTAACTCCAGTTAGACTTTTACTTTTTTATCATTACCTACTTCACTATATAAGAGCAAGGTATTGTTCAATTCTATTGTTCATTGCTCATCACGTAGAATAAATATAATAAATGAATACGACATTGTTACAACAATTATTAATTAAGATGCACACTATGGATTCTTCTCGGTAGATACAACATTCCGAACCGGTGGTAGAATCATATAGCTGTGGCTTAACCTGTATTTGACGATTTATAAGTGTTTCCTTGAAACCTATATAAATAAAGAATATTTTGACATTGGCTTTGACTTTGACTTTGACTTTGACTTTGACTTTGACTACATGCTAAAAAAATATCATCAACATA
This sequence comes from Glyphodes perspectalis, assembly GCA_951394215.1. Taxonomy (NCBI): domain Eukaryota; kingdom Metazoa; phylum Arthropoda; class Insecta; order Lepidoptera; family Crambidae; genus Glyphodes; species Glyphodes perspectalis. The sequence goes on from OX596199.1 coordinate 22,647,240, forward strand.
GTAATCTGTAAAAAAGTTTATCTTTTTTTATAGGTTTGATTAACAAAAATTAATCAACACAATACGATATTATTTTTTACTATTCCCCGATTATCCCCATAGCTGATAACTTGAATGATCACAACTTCAGAATGGTGCCAATCGAATACGGAACAATTTTAGGTTGTTAAATAAAGTTTAGCTACAACGACAATCTTTAATTGATACGTTGAAGCGGCAACATTGCACACAAAGCGTCAACTACTGTGAACCGGACCTACAGAGACAACAGCCAACCCTTAGTAGGCGAACCCAAATCCGCGCCAATTAACAAACTTCGCCCACTAAATTGGGAAGGGAGTCGAACCCGGTCTTTTGCGCACCGCAACTAATTCAAACTAAAATGAAACCTGACGTGTATAACATTTATATTTAACAGTTTAAAAGTAAATAATATGGAAATCACATTTTAAAATAATAAAATTAAAAAAAGAATATCTATGTAAAAATATAATTAATAATAAGAAAATAAAATAATGTGAATCAATATGATAAAAAAAATACCAACTAATTAAATAATTATATAAATTACAAAAAAAATTTGTACGATATAATTTTGAATTTTTAAATGACTGATAATTAAAAAAACTTACCAAAAATCAGCAAAAGTCGTTTACTTTTGTGCCAAAATTGATTAAAATAAATTTATGGAAAGCTAATCTCACCGTCAAAATTCACCAAATTTAAATTCTCAAAATGCAAGCAAGACTTGGAAGTCAAAAAAAATATTTCACTTGAAATTATATTATGAGTGGCAAGGGCTCGGCTGTGCTATTAGGCACGTTTGATCGTGGCCGCTTCCTGTGAGCGATTGAGGCAAGCAAGAGTCATTGCAACGGGGGTGGCCAGCCCCAGCATTTCGCCCCGCACCCCGCGCCGCCCCAGGGCCCCACGCCACCCCGCTGACCCGTAGGCGGCGCTTGGGCTTCTGGGCCTGGTAGGGCTGCCCTCGTCTGAATTAATGCTACGCACCGAACAGGCTCACGTCCTGCAATCTTACTCGAGATGATTTCTAACAAACGGTATGAAATTTGTTTTAATTTTATTGAACGCGGTGCGTAGCCGCACCAATCCAATCACACATCCAATAGTTTTGTTACATATACACGTCATCATGGTCTCAATAAATGTATATATAACATAGTTTAATTTATAGTTGTAAATTATGCAGATAAATTGTATTATATTTTTGAAGTTCATCTTAATTGCTTTATAATTAGTTAAATCGATTATGCGGGTAGAAAGGCAAATAAAATTAAACATGTGTTGTCATTTAAGTTTAAAGGATTGAACACATGTTTGGAACAACTTTATCGTATTTATACGATACAATATTCAAATAATTTTTATTAAATTCTAGGCGATTAAAAGTGTCGCTGAATTTTTTTTCTAAATAAGTGCGCATTGTGGCGTCTAGTGTGTTTACCAAATGATTAAATGTCAATTCAGTTATAATTTGTATAAAGTATAACTATGATTTCATAATTATAGATTTAGTAACATATATAATTAAGAAAGAGAAAGAAAGAAAAAACATTTATTAAAAAAAAGCGATCGTATGTATGTGTACCTTACTACAATTTAAATTTAATAATTTACGTCACGTTTATGTGAATAGATATAATATAACTTATATTACTAGACTAAGAAAAAGTGTATCTAATTCTAAAATATGCAATGAATAAAAGGCTTTTTTTTTTTTTTTTTATTTTATTTATTTATTTATGTGAATAAAATAAATCGCAGTAAAAGCCTTAACTCGACTCCGTCTTATGTATGACGGGGTGGTTTTCGAGTTTCGAGTTATTGGCGTATGCGCCCCGGCGGGTCGTGTCGTGTCTCGCGTCAAATTTTGACACGTTGGACAACAATGCTCACATAACGAGACGCCGTCGTTATTCGCGGAAAAACACGACCACACCACCGCCTTGGAATAGATTGTCTTTTAGTAGTTTCGTACGAGTATTTGTAAAGTTTGCGTTTGAAGTTTGTAGCATTGTTGAGCTTGTAAAAGTACTTTATAAATATTGGTAATACGGTCAAATCAAAGTATTATTATTATAAGATTTTTTTTATATAGATCAGCCATTGTTTTTTACGCTGCGCAAATGAGAGTGCTGTGTTTTAACATTTATTTGTCATTTATATTACAAGTATGTGTTAATGCAACTTGTAATCATTTACCGTAAAGGATTGGGATCGAACCCACGCTCCTTGAGATCGATACGATCAGAACCATTGACAAACGGAGCCTATCGTTCATTGTTATTTAATTATTAAATTATATCTACGATGTATTAATTGAATTTTTCAGGACAATGCGGAATCTCATATAAGCTTCTCAGAAGCCTATGAAGTGATATCAAATGAATTATTTTTTACATAGACAAATTTGACTGGCCCGTTGGTTGAGTGGTCAGACACATTGGCCACGAAACCAAAGGTCACGGGTTCGAATCCCGCTAAGGGCAAATGTTTCGTGTGATGGACAAGGACATTTGTACTCGAGTTAAAAATGTTTATAAAACGTATTTAAGTATGTCTATCCGTTCACCTAGTATCCGTAGCACAAGCTTATAAGCTTAGTTTGGAAATAGGGAATTGGTGTGTCAGACTGGAGAATTTATTACATACATACATACATACATAACATCACGCTCTTTAATTCCCGAAGGAGTAGGCAGAGTCAAAGGGGCAGCATGCCCCTTCAACCACATTCAGCCAAAAATAAAGCCGGGCTGGGTTAGATGGAAAATTGTGAAAAAGCAGTGACAAGCGTCTAACCTGTCGCCCACACAATCACACACCCAAAACACGATATACCATTAGTCGCTTTTTACGACATGCTAGGCAAGAACCGCAGTTGGCATATTCTTTTTTGTCACAGATCAACATGGGCCAAGTCCCAGACCAACGGGACAAAAGAGAATGGAGAATTTATTGATTTACTAGCTGACCCAGCGAACTCTGTTCCGCCTTAGAAGCAATAAAAAATAAGCAGATTTTAGATGTTATTAAGTTATTTTATTTATTAGGAAATAAAAATTTAAAAAATGATATAGGGATAAAAAGTATCCTATGTTAAATTCCTGGTTCTAAGCTACCTCTCCACCAATTTTCAGCTAAATCGGTTTAGCCGTTCTTGAGTTATAAATAGTGTAACTAACACGACTTTCTTTTTTATATATATATATATACAGATTTATAGCATCTAATTTAAACGGTGAATGTTTTTCAATCTTTAATGGTATATAAAAGCGGCCTCTACGTAGGCGGTAGGTACGTGGTTTGTCCTATACATTGCACCTTTTCCCCTTCGTTTTCTAGGCTAGCGCGAAACCAGCGCAGGCGTCAGAGAATGACATTTTCATTAGTCGACCTATATTTAGCGTCGCTGCAAATTGGCAAAGGACATGAATGTGCTTTCTTCTGCGGTGGCTTTGACAAGCTATCAACAAGCCAACAGCATACGTTTTATTTGCTTTGAGATGTCGCTAAAATATGTATATTTTTTAATAGCTCGTTATTTGTATTATGATACATTTTATATGACATTATAAATTTGATCTAAAGATAGAACTGACATATTTTACTTTAGGAATCGCTTTATTATATGAAACAGCCCCCGTATTTTTAGTAATTTTATCATTATTATGAACCATTTTTTCTCATTACAATCCATTGTATATAAAAATTAATTAATCAAAAGTCGACAAAAGCAAATTTCGTTTAAAAAAAAAACCAAATTAATAAATAAAATAAATAGTGTTTTATCTAGTACTTAGTTACGATCGTAGATACAAACATACATAATAGTATTAACTTTAAAACACGTCTTAACAAACTTTCGACACATTTCCTTGTTTAAAGCCTGCTTATTAAAGATTTTCCTTGCTGAAAAAACTTTGTGAGGCGCACTAAGAAGAATTATTAGCGCCCCCAAGTGGGAGTAATTAATCGAACCAAGTAACTAAGCATCGCGCCACTTCCCTAGCGGGGTAGACGGGAGTACCGAACGCCATATGGTGCGGTCCACCGGTACACACCTCACTTGTTTCATCATCATCTTCCTAGCGTTATGTCCCGTGCTTAGACGGGCTCCGCTTAGACCATGATCCAGGATGTAGCGAGTCTGGTAATTACATCGAAGCGACTGCCGATTTGACCTTCGTAACCATAAGATAGGGGAACCAGACAATTTTAGGATCATGGTTACAAATCCAAAGTTGTTTGAATTTGCAGGTTTCATCACGATGTTTTTCCTTCACCGTCGAGCTAGTGGTATAAATACGTACATAGACTTGAAAAATCCAGAGGTACGTGCCCGAGGTTTGAACCCGCACTCCTCTGTTAAGAGGCGCGTGTCCTTACCATTGAGCTACCACCGCTCACCCACTTCACTTGTTTCTTTTACATGAATGATCCTTTCATTAATTGAACTAATTAATTATCTGCGGCCGAGAGTTGTTTAGGGTATCAATAAGGAGCGGACTAAAAAAAATATATTTAGTCCGTCTGCTAGATTAATAAAAAATATTTACGACGTATTTTTCATTTGTCAAACAAACACTGGGAAATACAGCGGATTCAAATGCGCGTGACGTCACACGTAGGTACAATTTTTACTTATAAGTGACGTCGCAAGTCCCCTCTCCAAAATGTTGCTGCTCTTTATCTTTGTAACTTTTTGCTATCTTGATAAAGCAAAAAAATATGTCTTGTCTCGTATTCTTGTAAAATCTAACTGACGGACTGAATGAAGTTTTTTGACCCAGTATTGTCATCGTTGTGTTTGTAGATACATCCACAGTAACGGGCGGCTCTATTGCGAAACCAATAGACACAGATTGGGACAGAACTAAAAATAAAAGGCGCCTTCAACAGATTTTCCAACTAGCGGCCGTTCTTCTGAAAATCACATTTGGCACTTTTAAATAGAACTTTTATTTGTGAACGTTGGCGGTTCGTTTACGTCCAGGTAGACAGTTGTAATGGAATTATCAGTGTCAGGCCCAGATTTGTTTCGGGATTTGGTGAAATTAGTTAGATACGTGAATTAGTAAAACTATTTTCTTAACTACAAATTAGGTATTATATATATAATTCTCGTTTTGCGGTGTTTGTTACCAAACTCCTCCGAAACGGCTTGACCGATTGTTATGAAATTTTATATGTATATTTGGTAGGTCTGAGAATCGGTCGTAATCTATTTTTCATACCCCTAAGTGATAAGGATGTTCCACCTCAAAGCTATAACTTAAATATCCGACTAAATAAATAAATAAATATCCGACTACATCACATACATTGATCTGACTCCGAGGTAAGTAGCTTAAGCACTTGTGTTACGGATATCAGAATCAACAGTGGTATTACAAATATATACTTAAATATTGGATATTTACACCCAGACACAGAACAAACATAAGTATTCATCATACGAATGTTTGTCCTGTGTGGGAATCGAACCCACAACTCTTGGCGCATGGGGCAGGGTCACTACCGAATGCGCCGTCGAATCAGTCAAAATAACTTGAGAACGGCTTTACCGATTTCGCTAATTGTTTTTAGTTGTGTTTGTTATTGTCAAGAGAAGGTTCTTGTGAAAGCAAAAAATAAAAAAGTTAAACGGTAAATTATAAGAAATGGGTATTGAAATTCCGAGAACGAGGCTTTACGAAGTGCGCTGGGTCAACTAGCAACTAGCTAGTATAACCATATACAATGACCACATTGAGCATGGTCACCAAGGTAACCAGCTTTTCTCTAAATGTCAATGATGGAAGCGGCTGCCACCTAGCCTTCTTACCGCCTCGGTACCAGAGAAAATTGAATGATGACGTTTGCATCGTTATTTCAATGTACAGATTTCCACACGATGTTTTCCCTCGCCGTCAAGCTAACGGTATTATCATCATCCAGAGATGTGCTCTGGTTTTATATAACACCTCTTGGTGGTAAGGCGCAATCCATTAGGCTATCGCTCGCTTGATAGAAGCGTGATCTTGGCACTACCATATAAGGAAAATAGAATTATTACAAAACAAAAAAACCTCTTTGCCTGCCCTAGCCCAGCCTAGCTTGAATTGGATTTATTTAAACTAGGTCGACAGTAAATACTAGTTATTAAAGGTGGCCTCACTTATTTACTCTCTCTAGGGCCCTTGTCCTATTAATGGATCGATCTAATGTATGCACCTTACCGGTCATTTGGAAATGCATTATTCTTTGATATACTTTTGTGATTATAGACCTGGAAGATTGCCTTCAATTGATTGGCAAAAATAAAATACCTGTTGAAATGTTTGTAAACGTTAATTGTGAATTTTAATGTAAAAACTACTGAAAACGTTATCAAGCAGTTTTCATCGAAGCTTCAAGTCAGTCATGAGGTAGGTTTAGACGTAGGTAAACGTTCTTTTTCCTATACCTTCCCTTATGTCGAAGAGGATATTCTCTGCTATCTAATTTGCTAGTAAACAGCCATCGTTGCCTTCAGCAGGTAAAAGTCGGCTGCACTAACTGACTTACATAAAAATATTCCTCCCACACACTATTTTAACTATCCCATTTTTATTTTATTCAAACGTACACGCTGATCCCACATCAGGGTTTGCAGGTTAACAACGCATGGATTTCAGTTAAGCTAAAATCCTTGCGAACTTTTCAGTGCGTGACATTTCAGAGAAGGAATTTTCTGGAAGCCCATATCTCTCCTCCACTACGAAGCGAAATTCTTTGGGAATTCTTCAAGGAAATAATTGAGTGACGCGAGGGGCAGGAATGTGTATTTCATAAACTTATTGCTGATATACAGGTGTTTGGCGCATGGACTGACATATTGTGTTGGGGTGGGATTATTTTGTTACAATTCCATCCTTGTCCCTGGTAAAAAGAGTCACGAAAGATGTTTTTTAGCCCTTTATTTTTTTTAACCCTTTAATCAAAAACATGTGCCAACTGTGTACCTTGCCCAGCATGTCGTAAAAGGCGAATAATTGTATATAGGGTTTTGGGTATGTGATTGTGTAGGCGACGAGTATTACTTCACTTCTTTGACTCTGCCTACCCCTTTGAGGGGTAACAGGCGTGATGGTTTGCATCTAGGTATGTATGTAAATCAAATTTCCACAACTGTGACTCTTTTTGCCAGGATCCAAGGATAGAATGGTAACAAATTCCCCTCAAGTATCACAAATATATTTGTCGGTCCATGCACAAAATACCCTGCATTTAGTATTGCTGCGCAGGCATGCATGCTTACATGTTGGGTTGGTTTTCGGATTTATTGGTATACTTTTACTGTAGAGCTTTCAGGTATGAAACCAACCATTAGGCAACACAGATTAGGCATTATAAATTGATATAAAACTAACAAAGACATAAACTTAGATGATATTGAACTTACATGATCGACTTACTCGTACTTCCAGACTACGTCTACAGAGTCAAGCACAACGGTTAGGTATAATATCGATGAGCCTATGTGTATTCATAACTGTTAAACATTATACTTTTTGATATACATCATTATATACGGCACTTGTATTTTTGTAAGTAGGAACTTAAAAGAATCATTTAATAAACAATATAACAATTTAGGTACCGTTACACCGAATATATCAATTAGTCTGTTAATAAAAATAAACAAACGAATATTATAAAATCCACTTGACTCTATTTGATGCGGTTCACTGCAAATATTGTTAAATAATATTCGTGATACCGAGTTATTTTTGGACGACATATCAATTCCGCTGGTTTTTCAATTAAATTTAATTATTTGCGGAGAAAAGCGTTCAATAACGTAATGCCTGTATAATTACACAACATATAATTGAGTACTATTCATCGCCAGGTTCGCAGTAACAGTATCAGATTGAAAGTTTCCCAGTATTGTAATTGTTCGATATATATGTATATAATGTTACCTATGAAATAATTTGTAATACTTCTTAATGTATTGGAAATTGTAATAAAACAATTGGATTCTCCTTATTCTTATTATTTGTTGCAAAATCTCACAAATACAATGAAAAAGGTATGTAGTTATATTCCACACGTAATTTTTCTCTAGGACTGTTCTGATTTTAATAAATTTTAGCGTGCTCTGGTGTTTGTAATTGAACGAAGGCAGAAAGAGAGAGCTTATAGGGTATTGATGACATATTTGTTTAACTCAATGACTGGTACAGGCGTGTAACAAACATAGTCACATTCGTGTTTATATAAATAGTTAACATTGTGTAAGTAAATTGAAGCAAATACAAAACTGTTACTGAGTTATTACGTGTTACTTGAACTATATACGAGTGAGGCACTAATATACATTAGCATTTCACGTATTACACGGCTATAGCACTAATGAACCATGTGAATAAGCCCATGTTGGTCTGGGACTTGGCCCATGTTAATCTGGGACAAAAAAAAGAATGTGCCAACTGTGGTTCTTGCCTAGCATGTCGTAAAAGGCGACTAATGGTTTACGGGCTTTTGGGTATGTGTCTGAGTAGGCGACGAGCTAGCCACTTATTGTCACTCCTTTTTCACAGCTTTCTATCCAACCCAGCCCACTGTCCCGTGTTGGTCTGGGACTTAAAAAGAATATGCCAACTGTGGTTCTTGTCTAGCATGTCGTAAAAGGCGACTAATGGTATATCGAGTTTTGGGTGTGTGATTGTGTAGGCGACAGGTTAGCCGCTTGTCACTGCTTTTTCACAATTTTAGATGGAAAACCCAGCCCGGCTTTGTTTTTGGCTGAATGTGGTTGAGGGGGCCTGCTACCCCTTTGACTCTGCCTACCCCACTCTGCCTACCCCTTCGGGGATTATGGGCGTGATGTTATGTATGTATGTAACATAAGCCCATTCAATAATGAACCTTATCGGAACGCAATACGATAGCGCAAGTTCGCTTGGCTTCGTAAGGTCCCGAAGTCTAATCCCGGCCGCCTTAAGATATATTATTTTTATTTACTACCTTTTATAAGCTTTCTGTAGGTATTGAAATTGTTACCGATGCGATACCTTCATGGGAAATTGAATTATTTTTAAGTTTAAAGCCAAATCCATTGGTATCCTAAGGGTGCGAGGTAACATTAAAATTTTACAATTGTTGCATTATATGTTACCAATTCGTTAAAACGTATATTATGTTATTATGTATAATAATGTTATTCATTTATTCGTTTATTATATTTATTTAACTAGCTTATGCCCGCGACTTTGTCCGCGTGGAATAGGTAGTTACTTTGGCCTAACATTAACTTTAACCCGCCTTTAGTAAAAGTGGGACTTTAATATGTTAGGTAAAAGTACTGGGTCTTGTAATCTATGTAGATCAGAGATTCCAAAACGTTTTTTCTGATTGACCACTTTGAAAACCTTTGCTGGTCCCGGCCTAGTCGACAAAAAATCTAATAATGAAAATTTGCGTTGCGGATGAGTTCCAACCACGAATTAACAGTTTAAAAAAATAATTAAAATTGTTTGGTTAATAATAATATCTATTGATTGAGCTGTAAGTGGATGTCGAAAAAGAACAGTTAGAATGAGAGGATATCAGATATGCCTAAATTACCTGGGTCAAGGCAACACTTTAAATAAATTTTAGCGTGCTTTGGTGGTCGTTATTGAACTTTTGTTGTAGTTGAATATCCATAATTCAATAATCTAGAGATAAATGTCAAGTGAAAAAAATGTTTTAGACAGAAACATGCCGGCACATTCTTATGGCGAGAATAACTTGTACCAGGCGATAAAATATTTTCATCTCGACGTCACCCGAACGCTTCGCTCAAGCAAATATCGAGCTTGCACTTCTATCCACAATAAAACTGCTTTAACTATTTTTCATTTTACACGGAGTAGCTATTTACAGATATTGAATTTTCTACCTGTGGATTAAATGATCTTTACATGCGTACCTAGTAGGTATATTACAATATATATTCTAATATTATATATAATATAATAGCATGGTAAGGTATTTTAAACTGGTGTTATAATTGCGAATGTATTTATGTTCATTAAATTTTTACGACTATTGATGGCGATGTTGTCAATTCCTCCTTAAAAATGTTAGGAGCAAAAGCCTGAGTGATGAAAGCATTTGCATTCCAGTTTTGGACGCACAAATTCAAATTCAAATTCAAATTCAAAATATCTTTATTTATATGGGCTTAAAAAAAGCACTTATAAATAGTCAATATACATAAAAAAAAAGGATAAGAACTAATACTACCACCGGTACATAAGGAGGTATCGTATTTGTAACTTGACATAACATCACTATTTCACAGGGTATGTTTTTATATGAAGTACTTTATGCTTGACCAATGATTTTTAATATTATTTGTAAGAGTATAAAAGTAGTGTATCATATTTCTTACACAATTTATGAATCCAGTTACTACTTTCTTAATTTCGCATCCTTCATGAGACCACAAGATTAAAAATTTTTTTGTAAATCATTTAATATTTGCTGATGCTTAATCGATGACCATCAATGTTATATTGATTTGGTTGAAATTTTATTAACATTTTTATAAAGAGAACCAGAAAATAGTACAATTTTCTATACTTATAAATGTAGATTCTTATCTTAAGTCTGTCGGGGAATCCTTATCAATAACAGAGAACTTAGAAACATTAAAACTCCGCCGATCGAATTAGCCAACTCTCAAAGGATAGCTTTTTTAATTCTACTTTATTCTATAGTGAAATTATATTTTCCATTCTCAACTATTAAATAAAAAAGCCTCATATATGGATTCGTAGCTTTACCATTCCTTACTATAAGGACTTGAAGAAAATATTAGAAATAGAAATAAGTAGGTTACGTACCTACATCTATCGTATATACGGTTTTAGATTAAAGAATACTAACGACGCGCCCCGGCCTTGCCCGGTACCTAAGCACGAAACAATATGGAATTATACATAAAAGTTCCTCTTGAACCACTCTATCTGTCGGTGAAAACCGCATCAACATCCCTTACGTAGCTTAAAAGATCTAATTGAACAGACTGTAGCGGCGACTTTGGTTTATACTATGTAAAGAAGGGAATATATAAAAAAGGCTATCATATTACTTTGCCACAAATACTTGGATTTGAGTACCAGATCGTCCAGACTCGAGTGTATTATCTAGTATTCGACCACTCGATTCGGTGTCTTTTGTATGAACCTCGTATGAATCTTATATTATGTAACCCCAATAAACAAGAGTTGAATAGGTATCATAATATGACAGGTATCTATATAATTATATAACTACCGTAATCCTGTTCGGGTAGGTCGCAGTATGTGGGACTCCTAAGGACCTCTTAACGCGAGGATCTGTCTTAACCCACGATGGGGTGGCGGTGATACCCCTTATCATCCGAAAGATTTATAACAATTTAAGAATATATTTAACGTAATAGTTTTACAGGTGAAATACTTAGTCAATAACGGTCAGTTATAAACGTTCCATTTATTATTGAAATGAAATGAAATGAAATGAAATTGTCTTTATTTACGTAGGCTTAAAAAAAGCACTTATAAATCGTCAGAATAAGATCAATATCTACCGGTTCAAAAAGTAGATTCTACCGAGAAGAAACCGGCAAGAAACTCGATAGGTACTCTTTTAAAATGCCAAGTCTATTATTACAATTTATACGTGAATGTAAATTTAGCAGTGCAGACGAACAGCCTATTCTGGGTCTAACCATATATTCTTATCATTTAAATAGTCTTCTATCTTGTAGTAGCCCTTTTTAATCAAACAATTTTTAACATATAATTTAAACTTATGTACAGGTACATCAATGAGATTTTGAGGTAACATATTGAATATTTTTATACTTAACCCAATGAAAGAATTACCACTCTTATTAAGTCTGTGATTTGGAACAGCAAGTCTGTGTCTATTTCTAGTAAATTGTAAAAAATACTATGAAGTCGCAGGCAAATATTATAGTCTCCCTAACAATGTGTTAATGTCCGATATCACTTATTATTATTTCAAAACATCATACATAATAGATTTAAAATAATATCTTATGTTATCTAAGGTATTTTTTGGCTCATTCCTTACGTTATTATTTTGAAATTATTTGCAATCAACATAATTGTCAGTCGCGTGTGGTACCTACGCCGTAACATCAGATTACCCTAATGCCACACCAAATGTATGGGACGGTTTCGTTTTGACCATTTGTAAAAATACCTACCTACTTCAACGATTAGTGTTTACGAACTTATACCCAAAGCGGTCTAACAATAGCCACATGACTGAGCTGGCGTGATCAATTTAAATCAGTTAAAAGTTAAAATTAGTAAAAATCAGTTAAAACTCCTGACGAGGCGCAACTACCACATTTGACCGGAGTGTATTTCCGCTCATTTGAAACCGTTGTCGGCCGCTAATATTTTTACACGACCTCAACTGTTTTCCAACAATCCGATTGAGATAGTTTTGAACTGTCCAAACTCCGAATAGATTCGGAGTGTCGACGTAAGCACTGGCCCCGTAAATTTTGATAGTTCGCTGGCTTAATTAGTCAGGAACACAAAATTATCATGTATTGTTTTTTTTTATGGTAGAATTGAATTTGTAGCCTGAAGAATTGAAGTGTAGCCTACATTTAACTTTTGTGTTGAAGGATTTATAAGTGTTTGTGTATACTTTATACATAGTGTGTTTGTAGGACATTTTTGGCAGACCAACACAGTTTTGGCAGAACCTGTATAGAAAGTTTATCTAAATAACTCTAAAAGATCTAGGTGTAATGTACAAAAAGCGCATAGGTATATACTTAATGTGGTAGACGTAAGGACTAATATCAAATTATTATATACGCTACATAAATGAAACCTCTACTTGCATTTTTAGTTATCTTAAAAGATAAATCAATGTTCGGGAGATCAAGACCAATTGAAGTGTGCCTTAAGAATGTATGTGTCTGTAAAAGTAAATTTAGTTAAGAACAGAATTATAGTGTACGTTGGGGAAGGGCGACGTACCCAAAAAAGAAAAGCCTGTTCAGAATATACATAATTAAAGTGTACCCTGGGGAGACCGGCGTACCCTAAAAAGTAGCCTGTTAATAACATAATTAAAGTGCACCCTGGGGAAGCGTAACGTACCCTAAAAAGTAAAGTCTTTAAGAACATAATTAAAGTGTACCCTGGGGAAGGGCAACGCACCCTAAAAAGTAAACTCCGTTAAGTAAAGAATGAAAGTGTACCCAAAAGGGGTGAGTTACCTTGCAGCCCTCGCAGGAGGTGACCCCGTAGTGGTACCCGGAGGCCTTGTCGCCGCAGACCTTGCACGGGGCCGCAGCCTTCCCGCCGCCTGCGCTCGCGCTGTCTGCAGCGTATTGTTGTTCTGAAATACAAAACGTAATCATACATACATACATAACATCACGCCCATAATCCCCGAAGGGGTAGGCAGAGTCAAAGGGGCAGCAAGCCCCTTCAACCACATTCAGCCAAAAATAGAGCCGGGCTGGGTTAGATGGAAAATTGTGAAAAAGCAGTGACAAGCGGCTAACCTGTCGCCTACACAATCACACACCCAAAACCCGATATCATTAATTATCGTATAAAACGTAATCGTTGTTCAGATTCAAGAGGTATAAGTAACTTGACGTCACATGAGCACAATAGATAATTTCCTGATTAGTTCGGAATAATTTGTGGTGAAGAAGGAAATAAAACGATTGCTTTCAGCTAAGAAGATAATGTTTAGTAAATGAACATGTATATAAGACAAAAAAAGAAAACAATTACTTTAGGAAAGTTTGGGGGTGAAATCAGGGACGAGAATGATTGATTGTAATAATTTGTTGCAAAAATTAGGGGGAAAATTAGAGATCCGTGGTAAAAACAGTAATAAATAAGACTGTATTAAAGTGTTATATAAACATACTACGCAGATTTGAGTTCCAAAATATATGTGATACGAATTAGGTACCTATATATTTCTTGACAACACTAGTAATTAACAGCCCCTTCCCCTCCATCACATTAATTATATCATGTGCCTATTATTATTTTTATATTTAATCATAAGTAGTAAAAAAACAACTTAAAGTTGCAATCAGTACCTAACCTCCCTTGAACTTGGTGAAACTTCATTCCGTGAAATCCGTCAATATCGCCACGATAAAAATATCCTGTAACCCTCGGAGTATCGACAAGTTTAGCATGCATAAAATAGGCTATTAAGTCAAGAATAGAATAGTTACATTCGCATTTATATTTTTAGTAATCATTTTTGAATGTATCGGAATACTATATCGACACTGCTAAGATCACAAAAAATGATACAATATTGAGTATTATACCACATTAGATGGTTCACAGCCATCACAGCCATCACACATTAGGTGTTCCACCTAATGAGTGATGGCTGTGGCGAAGTGATCAATCTGTTATAGGCCTTACCTGTCACTATTATCTAGACTGCGCTAAACCTAAGTGTGACGCATTAACTTTGTTCGGAACTAGTTGCCTGTCAACATGAAACGCTTTATGGCGTCATTAGTGTTCATTTATAGAAAATTTATTTACAGTCTGATAAAAACCAATAGACCGATGAAATATATATAAACCTATTACATGAATACACGTAATCGAAATAGTTATTAGGTATTTTACTTTTGATTACAAGTGGTGACATTTAAAAGTAGTCCGTTACTTCAATTATAAGGTTATTCACATCTAACTGTTGAAAATCAGCCTTAAATAGTTTTATTAAGCTGTGAATTGATACAACACTTAACGGCCGCAACAGATGCTCTTTTGTGATATCTACGTAGATATTTTTTATTGTGATTATGTATGGACTTATTGTTTTAATAGTTTATTAAAATATAAGTAACCAAGGTAATCACCGAAAGAAGTAACCACTTACGAGACTATCTATACTTATAATAAATCTGTAGAGAGGTCAATTCTGTACATGAAATATATTTTCAAAATAACTATCAGGGGGTGATTAGTGATCGATACTGATGCCAAAAATGCAATCAGTAAAATTTTTGTCTGTCTGTCTGTCTGTCTGTTTGTATGTTCCTTATAGAAACAAAAACTACTCGACGGATTTTAACGAAACTTGGTACAATTATTCTTTATACTCCTGGGCAAGTTATAGTATACTTTTCATCACGCTACAATCAATAGGAGCAAAGCAGTGAAGGGAAATGTTGGTAAAACGGGAGCAGTTACTCCATTTTTTAAGCTTCCGTCGCGTGTGCAGCCTTAATGGTTAAAGTTACATAGAAATCATGTATGACGGAAATAGTCTTTATAATATTAACCATAAACGCTGGTGACACCGCTGGCACAGCTAGTCCAATATAAAAAAAAAAAGAAGTCGGTTAATAAAATAGCACAGAAATACTTAGTTACCTAATATAAGACTGAATATTACAGAATATGTCTTACAATGAGTAATGATCTAGGTATATAAAAATCTGGTAGTTTATTATATGTTCACAATATACAAAACCTATCGATGATTTGTATAGCATTATATTATATTGATATAGCAGGTCGCATGCCCCTATCAAGTTAACTACTAGTTAAGTCTGTACTCGTTGACTAAAACAGTGATCTCTTCTAGCATAATAATAATAATAAATATCTAAATATCCGACGACATCACATACATTGATTGATCTGACTCCGAGGTAAGTAGCTTACGTACTTGTGTTACGGATATCAGATTCAACAGTAGTATTACAAATATATACTTAAATATTGGTTATTAACACCCAGACAAAGAACAAACACAAGTACCTATTCATCATACGAATGTTTGCCCTGGGTCGGGATCGAACCCACACCATTTGGCGCATGGGGCAGGGACACTACCGAATGCGCCATCGAGCCAGTCAAAATAGAGGCATATAGAGGCCTTTTTATATGTAGTTCATGTTGTTGTTTTTCATCTTCGTCGCAAACTTCTCTTTACAGTTTAAAGGTTTGGGACACTTGTTTGTCTAGCAGAGTTATATTTATAACTAGCTGTGCCAGCGGTGTCAACCGCGTTTATGGTTAATATTATAAAGACTATTTCCGTCATACATGATTTCTATGTAACTTTAACCTTAATGGTTAAATATACATAGAAATCATGTATGACGGCTGCACACGCGACGGAAGCTTAAAAAATGGAGTAACTTCTCCCGTTTTCCCAACATTTCCCTTCACTACTCTGCTCCTATTGATTGTAGCGTGATAAAAAGTAACTGATACTATAACCTGACCAGGAGTATGAAGAATAAACCAAGTTTCATTAAAATCCGTCAGGTAGTTTTTGTTTCTATAAGGAACATACAGACAGACAAACATTTTACTGATTGCTATTTTGGCATCAGTATCGATCACTAATCACCCCCTGATAGTTATTTTGAAAATATATTTCATGTACAGAATTGACCTCTCTACAGATTTATTATAAGTATAGATAAAATTCTATTTCAATCATAAGTTGCAACATCAATACGACGGTGACATCGATGAGACAGAGACGAGAGGTAGATTTTAGTTTACTTTTTCTTTGCAAAATACCCTTTATGGCGTTGCACAGCAAAACGTCTGAGGCAAACCAACTCAATCCAATTCTCTCACTTTGGAATATGAAATCAATTATTGATACTCGCCGAGGTTGTCATCCGCTTCGTTTCCGATTCGGGCACAGCGGGAGGAAGTTAAAAATGGATTTGACGTCAACCGCAGCGAGTAGTCCATCATAGGGTCACGGGGGCCGACACGTGGTCCAGTGTGTATACGACGCGGACACCGACGTCTCTTGCAGGCGGTGACGGTTAGATCGGCCAATTTAGCCTTTGGAAAGAAATGGTTTTCACTATTCTGTGGTCTGGACATTTATAGCTTTATATTGGTATATGGAGTACGACCAATCAACATATTAAAGTATTCCCATAAAAATATTTGGTTTTGAATAATCAACTTCTATAATTGTTACTTCTATAATCCATATTTATAACCTAAAAACATTTTTATAAAAAAAACTTGATAAATCAGTTGGATATCAACTTTCTACAAAATCATTATATGCATAAAGATTTTTAAGCAAAGATTATTTAGATTTATTGCTATACTGTCTTTGTTAATAAGTACATTATAAATATGCATCTACCTACTACAAATATCAAGCGTCACTGCACATTATTACAAACAAACTCCCCGAGCCTCGAGGCCTGTTTGTACGCGATAAACTCGAACACTGTTGAACGGATTTTCATAGGGTTTTCACGAAAAGACAGAGAGATTCACGAAGCTTAAGATATGTGACCTGCTTCCCATGGGAACTAAAGAATAGTCACTTCTATAAGTACATGTTTATGTAATACATATATTTTGACATGTAGGTAAGTTTTATGTATTATATTACGTTTATGTAAGTATGATTGTAAAATTGTCTAAGGTAAATGTCTTTAGGGAAATTAAGCTATTTAAAAACACGCACTTATAAATAGATTGCTATATTAAATTTTCTGGTCTTCGAAAAGTTAGCAAGCTTAAAGACAAGCGACAGCTCGCCACAACAAACGGCAACTGTCAGCGATAGCCCTCACAGTTGCTGATCATTGTCACAGACAGTCCTTGACTCGCTACCGTCCGCGCAGCGGCTAAGAGCTTGTCAGGAGAAGATCGGCGACTGCCAGCAACTGTCGGCAAACGTCAGCGACTTTCACCAAGCAGGAGTCAGTGACAATCGCCAATAGATGCCAAGCATTGTCGCAGTCGCTGAGCATCCATAAAGCTCATTAACTAACTAAAAAGGTTATTAAGTTAGCCACGAGACATAAAAGCTGAAATATTCTTGGCAACTGTTAACTTTAATAAAATCATTCAGGCACTTTAAAATATAATTACATTCACCGTATCAGTCAATTGAATGTAATTATTTTAACGTAGCTCAAATAGTGGTAGCCTTTGCGTGTACACACACGTCGGCATTAGGTGCGCTGTCGACTGTACATGTCCACACGGGGTGACATTTGTAGTTCAGAAACCCTCGCATGAAAAAGGATTAAAAACAGTTTTCAAACCAATAACTTTTCTACGAATGTTTAAATGAGTGTATTTTCAATTAACACAAACCGAGTTTAAAGTTGGCATGGTGATGCAGCTGTTTCGTGATATTTCTGTCACAACTTAATATGTATATAAAACTATTTACCTTAGCACTGCAATAATCAACAATAAATTGCTATACATTCATTTTTGTAACGTTACCACTTAGTAAAGTGCAGAAGAAAGTGCTCAAATAATTTATATTTTATTATGAACATATTGAAGTTAACTCGACTATTACAAATAAGCTATTAATGTATTTATTACGGAACACATTATCCAGTTCATCCCAACCTACTTCAGTGGTCGCTTCGATCCGGCCGCCCTAATTTTCAACCGACTTCAAAAAAGGAGAAGGTTCTCAATTCGACCGTATATATTTTTTTACCGACTTGGAAAAAGGAGGAGGTTTTCAATGCGACCGATTTTTTTTTGTATGTATGTTACTCGATATCTCTGAGAATTGTTAACCTATTCTCAAAATTCTTTTTTGAGTAAAAATTTTCAGCTGCGGGCTGTTTTATTTATCGACTGCAATCATCTAAAAGTACGGAACACATATCGACATGCTGTATATTCGATAAACGCCCTTCTAAATAAAGATTGTAATAATAGGGGCAATATTTCAGTAATTGACTGCCCCGTTGGTCGAGTGGTCAGTACCCGGCCACAAAACCAAGGGTTGCGGATTCTAATCCCGTTAGGGGCAAATGTTTCCTGTGATGAACACGGACATTTGTAGGTACTCGAGTCATGGATGTTTTTATACATATTTAAGTATGCCTATCCGTTCATCTAGTATCCATAGCACAAGCATTTAAGCTTAGTTTGTATATATATAAATAAATAAATTATATTAGTTACAAATCTTTTCTCTTTATAATATTAGTAAAGGTATAACCTGTGGAGATTGTCTAAAAGAGTTTTTATTTTCACGTTGCTCTTGAAAGTGTTTTGACGACTGATCACGCTGATATTGAGTAGAGACAAAAGCACAGTAAACCTTACACCTTAGGTTCCCGTCATTGGCACTTTAGTTACTGAATGAAACGCAACAGCTTAAGAGCGGCTACTTTACACTGGTTTAAACTGAGAGTGTTCCTTTTATGCCACGATCGAAGCAGCCCAGTCATTCCGAAACTATTGCGCCTTCAGTTTAATACAACCACCTGTTTTTTCCTTTTAATGGTAGTATCATCAAAAGGAAAAAACTAAACTCATTCGTGTCCAGTGATATACTCGTCTTCCCACACAAATATCAGACTTTTTGTAACACTACTATCTAGTTATGTACATGTAGATATGGGACTGAAAAAGAATGTGGCAATTGTGTTCTCAGCATGTTGTAAAAGGCGACTTATGGGATATAGGGTTTTGGGTGTTGAGGCGACGAGCTAGCCAATACTTTGTCACAGTTTTCGAAACCCAGCCCAGTTTTATTTTGGGGCTTGCTGCTTCTATGACTCTGCCTACTCCTTTGGGGACTACGGGCCATATGTAGTTAGGAAATACTGAAATCACCGCTTGATTTAACTGTGGCCCTTTTTTTTTTTTTTTTTTTTTACTTGGGGAACTCCCACGAGCCGTCACCCTCCGGACGGGGATCCAGAGGGCGGTGTGTCGGACTCGAACCGACTAAACCCCAAGGTGGCCTCCATCGGCGCAGTTCCGGAGGAGCCGGTATCCCCACTGTCGGGACTATACAACAGCACCTCCGGTAGTGCGCGTGCCGCGCTGCGCGGCTCACCTCGCGCGGCGGTGGTCGATGCTGTGCAGCCCACGCCATCAGTCGTCGGATGCACAGCACCGAGCACGCGCGCGCGTCGAGACATGCCAGGCCACCCAGCATGTCTCAACTACTCCGCCCAGGATTCAGACGCCGATCGTCCCCGAGACCGGCGTCGTGGGCCCACTCTCGCGCTGTGCCCTCTGCTAAGCCAGAGGGCACGCGGAGAGCGTCTCGCCAGAGGAGGCCGCCTTCCACCCGGCGACCCAAATTGAGGGCAGAGCCCTGTCGTCGCGGAGGGAGAGCATCGAGACGCTCAATCCCTCCGCGACCCACCACGACGCGACCCAGCGCGCCCCTGTCGGGTTGCCGAGGATAGGGAGGCGAGCAACGAAAACACTCCGCTCCTCCTCTTCCTCGGCAACCCTGGTCCGGCTGCGGAGGTTACAGCCGGACCGCCGCAACTGCCCGTATGCCATTTGTGCAGTCGCGGCTCACCTCGGGGTCCCTCTTCGCTTCAGCCCTGCCATGGCAGGGCCTACTGAGCCCCCCCGGTACGACAAACCGAGGACCCCGGCGGGGGGGAACTGTGGCCCTACCTCAACCCTTCGCTACATCAATTTAGAATGTAATCCGATGACAGATAACCTTTGCATCAACGAGCATCGCATCCCATCATCCGCTCGCATGTTCGCTACTGCAAAGGTTAACCGTCTATACACAGGTATGGCATGTCGAACATAGACATTCTGGAGCAAATCCACTATCTGATTTACGCTGAGAGCATATCGCACACTGTAAATTTCAAACTTGGTTATTACTTGTGCAGTTCCCTATCTTGGGACCCTCGTTCCCATCACTAGCCTAATGTTGCCCACTGTTGGATATAGCTCTCTGTGATAACGGTACTGGGGCAGACCGTTGGCTTTGCTCATCCAGTGGGTGTCTCTTTTTGGATTTGATTTTTGTAAATAAGTTATTTTATAGTTCTCCCAACACAGGCTTTATGTTGCTTAAAGGGAGATGTCTTCAATAATGTACCCTTAAAACCTGTATCTAAATAAATATTTTTCTATTTCTATTTCTATTTCTATAGTTGGTATGGAACGATTTAGGCGAGATCATGTTCTAGCGTTGGCATAGCTTTTAATAAAGAAAAGTTAGATTTGACAATACTTCATTACTCTCCTCATAAAATAAGCAACATTCACTCACTCTATTATTAAATTAGCCAAATTTATATATATTAGATGAACAAAATGTGCCAATAAATGAAATCAAAAATGTATGCAGGGTCTTAAATAATGTGTTCCTTTATAACTGGGAATTATTTTAGAATGGCGGCATCACACCTATTGCTACATAGTTATTTATTTTGTGAAGTTAATTACATAAATGTGTTACGAAGAGCTATGGATATATCTTGACTGAGACATATATTAGCAATTTGGAAGACTTAAGCAGTATTTACATCTGTGGTATACTACAAGTGTATTGAAATTGCATAAAGTTCGCGTCTCCATCCAGCTTATAACTTCGACGCGAATGTATGCATATTTTTATTATTAAGCACTTTCTTCGTTTCAAGTGGGGTAACATAATTTTGAGACAATATCCAATGACGACGCTTGAGTACCTCTTAGTTGTAAACAAGTTCATAGCTAACTAGTTTATGCCGGCTTTATTCGGATGAGTGTAGATTGTCAATTTTAGTGGCTTTGTAATGCCGTGCCGTATGGAGTTAGTTTCTCTCTGTCGCAATTAGTTTTTGTAATTTTTTTTTACTATGAAAACACGTATTAGAGTTCCCCGTCTTGTACGTTTTTGCATTCCGTCGATAATCTTGCAACATTTCAACAAGATATAATGATCAGTTATGACAGTAATCTCACATAAATTAAGATATAGTGCTTCAAATCATATGAGCATCTGTCGCGTACACGTGTGAATTATATTTAGAACTTGAATTAAGACTAGAATTAGGTTATTTGGACGTGAAATAATTACATCCTATTTAAGTAAATAAATTCTCCTGTCTGAAACACCAATTCCCTAGTTCCAAACTAAGCTTATGCTTGTGCTATGGATACTAGGTGAACGGGTAGACATAATTAAATACGTTTATAAACATCCATGACTCGAGTACAAATGTCCATGTTCATCACACAAAACATTTGCCCCTAGCGGGATTCGGACCCGCGACTCTCGGTTTTGTGGCCAGGGTCTCTGACCACTCGACCAACGGACGAGTCATTAAGGTTGGATTTAATTAAGGCGGCGTGAAGTTTAGTTAGTTAGATTGGATGTAACAAGCTATTACAAGTAAAACTACTAACTAGCACATCGCTGCTCGCCTTTGTCAAGGCTCCGCGCTGTACGTATTCGCAGCGCAATGAAAGCCCTGCAGTGCCAAATTGGTTGGCATTTTAACCCTCCTCTTGCGACGGTACAGACCAAATGTAAGAAGCAGGCTTGCCTCCCTTCCCGATACTGAAACTTCAATACTCAAACGTTGTGGTGTGGTTCTAAAATAATTCCACGATTGACTAAACCTTTTACACTAGTAGGATTTCTAAGTACTATTACGTTTTTAAATTATACATCTAACTAGCATTTAAAGATAAGCCCTAAGATTTTTACCTTATAAAATTGGGTTGACGAGGAAAAATGTAGCAACTAAATATTATGGGCATGACGAAAAATGGAATGTCTGAATACCAGACGCCATTTTTCTAGATCAAAACTGTTTTTTTGTGTCAATTACTACATTATTGATTTGGTTTATATCACAGGCGAAGCTGAGCCCGAACAATTTTGCGGTAGTAAAAAAGTTGTGAAACTGCAAGACTTTCGATGACGTAGAAACCCGTGAATTCAACCCAGCGTTTGATCGCAGTAATTAAGCGATGTTCGCATTCAGTTTAACTTTGTTTAATTCACAATATATCAATCGAATTATGTATTGGTTACTAGTTTTCGGTAAGAATTATGATGTAATAATAATGAATGTCATTACATTTAATATTTTGCCTTCATATAATCACGCGGTAGGTACAGTCTACAAACATTAAGCTTATGTATCAACTTTCGAGGAGTGCGTATGTACGTATTTATACCACTAGACGGTGAAGGAAAAACATCGTGATGAAACCTGCAAATTGAAACAACTTTGGATTTGTAACCATGATTCAAAAATTGGCTGGTTCCCCTATCTTAGGGTTACGAAGGTCAGATCGGCAGTCACTTCAATGTAATTACCAGACTCACTAAATCCTGGATCATGGTCTAAGCACGGGATATAACGCTAGGAAGATGATGATCTACTTTCTGCCAAGCAGAACGTGACAGCCATCCACCTCGTCACTTGCACTCAAATAATAATGAAGCCACCGTAAATACAACAGCAATAAGCTTCGCAACAGCATCCTTCAACCGCACAAAAAATTGTGAAATAAAAAGCATAATGCGATCTGAAGTGCACAACCCACGGTGTAGTTTTAATTAAATGAGATAGTTAGTGAGCCCGCGGAAGCGAAAAAAGTCACGTCGACAGCTTGAATAATGGATTGAAAACTTTGGCATTGGGTCGACCTAGTTGTTGGCAAGTGGAAGCCGGGGATAATCCTTTCTTTTGCTTACACTTGTAGTTAAAGTTACATGAAATGTTTGGGAAGAAATGTGGGTTGCTTAAAATGTTTGTGATAGAATAGCGGTCCTCAAAAAGAGGGATTATGAGGGCGACGATATGTGTGTAATTGGCTTATGCTTATAGCTTGGTGACGACTTGCTATGACATGTTGAAACTTATGTAAAGTAATGTAACACTTTTGTAACACAGTTTTTGGCAATAAAAAACATTATATTCTATTCTACTCATGGAAGTATGGAAAGAAGAAATATACTGCGCTGATCCTAGCGACATCAGAAAAAGGGCAAGCAGATGATGACTTAATCTGGAGTCCATGAAAGAATGAAAAATTAACAAGAATGTTTAAGTCCAATAAAGTACATAATATCATTGACTGGCTCGATGGCTCATTCGGTAGTGGCCCTGCCCTATGCGCCAAGAGTTGTAGGTTCGACTCCCACCCAGAACAAACATTCGTATGAATACTTGAGTTTGTTCTGCGTCTGGGTTTTTATACCTAATATTTAAGTATTTATTTGCTATACTACTGTTGATTCTGATATCCGTAACACAAGTGCTTATGCTACTTATCTCGGAGTCAGATCAATGTATCAATGTATGTGATGTAGTCGGACATTTATTATTTATTTATTATAGCATGTTGCATTACTTGTATTTATATAGATATTTGTTCCCTTCGATTATTTTACCATTTTTTTTATAATGATTTGTTAGGAATCTGAAGCATTGCGCCACGGAGCCATTACCAACCTTGTGGATTATGTTAAGTACAAGTAATTAACTTAATCCACAAACCTCGTAATTTTTTCTCATAAATTTGTAATTAATTCTCAACAATTTTTTATTGCACTTTAATTATAGAACTTAACAAAGGACATGCTTAGCCATGGATATGACTTAGGAAAAACGTTAAGTTATTATTGTATACACACAAAAGACATCAACGCGCTATAAGATGGCTATACGAATGCGCGAGAAACATTTTGTGGTACGTGTTAGATAGTTTTTAGACGATTAACTTATAAATATATATATATATATAAATAAATAAATATATTCAATATAAGTATATATAATAGATAGTATATATAAAACTACATAATTATTACTTCGTCCTTCGTCGACAAATAGTCTTTGCCGATGTATTGACGACGAAGTGTTATCTTTAATATGACAGCTGCTTAGTAATAATATGACAAAATCATATTATTATTATTACATTTAGCTTATTTTTAATATACTTGTTATACTAAGTATGCATTTCAGGGCTCCTTATCTCGTCCTTCCTAAAAGTAGTTACTTTCACTCTAACTAAACGTATGTAGGCATATCTACATATATAACATCACGCCCATAATCCCCGAAGGGGTAGGCAGAATCAAAGGGGCAGCAGGCCCCTCTAACCACATTCAGTTAAAAATAAAACTGGGCTATGTTTGAAAGAAAATTGTGAAAAAGTAGTGACAAGTAGCTAGCTTGTCGCCTACAAAATCACATACACAAGTCCCGATATACCATTAGTGCAGTTGGTAATGAAAAATGTATGTACTTTACAGTACTATTTTACAAAAACATATGCCTACACTACTCAGATTTCGAATGTATAAGTATGTTTAACGAAGACGGATATTTAAAAAGGTCCCTAAACTTCAGCGCAGTGGTCACCCATCAACCCAACCAACATTTCCCTTCACTACTCTGCTCCTATTGATTGTAGCGTGATGAAAGGTATGCTATAACCTGCCCAGGAGTATGAAGAATAATTGTACCAAGTTTCGTTAAAATCCGTCGAGTAGTTTTTGTTTCTATAAGGAACATACAGACAGACAGACAGACAGACGGACAAAAATTTTACTGATTGCATTTTTGGCATCAGTATCGATCACTAATCACCCCCTGACAGTTATTTTGAAAATATATTTCATGTACAGAATTGACCTCTCTTCACATTTATACACCCATCAACCCAACCACAAAATTTAGTTTAACTTCAATACTGCCAATCGTTTACATCGCAACCGCCATTATTACGTCATAAATCAGCTTACATCCAAATCCGCACTAACAGCGGTTCTCATCAATAAATCTGATTCAGTTCACAATCTACTACTGGCCGCTCCAAGCCGGTAAGGGCTCAGGCTGGTTAATTAACAAGCAGTCACGAACTCCGACAGTCACCACTAGGGCCGTGTACCAATTCTCTGTTGCTCAACGATCAGGAGAACATTCAGGGTTTGTTCTGTAATTCACATCCAACTGGTCAAGCTATGGCCATTGTAACGGGCTTGGTCATGATAGCCTTATTACATATTCGATTTAATGTGAACAATTACGAACACACAGCACTATTCTGGGTACAATGTCAAATGAAAGCATTTTACCCTTTAAAACTAGTTTAAAAGATTGTAATGTAGGTAATTTTTAAAAAGATTTTAATTTTACTGAATCGCATTAGATATCTTAAGTAAGTACACTTAATTCGTAAGTAATTAGCTTTAGGTATAAAATTTACACATAAGTAGGTAGATTATTTATAAAAAATATTCATTATATTAATATTATCCAGTTACCATTATGTAAAAACTTTAGGTATAACACTTTCTGGGTTTATCAAAAATGGAAAAACGCTCTATTAAATGTCGTGCAGTGTATTAATTGTTAAAAAAAATATTTCTACATGCTAAATTCATCTGACCACCACATGCATTTTTATTATCATAAAACATTTCAGAAGGCCTTCTAACAATAAGCTATAGCGCAGTGCACCCAAATTCAGTTATCAAATTCGAGCGCTTTTCCCATCTCGCCGTCCTATTAGACAAAAAATTTCCCCCTAATGGGGCGATCGGAGACCAAATTCCCTTTTGACTTACTTCACCGTCCATAACATTTCCAAACATTAAAAGCCGGTAACTTATTCACCGCCGACCCCACACATTGCAGCGCCTATTAAAAATAAAAAGCAAATGCTCTTACGTGCAAACTGCAGATATAAACTATGCATCGGACTTCGAGGAGGCGACCAACTGGACACAGCAAAAAGATAACGATTCGTACTTATATTATAATGCTATTGCTGTGAGCAACTGCTAAAGAGAAGAATTTTAAAATTCGTATTTACTTTTAATTTGTACGCTCTAACATATTTCCGCTCAAACCCATTTCCAAGGTAGGTATTTGTTATTCATCTATACTTATAAGAAATATGTAGAGAGGTCAATTCTGTACATGAAATATATTTACAAAATAACTGTCAGGGGGTGATTAGTGATCGATACTGATGCCAAAAATGCAATCAGTAAAATTTTTGTCTGTCTATCTGTCTGTCTGTATGTTCCTTATAAAAACAAAAACTACTCGACGGATTTTAACGAAACTTAGTACAATTATTCTTCATACTCCTGGGCAGGTTATAGTTTACTTTTCATCACGCTACAATCAATAGGAGCAGAGTAGTGAAGGGAAATGTTGGGAAAACGGGAGAAGTTACTCCATTTTTTAAGCTTCCGTCGCGTGTGCAGCCTTAATGGTTAAAGTTACATAGAAATCATGTATGACGGAAATAGTCTTTATAATATTAACTATAAACGTGGGTGACACCGCTGGCACAGCTAGTATAAAATAAATATCTAAATAGCTAGTCATTAAAAAATAATAAGTATACAATTTGAGTATGTTAAATAATGTCGTACAAGACTATCACAAAACCTTCTCTTTTAAACTTGCATTATGACGTTTAGCGGAATAAAAATTTAGGTACTGAAACATTTGACAGCCAGCCTAATTTATCTAGTCATTCTGAATTTATAAACCTGACGTGAGACAGATCGGGTAAAACAGCGAGAGAGACTTGTAACAAAGCTACTTCTTTGACCCTCAAACAAGCAAGTCAACAAATTACCCAGCGACATAGTTGATCGAAGGTACTGACTGTAAAAGCGTTTGCGATGGCGTCCAGAGACTGATGACATTATAGGTCGCCGTCGCTGAGGCCCAAAGAAATGCCCCCGCGTCGGGTGAATTTTAGCGAGGTAATGTCATTCCTACATGCGGGCCGAGCGAAAATAGACGGGTACCTAAGTTAATTATACGACACGGGCTGGTACTAGTGAATATACCTATAAGTTATACTATCTACACCTACGACGCAAAAATTGCATAAGCTTCAATGTAAATTAAGTAAACGTCAAAGTAAATTTGTACGTCAAAGTAAAATAAAGTGTCAAGGTAAATTTTTCATGGCCCGTAAAGAGAAAATGATATGGAAAATATTTTTGAACAGTTGTCTTGATAGTGATTCTATCTTGTCATTTGAATTATTGACTAGATTTCCTTTTTAATTTTAAGTAACTTTTGAAGATTGTTGACATATTTAGTTTACGTGGTAAGAGCCACTATCTATGATCATTTCCAAAACCATAAAACACAAGTGGGTTGTTTTAGCTGGTGCCATTATAAATTTTCATTAAAAAACCCTACACTACAGTCACTAATTTTAAGGGTAAGGAGCTTATTCTACAGAAAATATTGCAATTACACACGAGTTAAACAGATCATTCAGTAGATTTCCGACGATTCTCTCAGTACCTCTCTATATAGCTATTCAGTCAAGCTGAGAAGATCCCTGTCGGGTCAGTAGTTGTTGCAAAAAAAACGGAACCAAAAATAAACAGCGACATTTCAGAACGAAGTCATCTACGAGTAGTTAAGCCCGTTGATCCCGCGCTAAACCGATCACGGAGCAGCCCTACTTTCGGTTTCCCTCCAAATGCCAGAGTTGAGGCGGAGGTCGTGGCTAGACCCGCTGCACCTCCGCTACTTGACCACTTTCCAATTTAATTGCTGTTTGTGATTTATCGAAGAGACGGATAACATCGCTGCTATGCACGGGCCAGTGTTTCTCAAAGTGCAGTTAGTGGCTCCGTGACTATTGACTCTGAAGTCCAAGAATATGTATGGCGAGTCCGCATGTTACGAAATGACAAACGCGTGACAAATTTATACGCCGACTGCCTAACTAGCTTATAACGAAATTAGACAAAAGTCCCATGTTGGTCGGGGACTCAAAAATAATGTGCTAACTGTGGTTCTTGCGTAGCTTGTCTAAAAGACGACTAATGGTATATGTGATTGTGTAGGCGACAAGCTAGCCACTTGTCACTACTTTTTTACAATTTTCCATCTTACCCAGTCAAATGTTGTTTTAGGCTAAATTTGGTTAAAGCGGCCTGCTGTGCCTTTGAATCTGCCTACCCCTTCGGGGGTTATGGGCGTGATGTTATGTATGTAGACAAAAGTAGTCTGTGCGTGCTAGCCCTTATGCTCCCTTGTGGTCACTGGCATAGCACAGAGACAGATACGAACTGGGTGCTAGAATGTAGGAGTCTAATTTGTGCTATAATATAAAGGAAATTTATAGATATTGAAATAAATTATTAAATATTTATAGTGAGGTGTGTATTGTAAGGATCGTGCCATATGGCAATCGGTTCTCTCTGCCTATCCCGCTAGGGCAGTGGCGTGAAGTTTAGTTAGTTAGTTTTATAGATATTGCTGCAACTGATTTTGGCTGGTGCTATGGTGCTAATTTAAATATAAGTAAATCAAAATGTGACCTATATGAATAGAAACTGTTAACATAGACCTAATTTGTCTGATACAAAAAAAGTAGCAAACATGCGCTTGCGGTGCCAATCCGCAACCTATAAGAAGGTTTCTTCCATAGACATAGTTTAAGAAGCTTTGACCTAAACGTTGTAGAGATCGCCGTCTTTAACATGGCCTGTCGTACTAGCATTCCAGATAAATAAATAGTTATTATACAGCTGTGTTAGTAAAGGAGACTATTTAAAAGTACTGCTAGCAATTTCCTAGTTAGATATATCATGTTAGCAACAAGTTTTCACTAAATGCAAAGGCGAGAAATGTAGTTCAACAGTTAGTTAATAGTTATATTCGCCAGGTACAGGGGAGGCATGAGTTTGGGGTGAGAGGTTATTTATTTGTGTTTGTACCACGTTGTTAAAGGCTAATGGTGTAGGTATTGCTGAGCCGGCCACTTGTCACTACTTTTTCACTAGTCCACTGAAGTCAATTCAACCGAAGCCAATTTTTTTTATCTTTTGAAAGGAGGTTTACGGTTCTTAATGCTATGTCTACCATTTCAGGAATTACGGGCATGATGGTATGTATGTATGTTCAAATTAAGTCGAAATAAACTTTTAAAAATACCTACTTTGACGTAAAGAGACTTTTCAGATAGCGATTAATATATTATTTAATTTTATAAAGCTCCTTGGCATTATCGCTCGTTCTTGGCTTCCCTATTGTCGACCTATTCGATTCTAATGCCATATGTGGACTATACACGTTAGATACGTGTCTTATTCCAATCAATCACGTGGTCTACCTCGAATTAGCCAGCTGGATTAATGACGTTTAAGCCGAGTTGAGGCTGCATAGTGCCTTAATCAGCTATGTCTTGTAGAATACGTGTAATGATGTTTGTATATCATTACTTATTTATATTATACGTGTTAAAAGTAACTGTTATGTGTAACATGATTGGCTATTCCGCCAATTGTAATACAATTAATGTAATGAAGATTTCCACCTCCAAACAAATTACAATAGGGATGACTGCATTAAAAAACTCATTCATCATTCTATTTAGTCCGTCAGTTAGTTATTAGATTATATAAAAATAATAGACACATTTTTTGCTTTATTAAATTAAAATTAGTTTGACAAATAATTAAAAAATTAAATGTTAAATATTTTTTTATAATCTAACTGACGGACTTCACATAATTTTTAGTCACCTTGTCTATTGGAAAGGACAATCTTTTATATTTATGTTTTTATATGTACTTGTACAGTATATATTTATTTAATAAAATTATTCTACTTGAGCTATTTTAAGGAATATTGTGTATAAAAAACACGTAATAAAAATTTACCGTTACTCTAAGGAGATTTTGGAAACTTTTAAACTTTAAAGCTAGCACTCAATAACTTGCAGCTTTCTTCAAAGCACGAAGCCGCCAGCGAGGCGTTAAGTGAATAATTTCACCACAACATTGACTAGCCCAGCTTCCCTGCGAATTTCCTGCGGGGGAACACGCAGGATGTCGGATATCTTTGAAGTATATCCCCTACGGAAACAAAACAG
This sequence comes from Glyphodes perspectalis, assembly GCA_951394215.1. Lineage (NCBI taxonomy): Eukaryota > Metazoa > Arthropoda > Insecta > Lepidoptera > Crambidae > Glyphodes > Glyphodes perspectalis. Next base: position 22,677,926 of record OX596199.1, read on the forward strand.
GGGACTAGCGTTCAGAGGCGAGATTAACCTAAAATACATTTGTATTATAGGTTAAATATATATGTAGTTGTATTTATAACTAGCTTGTGTTCACCAGTAGGAATCTAGACCTGATAAATAACCAAAAAAAATTTCATGTTTGATAATTCCCTTTTATGATCTAAAGAAAAGCCTATTATTAACCGAGGAGTGCGGGTTCAAACCCGGGTATGTACCTCTGATTTTTTTAAATCTATGTGCGTATTTATACTACTAGCTCGACGGTGAGAGAAAACATCGTGATGAAACCTGCAAATTCAAACAATTTTGGATTTGTAACCATGATCCAAAAAAATGTCTGGTTCCCCTATCTTAGGGTTACGAAGGTCAGATGGGCAGTCGCTTCAATGTCATTACCAGGCTCGCTAAATCCTGAATCATGGTCTAAGCGGACCCCATCTAAGCACAGGACATAACGCTAGGAAGATGATGATGATCTAAGGAAAATGATTTTCTTGGTGGTTCAGGATTTCAGGAATTAGAAATTCAGGATGCAGTAAGTTACCAAACAAGGCGATTAATTATGATTTAGTTTCTTATAATTGATATATAATCAGATTAATATTAGAGTTTGTTGATAACAATTTAACAAAATCGACGTGCGTTTGGCTTCTATGCGTTTCTTAACCAATAGTCATCATCTTATGAAGATGCTGGTTAAGGTTTTGCGTCCAAAAATTACGCGCTACACGCTTATAATGCGCTTATTTACTATCGCAAGTCAGATGCAACAAACATGTTCTGAATGCATTAAACAGACGGTACAACTTACAACTGAATAATAGCACATTTCACTTAAACTGTAAACACACTAAGTCTCGGTCGTAAGTGTATTTGGGGCAGCCGCACTCAATTTTTTTTTATAGGGCCATAAACACGTCTCAGTCATGATGTCGAAGACCTTAATCAAACATTTTTTAGGTCTTAAAACGTAATTCAATAAAAAATAGTTTACAATAAATTTGTAACCTCAGATGGGCGAATAACAAAGCCTTAGGGTTCAGAATAGCTGATTTAGGGGAAGCATGCGCAGATGCAATTATGCACGCCAAACCGTGGCACCGTCCCGGCTCTTACGCGTAATAATCTACTTATTCGTCAAGGGGTAATGCAGTTAGGACCCATCTCGCAAGATCCTTAGTCTCCGAGCGATGCTGCTGATGAAGTCAAACAATTGCAGCCCATTTCTGTGACTGATGTATTTTCAGTGTTCGTTTGGGACTTAGAAAGAATATGCCAACTGTGTTCTTGGTCTAGCATGTCGAAAAGGCGAAAAGCGATGTATTGAGTGTGTGATTTTGTAGGCGACGAGCTAACTGGTTGGCACTGCTATTGAGAACGTTCCATTTAAGTTATTTTATTCCTCGCTGAAAGTAGTTTAATGCTCCTTTTCTAGCTGATTTGAGATTATGGGTGTACTGGTATGGACAGTTGAATTTAATATTTTTTTATTTAAACATTTTTTCATAGGTGATCAGGTTTTTAGAAATTATGCTCTCAACAATTTTGTGAATAATAAAGAGACTTTCCTTTATTAACAAGTTTTTACGACCAGTTTGAAAATAATAACAAGATATACAGGATCACTTGGACGGATGTTTCCAATAAATGCTTTAGCTTATTTTATTTGTATAGGTACTATTAGCGGACACCAAATGTTATCCTACATACGGTTACTAAGCAGTTTAATTGAACGAATAAATGACATTTTAGTCGGAAATTAAGTGACGCCATTAAAAAAACTTAGTAACTTAGCGTTCTGGTTCAAGGGCTGATTAAGTTAGTTAGCTGTGAAATACAACATTGGGTACAGATACCACAGTTCCAAGCGCCGTGTAATATTTAGTAAAACAAATTACGAATAAATACATGATTATAGTGCATCGGATATGCTTACAGTATGCACCATATCATACCAACAGCGCAACGCATACATTGTTTGCAGCGTCTGACCAGACGGCGGAGACCAGCGGCGCGTGCGCGTGCGCCGAGCGCGGGCGCCGCGCGCACAATGGCGCGTCACGAGGCGCGTTACGTAACTCGCTTTCTTCCGCGAACACTGCCTGCTCTAATCTGCGCAGGCGACTGCGGGCTGCAGGGCTGCTAACAGCCAAGGCTTGTGAGGGCCGGATATGTATAATATATAGGTAGATACTTTTTGTAGGTACATTAAGGGTAAACGATAGTTCACTTGATGGCAACTTATCGGTGTTGCCCATGCAAATATACATCACCAGAGGCATCAAACATGCTTTGTCGGCCTTTAGGGAGGTTTTAGTATGTAGATATTTCCTTGAATAATATTTATAACTAGGGATGTTTAGATATCTTGTAGCAGTGCTCTCAAGAGTAATGGAAAGACCTTCATGAAGGTCAGAGCTTCCTTCTCTTCCATCTCCTCAACGATAATATCAATTCTACTCCAAGCCATAGGATGAGATATTGAAATACATGACAGGTGGGATCTCTTGTTAAGCATATATAGATTATAGTCCGCAGCTAAAATTATCCAGTAGTGATGTCACTGTTTGTAGTTCAGCATTTAGATACCCAACCAGATGTAGAACTGGCAAACGTGTCGGATATCAGGCAATAGTGGCCATCACACACCGTGATGCGCTTCTGCATCATTAGAAGGCTATCACTGAACATGGCATGTGTCTGCGCAAACAATGGCAGCTTCTAACGCGAATGTTTAGACGGCAGGGCTACTTCGGAACGCGATGGGCTTGCAGTCCGCAGCTGACAGAAGCCGGTAGTGACATCACGAACCGCGTTCCCACGCCGAGATGCGCTCTCCTGAGCTGCTGTAGGGCTACCGCTAAATGCTACGTATGTCAGGGTGCTACTCACACGCAAATGATTATGTCACGATAAACGCTCCATGATTAAAAATTGCTCGTTACGCTTCTATATGTGAAATGGGCGCTAGCTCTTTCCGAAAACGCACCAGTCATTGAGAGACAAGAATTTATGTTACAGTTTCAACGTCTTGCGTCTTATTCAGAAAATTAGGAGCAGACCACGGGATCATGCGCTAGAGTTAATTAAGTGTTGCGCCTAATCTCATATAATAAACCATAAAAAAGGGAACGAGAGAAAGCAAGGTTATATTTTTATGAAATAGCAAGCCCAAGGCTTTCTTAAATTGTTTTCTCCAGTCAATATTGGTTTAATTCTAACATTTATTTTCAATTGCTCACATTTATAATTTTTAAATGGTGTGTTAAATAAATCTGTATATTAAAACGTGAAGCAAAAACTTTGTATCCTTTTTTATGAGAATTACGCGAACGGGGGAGTATGAGATTTGGCACAGTTAAAGTTTATATAGAGAAGGAGTGCAGAAAGCTTATATTTCATTAAATAATGCATAAGAAATACTTGACATGAATAAAAAAATAAACCAATTTAGGTTGAATTCTGACCAGTGGGCGATCACTAGTCATAGTTAAAATGAATTACAATATATTGTTGTTTTGATTTTGTAAACGCATAGGACATATCGGAACGGATCATTAAGCTTGTATACCGCCGTTTATGAATTTATCAGCGCTAACAACTACATTAATATCCATTAACGTGCATCTCGTGAGAGACTAATTGGGGTTAATCGGTGATTAACGACTCATCAATAGGCGCCTGCGCGTCGATAGCGTTGTAAAGAGTCGGTGCAACGTTTTACAGCCGATTTACAACTAATTAGGTGCTTTCTGTTTATTGCTTTTGATGACTTTATGCTGTGCATTAATTGTTATATAAGTCAGGTGATTATGATTATTGGAGATCCGATAGTTGGATTTTTATAAAGTAAACTACTAAGTATATTGAATAACCAAAATAATAACAATACAATAACGAATAGCATCGATCAATGATGGAAGGTACTTGCACATTAGCAAGTGTATGAGTTACTTATATATATATATATATAAATATATAGCATAATGTATAAGTAACTCATACACGTGCTAATGTGCAAGTATCTTCTAGAATCTAAAAAATCTTCCTCAACATTAGTAAATGTATAATACATCCTATACCATCATTATTCGATGCTATAATAAATATAATAAGCGGAAGAAGGATTCCAAGCCACCATCGCAACATTTTACGTGTCATTTGAAAAAGACTTAAAAAGAGCAAATACGCCTTCTGCGAGACCTTTTTGTGTTAATATTTATATCCAAAACGCTTCAGGACTTTGGAAGATAAATATAGCATCCATAAACGTCAGTTAAATTATTCACAATGCGGAAGTAACAGACGATCGATTACGATAAAAAATCTTAGCCGTGTTCAACCCTAGCAATTTTCCAAAGCAATGACTTCAGTTCAATAAACTGCGCGCGATTCGAGCGTTGAACCTCCACTAACCGTTACTCCCTCTCGCTCGCACGCGCCGCCGTGCACCATCCCCCTCTCTTTCTCGGATATAATATACATCCTTGCATTTCCATTGAAGCTCCGCGTCTATGGGAAAACCTGATAATGGTAATGAGCGTTCAATGGATAGGTGGCGTGCCACGTAAGTTTAGAAGCTCTAAGTTAGAAATAAGGGAACTTACTTGGTTCGTTGTATTTGCTGATCGTGCTTTGTGTCGGCCCATATTAATTGCAAATGTAATTATGCAATACTAACTTGTTTGTCGGGCTTATAGTTTTATATAGTAAGTTTGTCTATGTCTTAAAGTATAGAGCTTTTTATGCGTTTCTCATGAAACTAGGCAAACAAAAATCAAAATGAAGTTTGATGTTGAATGTTAAGTAGTTATAATATATATATTACAAGTAACTGTCCAAATGTTACGAGTATATTTATTTAAATGAAATATAACATATATATATTTGATACTAGCTGTCCCGGCGAACTTCATATCGCCCAGTAATTGACATTTAACATTGATAGATACGAATCTCACCTGCTTTTATTTTGTTTTATCGTCAACTTTTCAATGTTTTTAATAGTTATTCTGTTATTCTGGACGAAGACAAATCCAACAAATCAAAAACAACGTAAATCGGTTCAGCCGTTCTCGACTTATAAGTGGTGTAACAAACACGACTTTGTTTTATTTATATAGATAATTAGAAAGCGTTCAAGTAACGCATTTGTTATTTGCAAATTAAACTACACTTCTGAGTCTAGTTTAGACTAGACTCAGAACTGACTGTTTTAACAGCTAGGAGGTCTGAAGATTAGTCTTCAGACCTCCTAGCTGTTAAAACAGGTTATCACAGTTTGTTTTGTATAAGTATGGCGACTTGGTACGTCACTAATTAATGATCATTATACATGACCACACCAGATCGGTTGTGCGTTTGTAAGTCGCTTTCGGGGAATAATAATAATTATTATTATTGCCGATCTAAAGTCATCATGTTGCCTTTTTTTATAACATCACGCCTGTAATCTCCATGATGATGTCTTATTTTACGTAATTGAAATCTTAGATTTAGTTGTAAGTAATATCGACTTTATAATAAGAAAGGCGATGGCAGTTGCCTACTCGTCAAAGACCTCTCGCAATAGGTATTGTTTTAAATACGGGTATGACCTATTGGATTTTTAAAATATAAATAAGTATTTTCACCACTATTGCAGCGGCGATGTAACCTGCAACTATAGATCTCATGATCATCGACTCGTCTCATAGAATTACATAAATAAAACAGCAGTCGCTTTAATTACTACCGGACTCTAAATCTAGGAACAAAGTTCAAAGGGATATAGCGGTAGATAGAAGCCCTTAATTGGCAGGAAAACAAACACCTTTGATATTTCGAACCTCTATGCTGGAATCAAACGTTAACTCATTACATTACAAGAATCACGAAGTAAATTGGCTGCTAGCCGCTACTCGGTGGGAAACTCGACAGCTTTACAAGCCTATGTACATTGCACCACTTTATTGATCGTTATAGTAATCATTACAAGATATAGTGGCGGCGCAGTTACAGCTATTGATTTGTTTCTTCATAAACGTTTTTATTGCGGATTTAAGTCGGACTAATGATATTTTTATTAGTCTTATAACCTAAATACTTGAAGTTATATAGAGCTTTTCGTTATGAAAAATTACTATGGCTGAATTATCTTTCGCGGATTAAAAATCCTTAGTCTTTGCTGACATTATGACAATGTGAGTGTTTAATATCGTGATGAGTTAGAACGTGAAAAACAAAAACGACTTATTTGCGCATTAACATTCGCATTAACATTTAGTTAGCATTCGAAACAATCATTTACCTAAAGAACAACATATTTTTGTTGCGGTAAGCGATAATTAAATTGGTTACGAAACTCATTATGGTACAAATTAATTTATGAAATTTTATGGGTACTATTATTAATTTAATACAATTCATTCCAATAATTTGTGTAAAATTCTCGCTTAAGTATATTTTAAGGCAGTCTTGCGCGGAGGTATTAATAGTATACATTTAGCTAATTATTATACTATCAAAAAGCAAGTTTTTATATCTATCTCAAAGTTTAATTTCATCCAGACAACACAGCCCGAAATTAAAAAAAATATGCGCGTCGAATTGATAGCCTCCTCCGCTTTTTTCGTCGGTTAAAAACGAAAAAAGCACCCGGACGAAAAAAGCATTGAAACGATACTAATAAATGAAGTAGCAATTTATCCTTTAGAATGTAGGAAACTGCATCTACGTGTTGAGATCGTTAGAAAACTTAATGACCCATATACGTCACCTCAAGCACTACAAGCTTGTCCTAACCCAATAAGCATGGTCGTAAGTGCATCGTTTTTAATAATATAGTCATTGAGATATCTATATCTTAAGCTTTTCCGCCTAAGGTTATTTGATAACCATCTTATAGTATAGCAAATGGAGTCTTTAATGTAATTACCAGACTCGCTTAATCCTGGATCATGGTCTAAGCGGACCCCGTCTAAGCACGGGACATAACGCTAGGAAGATGATGAGGATAGTAGCAAATGGAAGGATGTGATCTCTGTTTCCGCATGGGCAAAAGGCGTGACGTTATGTACGAGTATGTATGTATCTAATAGGGATGATGACTCTGCATCAAAAACTACAATTCTATTTAGTCCGTCAGTTTGATTATACAAAAATACTAGACAAATATTTTCCACTTTAACAAATTAACAAAATTCACAAATAATAATAAACCATCAAAGTTTTGTAGTGGGGCTTGCGACGTCACTATTTAGTAAAAATTGAACGAAAGTGTGACGTCACGCGCATTTTGAATGCATGGTGTCTTCGTCAATGTTTGTTTTAATAAATAAAATATACGTTTTCAATATTTTTTTATAATGTAACTGACAGAATAAACAGAATTTTTCAGTCACCTTGCCTATTGGTAAGCTAAAAGTTTGAACCTCGAGAACTTTTGACATGTGGCTGGATTTTTTTTTTAATGGAAAGAGTAAGAATTTATTAAATCCCAGAAAAAATATGGATCGCCTCAAAATGTGATAAAGACTTAATAAAAAAATATAGGTATATTTTATAAAGATTGATTATATATATTTTTTGAAGTGAAAAGGCAAATAATAAATCGAAAATGGAGAAGGATCTTGCTCTTTAATTGGATGAATTGACAGAAACTAAATCTTTTCCGATGCGATAGTTATTAAATTGTCCTTTTTGCCATTATTTAAGGCGGAACCACTCTGATGCCTTCGAACAAAGAATAGAAACCAGACCACCAGTCGATCGCGTCTGTATAAAGTGTAGAAATAAGGAAATAGGAAAAAGAAAGTCTAGTTCCGTATATTTCTTAAACACTTTTAAAGCTCGAATAATGTCCTTATTCGTTTCCGGAGGGTGCTTCGGGAGATGAAGGACACTTTTAATCTGCACTGATGCATTTGTAGATTGTAAACCTTTACTGAGTGGTGTTGTTTGGCTGGCAATAGAATGACCAGTTTGTGATTTCTAATTTTCATTTATTGATTTTTTTTACTAATTTTGCTTTTTCGTCTTACAATGAAAGAAGCAGTAGGCCCTTTCAACCACTTGTAAACCAAAATTAAATTGAGGCGGGATGGATCGAAAATTAACTAAGTGACTAAGTGGTGACAGGTGGCTAGCTTGTCGCCTATACAATACGATACCCGATAGTTAACACAATATTTTCAAATCCCTGAATAATATGGAGCTATTTCTTCTCTGTGGTGTTTCGTAATTAGTGTTTTCTCTGTCTCGATTATTTTTATCAGAAATAATAATTACCAATTTATATTTTTGTATTTCTATTAATTTGATTGATTCGTTGTAATATCGTTCCATTGCGCATGAATAAACTAAGCCAATTTTCACACACACTATTGCTAGTTTTACGAAAGGACACTAATTACCTCACTAACTGTTTTGCAAACAATGCCTCGGCATGTTTTCTATACATACATAACATAACATCACGCCCATAATCCCCGAAGGGGTAGGCAGAGTCAAAGGGGCAGCATGCCCCTTCAACCACATTCAGCCAAGAGTTTTCTATGATCCTGTTTCAATTCCACCTTTAATCTGCCCTGAGGCAAGTAGGAAAGTAGCAAGCCGCGGTGGCTTACGCGCAGTTATTTATTAAGTTTGTGGAACTTTTTTGGCTAAATGTGGTTAAGGGGGCAAGCTACCTCTTTGACTCTTCCTACCCCTTCGGGGATTACGTGCCTGACAATATGTAGGTATCATACCTACATATTGTCACGCACGTAATCCCCGAAGTATGTAATAAAAGAATTGAGTATTGATTTTAACAGATTGAGGTTGTGTTTATTCATTAAGTATAAACCTGTTGTTTTAACTGTAACATTTGCTAAATAGATTAAACAATGCATCGCATTTAACAATAATGACTTATGAACTAGTTCATCTGACATACACAACCGTCTTTGTATTGCAGAACAGTCATTCCATCCATATATGGTCCTAGACCTCGTAAATCACTCAGGGAATTATTGACCATAGCTTCTCAATAAATTTTTGGTTAAATTATGATTATCATTGCTTTAATAAAACACAAAGATTGAAAGATTCCTTTCAAACCCTCAGGCTTCTAAATCTATTGTTTGTTTGTTTGCTTAAACGCGTTAACCTTCGGAACTACTGGTCCGATTTAAAAAATATATTTCAGTATTAGATAGAATCAGATAGATTATCGAGGAAGGCTATATAACATAAACAATAAGCGTGGATGAAACCGCGGGTCCGGCTAGTATTGTATTTGTAAGGGTGTTACCAGATCTATCGATCGATCGTCGATCGACGGCATCGATCGATGGTTGAATGGATTAGTCGACGTCAATCGATAGTTTCTACCAGTCGATCAACTTCGATCGATGGTTGAATGGATTAGTCGACGTCAATCGATAGTTTCTACCAGTCGATCAACTTCGATCGATGGTTGAATGGATTAGTCGACGTCAATCGATAGTTTCTACCAGTCGATCAACTTCGATCGATGGTTGAATGGATTAGTCGACGTCAATCGATAGTTTCTACCAGTCGATCAACTTCGATTGATGGTTGAATGGATTAGTCGACGTCAATCGATAGTTTCTACCAGTCGATCAACTTCGATCGACGTTGATCGATGTCGTCGATCGACTGGTCTGGTAACACCCATAGTCTAATCAAACAAATATCTAATAGATTTTTGATAGTGCTTAAGATTAGGTTTCATAGTAAGAAATCTTTAACAGATAATGGTAGGAATAAAGGAATGACGAACAAAAATATGTGAACTTATTATTTTTTTTGTAAATTTTAGTGCTATTCTAGGGAAAAGTTATAATTTTTAATTAAAAATTGTGTCTAATTTATTGCGGCACCTATTTTCAGCTTCAAGCCAAGCATAAAAGATCGATGTGTAAATTGATTTACTTACTATGAATTTATTACCCGAAATTAATTACTTCATTCCATTTCCTTGATGACCTGTGGTTTACATTTTTATGTAAATACACCCTGGTCTAACTATAGCGTCCATTATTTAACAAATAAAAACGAATATATCGATTATTCAGCCTAGTTATAAATATTGCATGAATTTAATTTTTTGTGCTTCGTTATTACATGAATTTTCTGTTATTTATTCTATTTTTACCTTTCCAAGAGTTAGAATATGACTAAATCGTTCGAACTAGGGTAGACTTGAGCTCTGCTGGCTAAGAACGTTTTTCAAACTTTAGTATATAATACATAATTCACGACCCATGTCTAATAGAGATGATGACTGCATTAAAAAACTATAATTCTATTTAGTCCGTCCGTCTGTAACCAAGCGATTATGTGCGGCAGCCGAATGGTTTGTGTTTTCCGAAAATTTATCTGATAAAACCTATTTTTTAGTACCTATATACGGAACCTAAAATCTGTTTGTACAAAATCGACCATGTTATATTACGAACGAATAACTTTTTGCAAAACCTTAGATATAGTGACATCCTACTAAAAACTGTATGGCGCGTGCGAATCACTTGCCACAAAGTCACAAGGTCGTTTAGTCCCGTTATTATTAATTATGATATACTTTTTTTAATATCCGACGACATTATACTACAATAAACTGACTCCGAGGTAAGTAGCTTAAACACTTGTGTTGTGGATATCAGAATCAACAGTGGTATTACAAATATATACTTAAATATTGGATATTAACACCCAGACACAGAACAAACATGAGTATTCATCACACGAATGTTTGTCCTGAGTGGGGTTTGAACCCAAAACTCTTGGCGCATGGGACAGGATCACTACCGAATGAGCCAGTCGCTATATGTGATATAAGATGATAAGCGCAAACCCCGTAATAGCCCAAACTAGGCATCACAAAAAGCTTGTAGTTTAGTGAGTTTTTGAAGTACCATTATATTTTTTTATACTCATTCTTTATGTGAAAATAAAGCGTGAGGAGGAGCGCGGCCCGTGGGTCGGTTTTGATATACACTTGTATATTCGATTTTACCACTCGGCTTTGCCGATTAATGCCGACTCGCATAAAAGTGTAGCAACTCTCAGGCGCTTAGCGCTTAGACTCAACAGGTCTCACTTAGGAGCTGGCACAGTTCGGTGCGTCGAAATCCGCCCCGGTCACTGCCTCCGGAATGCAATAGAACCGATTCGCCCTACACCCGCTGCGCTGCAACATCTCTGAACGGGCTAGAATGTCTTCCTTGTGACAAATGAACTGGATAAATCCGTGAGAATGTTAGTAGCTTCCGTATATTCTGTTTTTGAAGAACGTAATCCTCGGAAATGTTATCCTAGGATTCTAATACCAGAATAATATTTGCGAGGAATGTAGATTCCTTAAAAGGAATCTATGTGTCACAGGCAATTTGTATGATTCCGCTTTTTACAAACGGCGTCGTCCGTTTAAAAACGCTCGCTGTTTTTTAATTTGCCGAAGGCAAATTGGCGACTCATTCAATCAGTTGTTATAATTTCGACATTGGTTGTTCTTCTTCGGTTCTGGCCGTAGGGTCGCAGTTGTACCCATCGCTTTGCTCGTCGTCGTACCTATTATTTTAACTACTGCCTAACCTGACTTAAACTAAATACTTGCGGCATACTATATAATGACCGCAATATACATTTTGTCTTCGGCATATTATAAAATAGCGAGCGTTTATAAACGGACGACGCCGTTTGTAAAATGCCGAATCATACAAATTGCCTATGCATTTTATTAAAGTAATTTAGAATTGCTTAGCGAAATATTGTCGTACATATACAGATCGTCACGCCCGCAATCCCCGAAGGGGTCATGAACAGCTAGCCCCTTAACCATATTCAGCCAAAAAATATAACTAGGCAGGGTTAGATGGAATTTTATCGTAATACACAATTTCATCAAGAATCGTACAATTACAATATTTACGTATTTTTTCTTCGTGTACTCGAATATACCAAATTAAAAGTGGTTTACATAATCAAAGCAATTGTTCCTATAACCTATGACAGTTAATTACATACTGCACTCAAACGTGTTGTATCTTCTTAATGTAATAGCGTAAATATGTAATATACGACTCCATTAAAACGGCCATTAAAATCGCAGAGTGTATATTCCATAATGATCACGACCCTCAATGAGGAAGACGAGTAAAGAGAGATATCTAATGTAGGTACTTTGGTGGACTTTTATTAGAATTGCTGCAGTTATCAACGATATTACGAGACAATTCCGATGAAGCGTCTGCTTTCTATTGTGTATTTTCTCTGTGTGCATAACCTTTCTAATGCCTCTTAGCAGAAATATGAAACTAATAAAGAAATAGCGCTGTATAAAGCGGAAAATACATCATCAACAAACAAAATATCAAATAACGCTTTTCATGGCATATTAGAGTACCGTTTAATTCATACATACATACATACATACATACATACATAACATCTAGCCCATAATCCCCGAAGGGGTAAGCAGAGTCGAAGAGGCAGCAAGTCGGGTTTAGACGGGGTCCGCTTAGACCATGATCCAGGATTTAGCGAGTCTGGTAATTACGTTGAAGCGACTGCCGATCTGACCTTCGTAACCCTAAGATAGGGGAACCAGACAATTTTTGGATCATGATTACAAATCCAAAGTTGTTTAAATTTGCAGGTTTCATCACGATGTTTTGTCTTACCGCCGAGCTAGTGGTATAAATACGTACATAGATTTAAAAAATCCAGAGATACGTGCCGGGTTTGAACCCGCATTCCTCGGTTAAGAGGCGCGTGTCCTTACCATTGAGCTACCACCGCTCTTAAGTCCCTTCAACCATATTCAGCCAAAAATAAAGCCGGGCTGGGTTAGATGGAAAATTGTGAAAAAGCAGTGACAAGCGGCTAACCTGTCGCCTACACAAGCACACACCCAAAAGCCCGCAAACCATTAGTCGCCTCTTACGACATGCTAGGCAAGAACCACAGTTGACACATTCTTCTTTTGTCCCAGATCAGCATGGGCCAAGTCCCAGACGAACATGGGACGAACTTTATGGGGACATAAATTTTAAATAGGATACAAATTGCCTCCCGATAGTACGATGATATGTCTAGTATTTAGCACGATCATTAAATACAAGTAGTGACTAGTTTTTATTATTTCCGTTTAAAGACTGACTTCACCTTTAATCTGAATGTTTTACTCGTTTTCTCTTGGGGAGAGACAGGAAGATTTCTTCTGTAAAGTATTTATCCCCCAGAGAGCATTTCACAGATAGAAAACGCCTCACCGGTTAAATCTTCAGGTAGTCAATATCCGGTTGCAGTGTGAAGAAAAATATTATTTATTTTCTAAGATTTCTTAGCAGAAAACTTTATCTTATCATTTTATGTTTTCTCGCTTCTATTTTCTACAAAGTAATGGGAAAATATCTTTACATGGCTTCAAGATAAACAAGAGGTTTAAAAGAGATCTCAATATTGCACAAATCGTAGTTTTTGTGGATCTTACGTTTACATAACATCAGAACTAAAAATTATACGTGAAGCTAAAAATATGGAAGTTTAAATTTTATTGTTTGTTCCAATCCAAAATTTTAATTTATTTAATGAAATATGTTTAAATTCATATATTCATCATCAAAGAATATCCCAGTTACATTTAAACTTCTACGTCACAGACTAGACCTCAAACAATATTTTGTTTGAGGTCTGAGTGAAACTTATTATAATACAGCCTAGGTATACATAATTAGGGATTTACAGCAGTGTTCAACATTGCTAAATTGGAACTTTTCGTACTTAAAGCAAATATTAATATGGTTGTGATTTACAAGTTAAATATTTACTATCGCAAATTTTATAAACACTAAGTACAACCAACTATCGCGCGCAAATACATACGCCGACCTCGTCTCACTTCGATTACGTCCGAATCTCATGAGAGCGTGTTCCCTCACACGGCGCTGTGTGTCGTGAAATAGTTACAATGTGTAAAATGCATTTGCAGGCTTCCCAGCGCTCCTGCGGGAGACCTCGAGCCTGGTAATTACCAGTCGGTAACCAAGTAACGTAAGTGTGGAATAATTAATTGCATGTTAGCTTTGCGTCGGTAACCGTTTGTAGGGAAACTAATCAAGTGTAATTTGATGAGGGAAATGGTTTGAATCTCTGAGAAATGTATGTTTTATCTGCGTTCCGAGCAGAAAATCGTAATGACAACTATTTGTACCATATGGGTCTAGACCCTAAAAAGAATATACCATGATCCTTATCCTAGCATGTCGTAAAAGGCGACTAATGGTATATTAAGTTTTGGGTGAGTATATGTTTATATAGGCGAAGAACTAGCCACTTGTCACTACTTTTCCAAATTTTTTCGTGTTACCCAGCCGCAGTTTTATTTTTGGCTGAATGCGGTTGATGGGGCCTGCCCCTTTGACTCAACCTATCCCTTCGAGCGTGATGTTAAACAAATAAAACGCTTTTCACCGATAACCCATTGGTTATATACTATGATTAAAACGAGACTTGTTTATGGATCACATTGTCTTACCTACCATAGAAGAACAAGCCCTTTACATTATTAGAGATGTTATCCAAAAAAACGTAGACTTGATTAGAGCTATGATCCCAGAGAAGTTGGTAATATCATAATGATTCCACAAATGTAAAATTTAACAGCGCAGTGCAATGATCTGACAAAGTAGGTTGTTTCTTTAAATATGTCATATTCCATCATCGGATTTTGATCGCCGAAGTGGGACATTAATATGCGTCTTTGTATATAGTTCTCTCTGTTTTTTTACCTGTTAATATAATATGACTTTCATACTTTTCAACGATATTTTATTTTCTTTGTCGACATTCACAATACACTAGACTTTAATGACATTAAAACCATTCAGTACAGTTAACATGCACTAATAGGAGTATAAAAAATCATTGTACCTAATTGAATTGGATAAAACAATCATTACCATATTAAAAAACGCTGAATCAGCATCGCCATTGATTGGCCATCCCTTGTATTGTAAATTACATTCATCGTGTCAGATTTCGCGAGACACCAAGTGATACTCGTACGTGCCCGAAACTGCGATGCAAATCCCTTGTATAAACGCACCTACGTCGACAGCCACACATATTTTGTTTGCGTTGGGATCATACGTTCACCTGTAAGCGTGCGCTGCCTATCCCGGATACCTGATACGTGCCGGTCTGTGCTGTAATTCCTGCGGGCGAATGTTGCACAAATCTGCAATCTGTTGACCAACGGTCGGGTCGAAAGCGCTTCAATTAACTCACGCAGTTGCAGCGTATCCCAAATTAGGGCGAAGCTTTGGCGACCTTTATTTTGACTAGCCCGTTGGTCGAGTGGTCAGAGACCCTGGCCACAAAACCAAGAGTCGATTCGAATGCCGCTAGTGGCAAATATTTCGTGTGATGAACATGAATGTTTGTACTCGAGTCATGGATGCTTATAAACGTATTTAAGTATGTCTATCCGTTCACCTAATATCAATAGCACAAGTTTTAAAGCTTATTTGGAACTAGGGAATTCGCGTGTCAGAATGAATAATAATTTATTTATTTGGCGAGGCCGTGTCATATCGAGCCCCAATTTGACGAATGACGCGATTATTTTTGCAATGTTACTAAGTACGCGTCTGAGATGATCACCCTTTTATAATTAAATTAAACTCACGCTTTCAAAGCTACAGAAGACCCAACATTCCGAGTTTGAGGTACTTACTCTCCCGAAATTGAAGTCATTGTATAATGACACATTAGTCATACCTAAATTGAATTATACCTAAACAAACCTTGTGTTACAGTGGAACAAAGTAACTAGACTTTTGAAAATACATATAACTAACTAAATAAACTTCACGCCACTTCTCTAGCGGGGTAGGCAGAGAACCGAACGCCATATGGCACAAAATACATATACTTAGGTAAGTATATAACATTTTACTTCCGAAATTGAGCATGTGGTAATTCGTAAAAGAACCATCTCTTAAAAGCTTTTGTGACAGAAAACACAAAGACACAAAAAAGTATAGATGTAAAAATAGAAAATAACATAAATTGTGTCGGGCGAGAACAGAATTATAACAACCAACTCCATTTTAGTTTTGTGCTCTAGTTCTAGACGTAATATTGTCTGTGCTCCAGTTTTATTGACATTGCCATTTTGTACGAGTAAATTATATCAAAAATTCAAGTATTTACCTCAAATTCGTATTTAAAGGCCTATTTTCTTGGACTAAAGATCGATATGAAGTGTTTGATCGGTGTTTGGTTTACGAGATTTTTCTGTTTAGCTCATTGATTCTTAACCTTTTGCTGATGAAGAAACACTTGAGATAATCTTTCAGTTAACCTAAAATTTGGTGTTATTCAACCTATAAAGTAGCGATTCATTGTATTAAGTTTCAATGACACCTTTAAAACTTTAGATGACTTCGTGGACCGCTTCGGATGCTTCCAAGTACCACCGATATCTTCTTCAGACTACCAGATAATAACAACTACTTTAGCTGATTAAGCAAATTTGTCACGATCATTCAATGAAGATCAAGAATGAGTTGTTAAAGCTGAGCTTCAGTTGCACTATGAAAACAATTATGTATGGTACTACATAGTATAAATGAAGTGTGGCAGAAATACATATTCGACTGCAGTTTAACTTAGCTCCCAAATATGATAATATATCTGTACCAGTATTTGTATATCGCAGTAATTTGAATAGTTTCCAACTGTCAGTTAGATAGCGTATTATGTTAGCCGTGTATAATGCGCAGGTACATTTACTTTTAATATATAATGTTACGTAATATTGTTATAGTATTGATCTATGTATTAGTATTGCGCACTGGAGCACAATAAAATTTACATAAATATCAATATTGGTGAGGCTTATTCATTCATATCTTTATTTTTTGTGTTAAAAATGCACGAGAATCTCTCGTTCTCTCTAGTTTCTGAAACACTAACCCGATATTATATTGACCGATAAACTGGACGTGTCTCTATAAATTAATGATTCAATCTGATTATCAAAACCGATTGGTCTATATAATACATAGTTGACACTTTCCTCTTAATTGAGTAAACATTATCATCATCCTCTTGCCCTTCTCCCAAGTCATCTGGGGTCGGCACAGCATGTCTTCTTCTGCCATATGTTTCGGCTGTCATCAAGTTATCCTCTCGTATCATCTCTCACACTCCCACAGTCCATCCATCTCTTATTTGGCTTTTCTCTTCCTCTCCACCCACTAACATTCATACTCATCACGTCTTGACTCTACAATTCCAATATAAAGTTCAAAGCCTTTGTGAAGCCTGCAAGTGCATTCCGCTGTGAAAAAATACCATACGGCTAGGACGCGTTGTGTTTTCCATCGGGAAGAATGTAATTGCGAGTCCTCGCAATGACCTATATCCAGCCTACACAAAAGGGCTGTAGAGTAAGCGGATAGCTGAAGCGACGGCCAAGTATTTGTATTTACAGAACTGTATGGAATAGGGTAGGTGACACCTGCAAACACTTTTAAGAGCGGGTAAAATACAGTCCTTTAAAATATTTTCTAAGGGCTTATCACTTATCCTTTAATACACATTTTTATTTATTAGCTGCTAAATGCTACTATTAAGCATATATAACTGACTAAATATCAATTTTCCAAAGCGTATATACATAAAAAATTATGTAACTTGAACATTTTCAATATTTCGTTAAAACCCGCGTAAAAAAAAAAATATCTTATTTTATTTAATTTATAGATATAAAATAAAATACAGATTTATTTTATTGAACGACGTAAAAAAACACATTATTTGCAAAGCTTTTAGCAAATTTCATTTCAAATTTATACCTAAGCGTTCCAAGACATGAATAATTTTTATATCTGTTTTTTAGTATTTGAAATATTTCCTTTAAAAATTAAGATAGAAGCTAGTTTGATGCAGACCAGGAGTGCACAAATGCCCTCCCGTTTTATTGGATTCCTAATTTGTTTATCCCGCATACAGAAGCGTTATTCGAAATTCTAGCGTTGCATTCTTAAATCCTCACGTTACTTTTAAATCCTAAGAAAGAAACACGGAAATTTATTAGTAAAAAATAAATAGAAAGATAAATGACTACGATTTTATCCTTGAAAACGTAATCTAATGATTAACATAATTTTCTTCTTTTTATCATGTCATTTGTCCCATGTTGGACTGGGACTCTAAAATAATGTGCCAACTATGTTTCTTGCCTATCACGTTGTAAAGGCGATGAATGGTGTATTGAGTTTTAGGTTTGTGATAATGTACGCGACGAGCTAGCCACTTCCACCACCACACCAGCCGCACTTCGGCCTTCGGAGTTGCTGGCGTGATGATGGGTGTGTGTAAATATAAGTGTCGTCAACAAGTTAAATGATTTATTCTATACCTAATACTAAACGCAACCTCATAACATCCAAATGATTTACACAAGACATTCCTGCTTCATCCGGGGCTGTTTTATTGAATAAAATTCAAACCGAGTGTTTACTTGATTTTTACTGAATAAGAATTATTGGTGCATCGGCTCAGACGTCTCGGCGGGAAAATGAGGAAAGAAAACAGGAAGGCAAGTTCAATGACCGCTTCGAGACAACTGTGTTCGACAAGATTATCTTTATTTAATTTATCGCGTCTGTTTGTGGTACCTTAATTTTTTCTAATTGTCATAACTACACTTAAGTACATAAGTAGGATTTTGTAGATATCGAAGAGAAATATATATGTATTTTGCTGACCTCGGAAAACCTGGGAAAAGGATAAAATGATATTGGTGAAATATATGCCAATATTAATGTAGTAATTTATGTTCACTATTCATGAAAGCTTCCAACTTCATCTGTTATGCTCGTTATCGTTATTCTAATCCTTTGGTAAATAATAATAGGTCTACAAATTATAATGATTACTCGTTCTCGGATTCTGTGAAAACCCTTGGTTAGTTCTGGCAGGCATAAGTGAGGGTGATTACCAGCGATTTGCCTCTCAAACAACTGCTTAACTGCCAACTGCTCCGTTCCGGCAGAAGACTAGGGTAGTCTAGAATACGTGAGACTAAACATCTCTTTAGAGAACAATTGCAATATCATTTAGGTAACGGTCAATACGCCATTACAGTTGCCCATATAACCATCTATGGGAGGAGTTGGCTTGACATTATACAAATATTTTTTTTATATTATAACGCTATTTGCCCCCGAGCACACTTTTTGAGTACGAGTTTTTGGACCTACGTACGAGGGACCAATCGTTTATCGTCAAAGCTTAAGATAGTATTTCGTCTAACGATGTGCTCTGTTCCTGTTTTATAGCGGTGGTAGCTCAATGGTAAGGACACGCGCCTCTTAACCGAGGAGTGCGGGTTCAAACCCGGGCACGTACCTCTGGATTTTTCAAATCTATGTACGTATTCATAACACTAGCTCGACGGTGAGGGAAAACATCGTGATGAAACCTGCAAATTCATTGTAATTCATTTATTGTAACCATGATCCAAAAATTGTCTGGTTCCCCTATCTTATGGTTACGAAGGTCAGACCGGCAGTCGCTTCGATGTAATTACCAGACTCGCTATATCCTTGGATCATGGTCTAAGCGGACCCCGTCTAAGCACGGGACATAACACTAGGAAGATGATGATGTACTCTGTTCCGTATAACATCATTTTATAGATATAGGCGAATCATTTTTATCTTTAAGTAAGAGCGTAAATGGCGCATGTATGCAGATGTATTTCGCGCGTTCGTACTTAGTGGCTCAAGCTCAAGCTCATCCAGTATGTCACTTCTGTTCTGTATCGGTAATTAGTAGGTCAAATCACATAACTAACTAACTAAACTTTACGCCACTTCCCTGAGTCAGATCACATGAAATCTTTATTTATTTACACGCATCATTCAGTCCCTTTGATGCTTGATTTGATAGTCAGTCTGAGAATAATTTGTAACTAATTATTATTTCTCGGTCTAATCAGAATTGTAATTCTTTGTTATTCTAACTTTACAACACAACTACTTATACTGTTTTATTATAATTTTTTAAATTTAGGTATATATAAGTAATGTAAGACCAGTGTATGTAATATAAGTTATCTGTTATTTATTCAAAATAATCCAAGACTTTTTAAGCTCTTGGCGCATCTATTCTCTTACTCTATGATTCCGCTACATCTACATGAGCTATCTCGCGAACAGATTATTGAATCGCCCTCAAAACTAGCGCATCCTGCAGCCCGAACCTCGCCCTGGGCTAGGCTAACTTCGTTCGGCTAATGTCACTGCGTTTTCCCGCTCACATCGCTACCGCAACATTTTCGAACATCCCGGGATTGAATTAGGGCCGGGACGGGCACAGGAAATGCGACGCGATGCACCGACCTTTTGGTACCAATGAGGTTTCATTAGTATCAGTGCGACGGTTTTCATTTGTTTAATAGGGTCAGATTGTTCTTCGAACTTCGAAGGTAAAGTAGACTTTCGTCGTCAAACTAAAGTTTGTGCAACCTGTTGCTTGCGACGCGGAAATGGTCGAATAGGCATTCAATGTCATGCTCTTGAAATATTTCATAATTAACAGGCCCGTTGGTCGAGTGGTCAGAGACCCCGGCCACGAAACCGAGTGTCGTGGGTTCGAATCCCACTAGTGGCAAATGTTTCGTGTGATGAACATGGACATTTGTACTCGAGTCATGGATTTTTATCACCGTATTTAAATATGTCTATCCGTTCACCGAGTATCCATAGGACAAGCTTATAGCTTAGTTTGAAACTAGGGGAATGGTGTCTCAGGATTGGAGAATTTAATTTATTTGTCAAATACATTATTGCAATATCTATAAATTTCGGGACGTGAACTTGTGAATTAATTGATACAAATTTCGTGGCAGATTTACTGAGATGTCATATTAAACTTCGTGATCAGTAAACTGAAACTTGAGGAATGAATAGAAAAAGAAGATTTTTCGCAATACTAATGTTCGCAATCTCTTTTGTGACGACAAATTTACGAAACTTATGTTTATACAAAAATAATAAAAGATTCCAGGGACAAGTATACCAACCCCCTTAAAATACCTAGCTACTAAAGTAGGCTTGTCTCCCACCGTTCGCAACCTACAATAGAACAAAAGATCCTTCAAAGCTGTGGCAACATGCCTAATAAATATCCGAGCACCGAGTCATCGACTACATAAAGCAAATGGCACACTAGGTAACCAATCTTCAGATCGCTTACGATCTAAGGCCACCGCCCCACCAGAGGCTTCCTTCCTCGTCTCTCGGAAGTGTCGTAAATCGCCTCTGCAGCGCATCCCACGGTGTGGCGGGGGAGGTCATCGACCGTGCATCATGCAACCGCCTGTTATGATAGGTTAGGGAATGGCGGGCTTACGTAAAGTTTGACATATCGCATCGAGAGCGCAACTTGTACAAATACGCTTTTTTTATTGCTTTCTTTGGTATCTTTGTGGCCAGTTTGTGGACGGAAGAATTTTGCACTCTTAAAGCGTAGTGAATCTGATTTTAATTATCTTTTTAATATTATCTACATGTTTGTAATACTGCTTTTACTCATAATAACAAATAAGGATATTTACATTATTTTTTCACAATGAGCAATAAAATTTCAATAATATAAGGATATATGAAAAATAAATTAATCGACATTTTATAAATTATAATTATTATTTCAATATATTTATATGATTATAAAGTATGCATAAGATCAAGTTAAACAAATAAATTTACTAAGAGCTAGTTTTGTAACAATAACTACTAGTGATTCTTAAAAATATAAATGTCATCTTTCTTAAGTAAAATACCGAATAACTTTCCCAATCAGGTGATCTTCTACTTTATCATCCTGGTAGTATCAAAAATTATTAAAAGCTCCGCCATTAATACAGTTAGCGTTCAACGAAATACAAGTTTAATAACGGTGGTGGGTCCCGTACAATATTCGAACCTTACCTGCAACATCACACTAACTAACACGTCACATCCCAGGCAGGATATTGTATTACTAGACTTTAAATTGGCGCGACTAACCGCGAATTACGTGGTGTAATCGGATTGTACTCATAGAAAATCTGTCAAAAGTTATTCTATGCTTCTTCGCTGCGCTATCTTGGTGCTTCATAAAGAAGCATGAGCCGTAGTGTTTCAACAGTTCAATGATCTTTCAGACCGACAAGACCCGATGAAAGTATTACATTTTGTTTATTACTTACGTTACTTCAGTTTTTCTTTTTAATGTAATCAAACACTAACAGGATTCGTTTCTTTGCAAACAATTTCTAATAAATATTTAACCCCCTTTAGGCTTGAAAAATAGCGTAATATACTCGACAAAACAATTGACTTACTTAAATAATTAATTCTTTAGATAACTTTATTGATTCGTGGATATAGAAACTAGATAAAAATATATATAAATTCCAAAAAAGCAATTTTAGAAATGTGGATATTGTATATAGCATACGAAGATTTACCGCGGAAGTTGACGGGTAATAGTAAACTTAGGATTTCAATATTTGACTAACCAGTTAGCGAAAACTATCCTCTACAATTTAAAGTCGTCAGTCGTATTGGATCTTACTAATTAATATAAGTAATACCTCTAACAAATATTACTTGATTTAAGAATTTTCTTTTTTTGCCTATTTATTACCTCTGGGCAAAAAACATTGGGTCAGTCGGTTATCAAGAAAGAGGAAGAAGGACTCATTAAGTCATCTTGCTAACAAACTTTATGTAGCCTCACCGAATTGTGAGATCCTCTATAATTTATAGAATGCAATCGTAGAGATACGGGAAAATGTTGCTAAATATAATTTAATATAATTAGAAAACTACTCACCTACACTAGAATAGTTTATCTAACCAATTAATAGATGTAAAAAATACGCGCACATACATATACTTTGAATGTTAAGAAGCGCATATATATTCTAAGTTCCTTGTATGTATCTCTATTATAATTACTTACTACCTACTTATAAATACCTATTACTAGTTGTTTCCCGCGACTTCGCCCGCTTAGACTAATACTTCTGTATCCTACAGAAACTGTGCATATTTCCGGGATAAAAAGTAGCCTATATGTTATTCCAGACTGTAATCTATCTCTGTGCCAAATTTCATTCATATACGTTCAGCAGTTTTTGCGTGAAGAAGTAACAAACATACACACACACACTCACAAACTTCTGCCTTTATAATATTAGTGTGATTTATATTCCACCGCTTACCCATTGAACAACATCCATTCGCGAAAAAGAGAATGTATTTCCATTTGAACTTGATATTCATATTCCTCGGACCATGAAAAGGTTTTCCGAGCTTTTTGTCTAACTTCATTCAAAGTTGCCGTTCTTATTTTTGCAGGTTGGCTCTACAGCACAAAAGCTCCCAGCTCCATTTAAACCCGTTCCAGAGGTATTGAGCTTCCTGCTGTCGCGATTCAACAGTGAAACTTTCGGGGTGGCTATCAGCCGAGAGCTTTTCGCACAAAGTAAACCGCAGCTTAATCTGGAAATGGTTATAACTGTGATTGTCAATGTATTTTCGGTCCGGTGACTTTGTTGAGGAAATGTGTAATAGGTAATTATTTTAATAACTTAATATCATGGGGTTGGAACGGTCGTAACGTCCAGTTAAAATTATCTATATTAAACAGGGGTAAGGGATGGTAAGTACGTATTACTGCGTTAATTTTGCATGCGCCCTCCATGCTTGGCTTGTTGCGTCAACTGTCTTATGAGGGTAACGTTTTTCACGCAACTAACGCATAGAAAATGTTCTTCATTTCGAGTACAAATGTCAGATTTTATTAACTACATATCAATAAATTATATTGACCTATGTACGACAGTCGTAAAATTAATAATAAATTTGTGGCTTTTATCATTTGGTGAACGTTTCTCATTTTTAGAAGTATGTGTTATGAACTTAATTATCATGTGTATTAGCGAGTAGATAGATATGCAAGAAGCTTCAAGCAAGAAAATACATTTTAGAGTCTGTTTCCTAGATTGAAGACGAAAAAGTATTTCTTCGAATGCTAAAAGTTAGATAACATCACACCCATAATCCCCGAAGTGGTAGCCACAGTTAAAGAGGGAGTGGGCCCCTTCAACCACATTCAGTCGAAAATAAAACTGGGATGGGTTAGATGGAATGGTTAGCTGCAGCGTGGCGCTAATACTAAATACAATAAAGTTTGTATGTTTATTTACAAGGCTTTCTATGTTTGAACTATATCTTAATTAATATATATATAAATATATATACCTATATATATAAATATATTTGTAGAGGCTATACAAATTTCAGCGAGGGAAGCCGCGCGGTAAGCTAGTGTTTGTTTGTTATGTATCAGGTAACTGTAGGTATAAAATGCAAAATATTCCTTCCTGATGCACAGTACCTATTGCATAACCGCGGTTGATGCATCGCGGATGCATCAAATTTCTGCATACAAAATAATGGTTTCAATTCATAAACTCGATACTGATACGAACTGCGCAGATGCGTGATGCGATGCGAGTGGACAGCATTTATTTTATGATATTGAAAGTAAGTCCTTTTTTTTTACAAAAATGACGAAATCACTTATGTCGAAAAGCATTACAAAGTTCCACCATAGGTACTTTTTCGATAGCAAATCAAAATGAGTAAATAATTTTTTTGGACAATCCGTGAAACTTATCTTAGTGGCGTTGATAAAGCAGGACAATATGAAATACTAATGTATTATATTCTCAAAACAAATACAGTACAATATATGAATCCGTACCAATATTTACGTGTAGTACGAATATTTCTGGTTTTAGCCTCGATTTTATTCACAGCTGTTACTTACCTAGAGCTGATTTTATAAAGCCTTTTTCAAGTACATGATAATTTTATTATGGCGATTTACATCTACCGACACGACCTAACAATAGAAAATATATTCCAATTTACTGAAAGTGCGAAATGCGCACGCGCAAGTGGATCCCTTCGTGAGTTGATCTCGTGATTAGCATGCGTCCCAACCCCTACTGAGATCTCTATAGTTACAACTAACGCTGTAGACCGGCCCGTTGGTCGAGTGGTCAGAGACCCTGGTCATGAAACCAAGGGACGCAAGGTTCTCGAACCCGCGACCCTTGGTTTGCCCCTAGCAGGATTCGTCCTGCTAGGGCAAATGTTTCGTGTAATGATGGTCATTTGTACTCGAGTCATGGATGTTTATAAACGTATTTAAGTATGTCTATCCGTTCAACTAGTATCCATAAGTCAAGCTTATAAGCTTAGTTTGGAACTAGGCATGCCAGTCTAGAGAAACAATTTTATGGATCAAAACCCGTTTTTCAGAAACAAAAGACAATATTCGTCGCGTTGTATTGTACTTCCAAAAAATAACGAAGACCAGGGAGTAACAAATATCATAATATCTTCATTGAAACTTTTTAAACTAGTTTCTTGAAACTAGTTGCAAAAACCGTATGGAATATAGTTTGTGGAGGACAGATTTTTTTTTTAAAGAAGTTGCAGTCCATCCGGTAGACTGGAGAAAAATTTAAATATTGATATTCATTTGAATCATAGTTTCTGAAACTCGAATTGCACAGAGCAAGGCAAATAAATATTGGAAATGCGAACATTTTAAAAGAATATTCCAATTCCTTTTTTTCTGTTCGCACTGATAACTTCAAGATATATTCGTAACTTGGTATGTTAACAACAAGTTGGTGAGAATAGTGAATAATAATTTAAATTCATTTTCGTTTATGCAAAATCTTGAGCAAAATATATAGGTATGTCCCGTTTATGTCACAACAAATATTTATAGTTAGCAAGGCGTATAAATGCGACCTACATATCATTGTAAAATCTATCTATAGTTCTTGAGATCGAACCCCGAATAAGCACGGAACATTATGCTAGGATGGTATTAAAAATTCCAGCTTTCACAGTCTGAGAGTGTGAAGCGCCTCCGTATTATAAAACCAGAGCCAGAGGCATTAATCTTTATTTGGATACCGGCAACCAAATTTGTTACGAGATTCCTCTGCCAATTATTCGAGATTCTTTGTAGCAAATTAAAAAAAAAGCAACAAAGAGAGAGCGAAGAAAAAAAATCTAAAATAAACATACACTCCCTATGTTTATTTTAGATTTTTTTCCTACCGATTTTTTTTTATTGTTGCTATTTTAAGAACAAAGAGAGGTAGAGGTCATGTTCATGTTATATTTTAGCTCATATATGTATATAAACAAATAAATGTTGAAAAAGATATACAAGACACAAGACTACTCAATAACGTTTTATCTTCATACGGAATGGAATTAGTTGAAAAGCAAACAAATATAAGTCTAACTTAACACCTGTGGAATTTAACCCATTTGACTTTACGCAGACGAAATTGCGGATGAAATAATGGATACTTGAAATATACACATACTTTAACAAATTCGTTAAAAATTCTAAACGTACGTGCCAGAATTTAAACCGACATACTTGCTAAGGGACATGAGCTCCCACCGCTCTGCGCTGCGCTCTGCTCGTCTCAACAGTTTTCACTGTTTAGACGTGCACAGAGCGTAGGTAATATATTTTAATAACTTTATGTCCATGCACATCACTTAAGTTCAGCCAGGTAAAGTCCCTTAGGTGTAAAACAGATCGACTATGCCTTTAGCCCGACGACTCCCCATCAAAATAGCACAAGTGTAGTTTAGGGTTGCGACTCCAATAATACACACGTCATTTGTCAAAAGACACAAAGACTACTTACAAACAAACATACAAACATAACATCACGCCCATGATCCCCGAAGGGGTAGGCAGAGTCAAAGGGGTAGCACGCCCCCCCAACCACGTTCAGCCGAAAATAAAGCTGGGCTGGGTTAGATGGAAAATTGTGAAAAAGCAGTGACAAGCGGCTAACCTGTCGCCTACACAATCACACACCCAAAATCA
Source organism: Glyphodes perspectalis (assembly GCA_951394215.1). NCBI lineage: Eukaryota > Metazoa > Arthropoda > Insecta > Lepidoptera > Crambidae > Glyphodes > Glyphodes perspectalis. The sequence continues at coordinate 22,704,920 of OX596199.1, forward strand.
GATATACCATTAGTCGCCTTTTACGACATGCTAGGCAAGAACCACAGTTGGCATATTCTTTTTAAGTCCCAGACCAACATGGGACAGTGGGTTGGGTTGGATAAACACTGTGAAAAAGGAGTGACAAGTGGCTAGCTCGTCGCCTACTCAGTCACATACCCAAATGCCCGTGCAATAGGCGACTAATGATTTCATTATTCGCCTTTTACGACATGCTAGGCAAGAACCACAGTTGGCACATTCTTTTTTTTTGTCCCAGATCAACATGGGCCAAGTCCCAGACCAACATGGGACAAGACAACTTGTTCCCGACATAAAGTTGTGTCTAAATGCGACATAAATAAATAACACAGATACACACACACAAACACACGCTGCCATTATGTGTTGTTCATTTTCTTTTAAATATAACTTTATTAGCGCCACACCGCCATTGTTACAACAATATGTCAAACTCTAGTCCTTAAGAGACAGGATTACCTAGTTTAGGGGCTAACAGTTATTTATGCTGTGTAATATTTTCTAGTAATAAATATTTTTTTTATTTTTATTAAAACGTTTTTTAGGGATGCCAATAATTGGCTTTCTTTAGAGGATCAGACTTGTACTCATTAGATGGATTTTATGTTTTATTGCCACTTAGCCAAAAGCTAACGCTAAGCTTCCACAAACATATTTGCTCTTATTTAATGCACGAGATAGGGCTACAATAATCACCCTAAGAACAAATAATTAGTCTAGCCAAAAGGTGGCTGGAGTGATTTCCATGTTGATAAATACAATAGGATACACTGTACAATCACCACGGAGCGCTAATATCAAATTTCATAAGTAAAACAAATTACGTAGATTGTTTGAGCAAAAAAAGTTAAAAATAAATAAAAGTATTTCATTCGCGTGTTCACGTTTTGCGAAATTCAAACACGGTTGGGTATCGCCAGGAATAAGGTACAACATTTTTCGCAAAACACTTATGAGGATTCTTTAAAAAAAGTTTTTAAAAAGTACGTATTTCATGATTGCGTTATTTTGCTATATTTTAAAGTTCCGTCTTAAAATAATAAAACAACCCTTATTTTATTTTAAATAAAAATTTTATTCGGCCGTTGATTTACAAATTTTACAAAAACAGTGATTGTGTTTCCACTTCGTTATTTTGGAATTGGCATGAAAAAATCTTCATTTAGTTTTTTTTTTAATTTCCAAGCCAGTTTAAACGTACAAAAAATGCATGTTTTTGGCAAAAAGTAGCGTTTTATGCTTTTTATTTAAATAAGATATATTTATGAAGTCAAAAATTTAAGTATTAAATTATATTAAAAAGCTCATGCATGGCCGTATCACTCATTTGCAATAAGAAAATCGAACAACTCTACAATTCCCTAATGAAACAAGAATACGGAACCCGATGTTAGCAAATTGATCGGCTCTCAACCGACTGTTAACTGTTAACAAATCAAAACAAAAACAAAGGCTACTAAAGTACCCCATTTTTAAATCACTTTGGCCTTCTTGGTACATTCGATAAATTTCTGTTCTGTTATTCTTTTCATAACCAAGTTAGGCATTTATTAGGCTTCCTAAACCGTGCCCTTTAACACAACACCGGCAAACTTCTTACCACCTAACTTTTATTTGAAACATTTGAACGGAGAATTTGTTTATTTCCTTGTTATTTTTGTAAGGCGTCTGAGGGGTGACGACGAATTTTAGCAAAAAAAATACGCCTTCATATGGGTTCTAGATCGAAAAGTTTTTAAATTGTAATTGTTAGCAAAAATTTCTCAATAACAAAACCATATTGTTTATTTGGCGGTTGCCTTTTTAAAAAATCAATGTTCACACAGCCCTGTTTATATAGAGATACGTACATATATCACAGTTTTTTTAATATGGAGCCGCATTTTTTGACTATAATAGAACTAGTTAAAAATATCCACATGTTTTTCGGAATTAACGATGATGCTAACTCAGATGACACAAATGCGTGTTCCGATATTTGTGAATCTACATACATTTATATATTTAAACTATGTAACTATATATCATAGATTTATTATTTTAACGATTGTAACACATATGTTTTATTATTCATTAAAATAATAAATAATAATTGGTCTTATGTAATTTAATACAACCACTTTATATTGATTAATAAATCTTTCTTGCCGGTTTCCTGTCGATAGATTCTACCTTCCGAACCGGTGTTAATCCTTTTTTCTGTTTAAATTGACTATTTATAAGTGCTTTTTTAAAGCCTATATAAATAAAGAGAATTTGAATTTGAATTTGAAAAATTATAAAACTCGAAATAATCAAAATAATGAAACCTAAATTAAAAACGAGAAGAGTAAATATATAATCTATTGTACTTATTTAACGGTTTTAAAATGTTTAAAAAACTTATTTCATCTATATATATATAAAAGAAAGTCGTGTTAGTTACACTATTTATAACTCAAGAACGGCTGAACCGATTTAGCTGAAAATTTGCGGAGAGGTAGCTTAGAACCAGGAGTCTAACATAGGATACTTTCTATCCCTATATAAATTTTTTAATTTTTATTTCCTATTAAAAAAAATTACTTAATATCATCTAAAATCTGCTTATTTTTTATTGCCTCTAAGGCGGAACAGAGTTCGCCGGGTCAGCTAGTTTTGTAAAAAAATACACATAATAAATTGTTCCACAAGCATTAAATATCAACGATTTTTCACACTTAATAATATGTCACTTCTATTTATTAAAATGAATATACAAAATAAATACGTGTTTGTATTTCTTTTACTTCACTTTTCACTATTCAATACGAATCAATTAACACTCGATAGCATAGGTTACGAAAAACGAATACAACATGGATAAGCGAATATAAACAATAGCACGTGCTACTGAATGACCTCGATGGCTCAGTGGCCGGATGCTCGAGTACGCGTTTGATTCACGGTCGGGTTCAATAATAAAATGTCAGCGGTCGTAGCTATTTACTATCGTAGTAAACGTTACTTCATAAAATAACGCCATCTGATGGCAAGTGGGCTTATGTAATAAAATAATAATATAATTTCGTGTCGATAACATAACATATATAAATAAATACAAACAATAAAATTAAATAAAAAAACAATATACACACATATTCCTTTACATACACACTAAAAATGTAGAAGATGCTAAATTGCTAATTCGTATTTGTTTTAAGCATAACATTTTTAAATCACATGTATTATATTCGAAAATGCGTTGCGCGGATTTAAAAAAAAATACACAGAAATACTTTTTGGTTGAAATTAGCAACTAAATAACAGTACTTATTTTATATAGTTGATTAACCACCCGCAAGATTAAACCAGTTTATGATTTTATAAATGGTCGATCGTTATAAACTACCGTAATTAAACTCGCATTGGATCATGTAAATATTTTGTAAGATGATCCCTACCGTGGATCTATCGATCATGTTGGCAGTAACTGTGCACGCGACGATACCTTTAAAGTGTAAATAAATAAACAAAAAGCGACTTACCTAACCGAAGCAACGGTACCGGGGGATACACAATGAGATTGAACGAGATCAATCATTCGAATAAGAACACCCAGCCTCGAAACGCAACTGTCGGAACTGCGCAAAGCATGCACTTTGCAAACACAAAAATCGTATGCACTCAACGGAGAGCCCGTTGCAAATGATGACTATAAATTATGCTTTCAGAAGCTTATTGGAATCACTAACAAAGGGAAACGTAGTTTTCAGGTAAAATTGGCTGTACCTTGCTTGGGTTGTTCGGGTTTTGAATTGAAGAAGGCGACTGCAAATTGTTCGTCGTGGCTCAGTGTCGGTGCGCGAGCGCAGCCTGCGGGCGGGCGACCGCTCCATAGCTCCATGCTGGCCTCATGACCGCTAGCGCGTGCGCTGGTCACCGCCACCGATCGTGCACTAAGCTTTCCTCAAGCTCGAGTGCGCAGTGAGAGTTTTTGGATACCCTTTTTTGTGCAATTAGGTAGGTATATATGCGCGCCGATGACGCGGTCGAAAGCCCGCCGCGGATGTATGTACATAACTTGTACGCTACCGAATAATATTTTGATTTTCATGGATTTTTGTTGAAGGTTATTTTTTCGCACGCATCGGAATAGGGTAGTTGCTTGTTGGGGGTACTCTTTCGCGCATAAGAATTAACTTAAAAATGCGCTGTAGAGTCTGGGATATGCGCCCTTGCTTAGACTGGTATATAATTTGCTAATCAAATTGATAAAAATCAAAATCGAATGTTTAAAGCCTAAATCATTTAAATTTTATCACTATTTTAATATTATACCGCTAGTCTAGATTATTAATTTTTTTTTCACTGCAAGTCCACACAATCTATTAAAAAAAATACCGCAAAGTCATACTTTTAAAGCAATTTACTTTCGAACGGCAGGCAATATAAAGGCAGGCAGGCAGTGGTACTAAAAGCTCCCTCATTTCTTACATACAAAGTGTACGTAAGATAAGAAGATGATATTGTACAAACCTTGCGTCTGCATCTGCCAATCTTTTAAATATTAACAAAAATTCCAAATACTGATATAGACTTTCACATACTTCTTAAAAACGCTCAAAATATTGTAACAATACTGTCTCTTTTCCGGAGCTGAAACGAGCACAGTCACAGGTACAATTCTGATCAAAACATGATTGTTCTTGACCAATTTCTCGGCGGCCGAATCGCCTAGCTCATTTCACATTCACCGGTCAATTTTTTGTCATCCATTCGGAGTGAATTTATATTTCGGCTTCCGCTTGCCGTTTTACGAATATCAATACATAATAATCAATAACATTGTCTACTGATTTTTTACCGTGTAAAATCTCAATACTTACATTAGAGGATGTGTTTCACTTATTTAATGGTTTGGTACCACTATGGGTCTTATTGTACAAGGAATATTCTGTTTATTGGAACAGCCGTAAGTTATTTACTTACAAATCATGATGTTTTATAATATTCATAAGCTATGATGATTAAATTTGACATATTTGTAGTCATATACGAGAACGCAATCCACATCTTACTATATAACCAAATAAATGTGTTGAGTGATCAAAGAAATTAATAAGTATTAAATTACATATTTAATGTATTACAATTGTGATAGTAAATGAAGCGCAATCAATTTTACTTATAAAAATCCACTATAGATCAAGTTAGCTTAGCTTTGGATATGAAGTCATATTTATTTTATCGCAATATAAATGTTTAATATCAGAACAACATTACACAATGGTTGCTTTACACTCATTAAACAAATTAATGTAACGTTTACATATTAATAACTATGTTATAATTAAAAGATTCCACAACACCTACCCCTGGAAATATCTAAAATAGAAAGTTTTGTCGTGAATAGTTGAACGTGGATTTTTAGAGCCATGGATTAGTTATGTAATAAAACATATGAGGGGGAGTCCTAAAGGCAGTTTACCTACGCATGTTCAGGATTCAACATGTTAAGAGAGCAATTTTCATATAAGTATGGTTTAAATGGCCAGACTTATCTGTGAACTATTAAAACCACCATTAACAGACTCAGCTTCATAAACAGCTTCTAACAATTCAGCGAGGTAGAATATTAGACATCTTTGGTCATCTATCCAGCTGTATACCGAAGTAGCTTTTGCTTGTGCCAACGAACCATGGACCAGTATCACGCTACTATATACGTTTAAACGCTTTTTACAAAAGTAAAATTAAAGTTTACTATCCATGCAAAATATATCTGCGCAGGTTGTTGCCGTGAGAATTACTCTCACGGCAACAACCTGCAACTAAATATGATATTAAGAGTGAACAGTATGTACCTATACGTTGATTTGGTGCGTAGCAATTGACGAAGTACACTCATCCATATTTAGGAATCCTTCATTATAGGGATGCCGATTGGAGACCGATTAAACGAGGTATCGATTGTTTGGGGAAATTCCATATCCAATCCAAGGATTAGACCGATCTTGGGATTAAAACGTTTTTTAAACAATTATCTAGAGTATTCTAGTCACATTCAGACACATTCCTATCATAGGATTGTTTATTAATTACAAAACATTAAGAACAGTTAAAGTTCTTCTCTATAATATTAGCAAATATTGAAATCTGTATCACAAATCAATTTAGCTAAATAACTATTCCCAGATGTTTCGACTAAAAATATGTCTATTTATGATATAAATACAGTCAATGCAAAAAATATTTTACCATACCTTTCTACACAAGTCGAAAAACTTTTTTGGCCATCTATACTAACATGCCTACAATCCCAAAATAGATAGAGTACTTACAAGGAGATATAAACTCTCTCAACCACATTTATCCAAAAATGTGGCTGACTTGAGTTAGCTGAAAAATTGTAAAAAAATGTGACAGGCTCGTTTCCTACATGATCCCAATCTTAATATATTTTTGAATCGATTATTTCACCTATCGATAACAAGGTTGTCATCCCTACTTCGTTAATATTGAGCGTCGCGATTTCCATGTCCCCGTACGTATCTGCGCGGTGCATCGGGACTGCACGCGGTTCCGTCCGCTTTCGGCTGCATTTATTAACTTAAGTGGGACATGGATAAAAGATGACAGGTACCAGTAAATACTTCGTTCCTGTGACGTCAACCGCTGGAAGATTTGCTTTTTTTATATCAAAGGTGGCGAGGAAACGTGATGTGTGATGTGTATTTTGAAAAGAGAAATCCCGATGCAAAGATCTTCTATAACGAGTCGCACATAAAATTTGTGTGTATACGAAGCTGTATTTTAATAAAGTTAAGAGGGTTGATGTGATGTGGTTGAAGCAATCAATATTGATATGATAACTTTGGAAAAATTCTAAGCAACTGACCAAGTCATATATCACAAAATTCGTAAGATCGTAGTCTATGTCATTCAGTCTAAACCAAATTGAGCAGAACCATTTACTATCATCAATCCAGGTTAATTTATCATACTACACCAGGTACCGGCAATTTCTTTTATATATAATTCCAAATGAAGCCATTAGAAAAATAACATAAACGATTATAGACTAAAAAAAAAATCAAGTTGTATTTTTATTTGTATAAGCTAATAATATTATTCTATTCAGCCTGTATAGTGTGATTAAACCAAATTTTTTTTTAAATATAGAAGGTTTTATTTTCATACAAATTAAACTGAGAATAAAACTCATTAACACTATTAGTTTGCTCCTTGGGGAGCGCCTGCTGTAAGACGTTGTGCCGACCAGAAAACATCAACGCGCATATTTAGTACATAGTTGAAACGGACTTGCATCTTGACTACTACCACTTGTACTACAAACCGTGGTTTTGGTGAATAAAAAACAAAGATTCATGATAATAAATATAATATGTCTGTCTCACGGACTAGTATTAAAAAGGACTCCGCGCTGCCATACTATAGCGTGAAGCCACGTTTATTCATTTATGAATGAGATACTTAGGGATACCAGTTATCGGATATCTGTCATTTGGAGCTCTTATTATGTCAGTGTGTGACTTAAGTTGCATGTCAAGTTGGAGGAGCTTCAACGTCTAGTTAGTGGCGGTTAGTCCTTCTTTTTTTAATTGTCGGTGGTCCGTCAATACATTTTTAGTATAAAGATTGCCTTTTTAATTTCAGGGTCTTATTTTGAATAAGTAATTTCTAGCAATGCACTATAGCACCTCCGGTGGTACAAATGTTTTCAGGGTGTGGTGCCTGCTATACAGCCAGGCTGTAACTATTTAGCTTAAACCTAAACAAAAAATTTAAACAATTTAATATTTTGCTGTAAAATTGCGTCCGATTACTTGAAAATGTGTGTTTATGGTTTACAAATACCAGTTAAATATTAAGCAACTTGTAAGGTTCGCTACCCCGAAATACTGGTATTTTTTTTTAATTTAATAAACATCACACTACATCACATACATTGATCTGACTCCAAGGTAAGTAAATTAAGCACTTGTATTACGGATATCAGATACAACAGGGTATTACAAATATATACTTAAATATTGTATATTAACACCCAGACACAGAACAAACACAAGTATTCGTCATATGAATATTTGTCCTGGGTGGGGATCGAACCCTCAACTCTTGGCGCATGGGGCAGGGTCACTACCGAATGCGCCATGGAGTTCGTGTGTAATAGTATTGCTATTACCATTTTCCCTGCAATTTTTACGTCATATCTCTTAACAAGAATCTTCCTTTTTGTTGCCTACTCCTTCGGGGATTATAGGCGTGATGGTATGTATGTATGTATGTATGTATGTATGTATGTATGTATGAATTTTCCTAGATCCTTAGTGAAAATATATGAAACAGCCTTATTGTTCAAGTCTTTTTGAAGTTTTACACTTAGCAACTCATTTGGCGAGGCATCTTCATAAATTTTTTTCAATTCAATTTATTTCATAAGATTGCATAGATATTTTTTTTTATATATATAAAAAAAATGTGTCACAGTTAGTTGCCATAATCCTCCGAAACGGCTAAACCGATTTTGATGAAATTTTATATGTACACTTGTTAGGTCTAAGAATAGGTTGTTAGCTATTTTTCATACCCCTAAGTGATAAGGGTGGTTCACCCCAAAGCTATAATTTGAGAACGACTTTACCGATTTAGCTAATTCTTTTTTAATTGTGTTTTTATTGACAAGTGAAGGTTTTTATGATAAAAAAATTAAAAAGTTGTGCAGTAAATTTAAAAAAATTGGTATTGAAAACGCGTTACGAAGTGCGCCGGGTAAGCTAGTAAATGAATATTTTTTTAATTCACATACCGTTTTAATCATATTTCTCATGTAATTAGCAAACAAAGCGGTCAAATATCCTCTCATTCAATTCATATAAATATCCTGTTATTAGACAAAATCAAAAAACTGTCACAGTATTTAAAATAATTTGTCAAGGTTAATTATAAAGATTATTAATATAGAAAAGAGAGAGCTTAAGTACCAGTGGCAAATTCCATTCCAAATAAAAATCGACACTTATTTTCATACCCTTAAGTACAATAAAACAATAGGTATAAACTTATAAATTATCCTGTAGTCTGTAAACGTGGCGTGTGTTTCGGGGCCATCGTCACTGGCACACTCTTGTATACGAATAACAAATTTCGGCTTGAAAGTCAATATACACAATGCACAAAACGGACCAGTACAGATATTTTTTTTTGTATAAAGCGATTTATCCTACGTTATTATTCCTAAAGTTATATCTGTTTTTTTTTTTATTAGAAATAAAGCACTACAAAGAGTTTTTTAGTGTGCTAAGGCCAGCAGTCACAACTTTTTTTTGTTGTTGCTACGTCTTATAAATGCCATGGGATCTAAAATACATCTTTCAAATAACAAGTTACTTTGCGGGCATTGTGAAAAAGTGAGGTATATAAATTCATCTCATAATAGGAAACTTAATCCGTATATTAAAACACGGATTGTCGTCAATGATTTGTACTAAAATCCTTAAAATAATTTTTTTTTTTTCTTATCTCACAGATCAGTTAGTATAAAAAGTTATCTTATTTTTAATATTTTACTGTGGTGCATAATATATAATTGAAATAAATAAATGTTACTTAATTATAAACAATTAATGTACCTGCCAAGACAAAAACTATTAAAAAAACTACGTATTCAGTTTTTTTTTTATGTATTTATATTTCTATTATGTATTTTTATTTTAATATTAATATAATATAAGATGTATGAATATGCATAGTATACAGAAACATTCATTGCGAAATCATATCATCACTGCATTGTTTTTTAAATCATCCAACAGTCATTATTATAAAAAAAAATGTTTAACTCTGCCTAACATTTTGAAGATTACAGGAGTGATGATATAAAAAAAAATCCAAAAATAATTTGTTTACTCCATCGTTATCATCAATTTGTTCTTTCATTTTTTTTTTTATAAAATTGTTTAGTTAAACAGAATCACACTTGCTGTTTACCATGTTAATTTTTCTTACGCTTGTTATCACATCATGTCAAAAAATAATCAAAGTCTTTGACATTTTTAACGCTCGCCCGAAGTCGCCTCACTGCGCGCTCAACTGCTCGATAAGCCCAAAGTCTTAATCCATTCCCGCAGTTACACCGTTACGCGGCGGCGCGATTGGCTGAACGGGTTACGTAATATTTATAGAACTAGATGGTAATAGAAACGGTCCGCTGTTGTTAACTTAAATGTATAGCGAAGTTCAAGGACACGGACTGAGACGAGTGCTGCCGACCTTGGAGTGAAGAGCATGAACTCTTTCCCGGTACTGACGATTCGCATCATGAGTGGATTCGTGTGAGTGCAATTATGAGTTGATTTACAATGAAAACCCCAGTTTGTCACAAATATTTGGACTAATATACTATTTAAATCCATCCAGTGGTTTCGGAGCCTATTCAATGCAAACAATTAATCAAATCTTTCCTCTTTATAATATTAGTGTAGATTAGATTACTGTAAGTTATGTGCTTGAACTTTTAGCCAGAAGTAAAATATAGACAGATTAGATCAAACTTTGTGAGAAGCAGGGATAAGTGGCTCTCGTCGAGCATACAATCACAACCGCATTACGCCATTGGACGCTCTTTAATCAGTAAACATACTTGTTATATATTTTTCTAGTATATAAGATTATAATGTAAACGTATTGATAAAAATATATATATATCATGATTTGAATTCTCAAAACTTGGACAATCGCTGGATGAAGTAATAGTCCAGATGTAAAACATACTATTAACTTAATTGGAGTGGTACTTTTTCTATCTACTTAATGAATGTCGAATGGGTAGTTCCTAAAATGTAATAACCAGACTCGCTAAATCCAAAATCCAAGACCTAGTCGGACCCTAACTAAGACTCTAATTAACGGGACACAACATTGGGAAGATGATGATGATATTGCTTAACTGATGGTTAAACAAAGAGGATGATAGACAACTACTGGTGCATACACACATCCTTCATTCATTTACAACACTCATTACCCTGATACATAAGTAGCACATGTAAACAACATATTTACAATCAGTATTAGCATACAAATACAGATTTAATTGAAGTCTAAATTTCAATTAAAAATAGTCGGTTTATTGGAATAACCATACTACCCTCTAATAATTTTTATTTTTTATTGATATTGTTATTTTATATCTTGGTTTTCCCTAATATTGTTGTAAAACTTACTTAATTTCATCTATGTTCTATATCTAACCAAAGTAAAAGATACATAGCATCACGACCGAAGCCCCCGAAAGGTAGGCAGAGCCCAGAACAAGAAGATCCTTGAACCACATCAAGCTATAAATAAAATAAAATCGGCTTAGCTGGAAAATTTAAAAAAAGTACTGATAGTTGTTCACGCGCCGCCTACTTAATCACAAACCCAATACTCGCATAGTCTCCCTTTACGACATGCTAGACGAAAAACACAAATGGTACATTCTTTTTGAGTCCCAGACCAACATGCGAAAAATTATGATTATATTAAGGCTACGGTTCAAGCTTACCTAATGACGGACCTCAATGTTTGGGAACTTGCTCCCGTGTGTACTGGAGAGAGTAACAAAACAAGTGCATAAAAAACTCCTTATAGTAATTCTATATGTATATTATCGCATAATTATAGCCTTGATTTGTAATATGCAAGTACAAATAGAAAATAATTATGGTATATTAAAAGTTGCAACCAAAGTATTCCTGTGTATTTCAAATACAAACGAAAACGAAACGAAAACGCGATTCGACTAGTTGCGATCCGCCGTCTACCCAAGACAGCTTATAAGGATTTGACTGACCCAGCTGTCATTAAACATAATTTTTCTTAGAATCTTAATACTGTGCCCGAACTAAATAGATACCAAATGAATTTATAGTAGACATGACTTGTAAAGAACTGATAAATTACGGACTGCAAAAAGCCGTGGATTCGTCACGAACCAGACCGTGGCGGAAGTTATAAAGAATTCTACAAAACTTTTTGGTGTGTTTTAGCTATTCATTAGCGACTTTTCACTCTAGATAGTCGAGAGATAACGAACGTGGTCGTGAATCGCTAACTGTGACGTCAGGATGGAACTATGCTACAACCATTGCAGATATGCTAGAATGGTGCAAGTGAGACGTTTAATGGCTAGTGTGTATCTAACCTATATTACCTTACACCAACACACAAACTTTATTCTAAAACAAAACTTTTTCCGTTAATTCAATGTAATTTTTAATAAGTAATTTTTTTTCAGGGTTATTATTAGTCTGTCTATATTAATTGTTGAAACCCTTAGCATAGCAATTAGCGTAACTAATTAGCGTAGGTACCAAACATTAGGATCGTTTTGGAATTTGGAATTACGCATATAACTCATAAAAAGAGTTATTTTCGCTTTTTAATATTGCTGACGATTAATTTGTGATAGGACTGATATGACAAATAATTCAAAATAATTTGACAAAAAAAACTAATCTATGTAGTTCTAGAAGGCTATGTGCTGACACCATGTTTTTATATATATATATATATATCTAGAAGGCCTGCAATTTGATTATTAAAAGTATTTTAATACCCACTTATCATTACACATAATCTATTTTCTAATGCTGCGATATTAAAACTGTCTCTGAAGAAATAAGTACACAAATTAATCTATTTTTTATCAAACGCTCCCCACGTAACTTAATATAAATTTGCCGTTCAATAGAACGTAGGTAATTCGATATAAAATCTTATTTTGTGCCCATAATTTGGTATAACGATGAGGTGTATTGTATCAAACAATTTATGTTTTACACGAACCAATAATGTCCCCTTATAGATCTTGTAGATCGCTGACATTTACAAATCAGTCGTCATAACTTCGGGTGAGAGTAACAGTCGAACATCAGAAATATCTAAAGGAACAGCCAAATCTCAATTAATTGGGATTATAGAAAACATAACTGAACAACGATAACGCCCGCAATCCCAACCCAATGTGGATAGGCAGAGTTTAAGGAGGGGTAAACTCCTCAAACTCGAGTTGGCCAGCTCTGCAACTTGCACCATTAATTACCTTTTCCGAAGAGTAACACGGTAAATTATTTTCAAGTCCCAGACCAACATAGAAGATATGTCTACAAAAGAGGAAAGATGTGATTGTTTGTTTGAATTGAATGGGTTCTGAAACTAATGGACCGATTTAAAAAATCTCTCACCAATGGATAACTACTTTATCAGCGATGAACATAGGCTATATTTAATCCTCGTATTCCCACAGAAACGGGAAACACGTGGGTAAAACCGCGGGGCACTGCTAGTGCCTAATAAATCTAAATAATTGAGATTTAATAGTGGTAATCCCAAATAGTGCTAGTCCCACGTTGGTCTGGGACTTGGCCCATGTTGATCTGGGACAAAAAAAAGAATGTGCCAACTGTGGTTCTTGCCTAGCATGTCGTAAAAGGCGACTAATGGTTTACGGGCTTTTGGGTATGTGACTGAGTAGGCGACGAGCTAGCCACTTGTCACTCCTTTTTCACAGCTTTCCATCCAACCCAGCCCACTGTCCCATGTTGGTCTGGGATTTAAAAATAATATGCCAACTGTGGTTCTTGCCTAGCATGTCGTAAAAGGCGACTAATGGTATATCGGGTTTTGGGTGTGTGATTGTGTAGGCGACAGGTTAGCCGCTTGTCACTGCTTTTTCACAATTTGCCATCTGACCCAGCCCGGCTTTATTTTTGGCTGAATGTGGTTGAAGGGGCTTGCTGCCCTTTCGACTCTGCCTACCCCTTCGGGGATGGTGGGCGTCATGTTATGTTATAGTGGTAATTATGTTCTTACGATCGCGCTCGCGATTCTCAAAGGGGTAGGTAGAGTACAAGCTCCCTAAACCACAACCAGATTAAGTAAAAATTAATCTCGAGTTGCGTTAGATGATTGATACATTGTAAAAAAAAATTGCTTTAACTTAACTTAAAATTGTAATATTAACCAAATAAGGAGAAAATATGTGCAAAAACGTAGAACAATTTTTTATCTTAAGGTAATGCGAGTAGCACAGCATTATCGTTAGACAATTAAACTAGATAGTCTAGCTTGAAGGGTGATGGGTGACCGGCGAACGGTGAAAATACCGTCCAGATACACGCGATACTAGACAATTTCTGCGTAAACAAGTGGCAAAAAATCAAAAATCCGCCGCTTCATGCTTCAAATGGCAGCAATAAGACGCGCCTATTAGCGCTGGCAGCCGTTTTACTATGAACTTTATAGCGCAATCGCAATAAATACTTAAGGAATATTGTCTGGTAATCATCAGGAGAGGACTATGTCCAGAGCATAAGCTGTGATGACGAACGTTGTTTAGATCTTAAATTATACATAAAACTACTTAATAATAATTAGTAATCTATACTTATAATAAATCTGTAGAGAGGTCAATTCTGTACATGAAATATATTTTCAAAATAACTATCAGGGGGTGATTAGTGATCGATACTGATGCCAAAAATGCAATCAGTAAAATTTTTGTCTGTCTGTCTGTCTGTCTGTATGTATGTTCCTTATGGAAACAAAAACTACTCGACGGATTTTAACGAAACTTGCTACAATTATTCTTCATACTCCTGGGCAGGTTATAGTATACTTTTCATCACGCTACAATCAATAGGAGCAGAGTAGTGAAGGGAAATGTTGGGAAAACAGGAGAAGTTACTCCATTTTTTAAGCTTCCGTCGCGTGTGCAGCCTTAATGGTTAAAGTTACATATAAATCATGTATGACGGAAATAGTCTTTATAATATTAACCATAAACGCGGGTGACATCGCTGGCACAGCTAGTACATAAATAACTCTCTCGTCTGACACACCGTTCCCTAGTTCCAAACTAAGCATGTGCTAGGGATACTAGCTTAAAGTGAACCATAGTGTTTGTTTGTTATAAATGTAAAATATACTCTTTCTGCTAAGTGTACAAAAACTAAAGCAAATTATATTAAATATTAACTAAAACTCTTAGAAAGTTCCTGCAAGCCTATGAAGTCATTTAGAGAGATCTAGTTCTAAGCTGGAGAGGGAGGCAAACGCTAGAAATATCTCGACTATCTACACTTTTTTTACGAGAATAAAGAGGAACGATTGGTATGTATGTATATGTAACGAACAAACTCAAAAACTACTAGACTGATTTAAAAAATCTTTCACCATTAGAATGCTACATTATCTCTGATTAACATAGGCTATAGAATATTTTGAAAAGGTAAGGTTAGGTTACAAATAAATGTCCACCAGTGCAAAGCCATGGCGGGCCGCTAGTATAGTATAACAAAGACGGAGGTAACTATTTACAACCGACTTAAAAAAATGAGGAGGTTCTCAATTCAACCGTATATATATTTTTTTCAGTTACATCTTCACAGCGAATCCGTTGAAAGGATTTGTGAGCAGCCGCACTTAACGACCTGCCTTAGCGCAATAGAGTTGACTCAAACAAACAGCTCAGTAAACTTGGCCTGAGTGGGTTGGCCAAATGGGTTAAGACGGCCTGTGAGTTGCTTATTTCTGTATCGAGACTTCACTTTATGATAAGTGATGCATACAACGGATTTGAGTAGGGCTAAACATGAAAATCTATACTAATATTTTATACAGGAAAAAATTGTATTTTTGTGTGTGTGTGTATTGTGTATGTTTGCAATGAATAAACTCAAAAACTACTACGCCGATTTCAAAAAATCTTTTACCATTGGAAAGCTACATTATCCGGAAGTAGCATAGGCTATATTTTATCCTCATATTCCCACGGCAACGGGAACTACGCGGGTGAAACCGCGGGGCGCTGCTAGTCGTTTATAAATATGAGTACGTAAAAGGGAATATGTCTAGCCTTTATGCAGAATGTTCCAGAGAGCGGAGCAGATTTGCTGGATATTTTTAGGTCCTGAATTTAGTGCACAACTGTGTTCTATTGTTTACCTGTCTCTCGTTATGTCTGGGAATATCTGGGAGCTAAATGCGGTCCTAACTGTCTTACTTATTCAAGACAAGGAAAGGAGTAAAATTTAGTAGTTTCCATTACAAAATCGTCTCTCAGGCTACGGAATCTAATGACGCCGGTTCGATTCCCTCTAGAGGCAAATTTTCGTGTGATGAATATTTATCCTGTAATCTGTACTCGACTTTCAGATGTTTATATATAGCGTACTCGAGTATGAGTATATCTATCTGTTTAGTTATAACAGTATAATAATCAAAATCACTCCTGCCAACATTAGTCAAAATAACAGAAATAATCAGAGTGGGACCAACTGCTCCATGATTCCAAAACTCCAGGCTGTCAATTGTTAAGCTTAAACTAAAGGCCTAAGGACTTGGTAACATCTTCATAAATAGATTTATCAGTACACACACGATTCCCATCGATTCTAGTTATGGTAAGGTCTATGCCCTGGGACAGTGCATGTATACAGTGTGTCCAGAAATACGTGAATCGTCCAGGTGAGGCTGGTGCAATCTGGACGGCCTAAATTCTGTAGAAATATTACCGCCTTTGGAATACTCGGAAATTGTAATTAGAGAAAGTCGAGATGACTTTTCTTAGAAATTGTCGGCAAAAGGTATTGCCGTTTTTTTGCTGAACAGTGTCTGAAGTGAACACTAGATGAAATTTAATGGAAACGGTGTATTTTAGGTAATACCTGTATCCATCATCATCAAGCTTTCATGCTGCACCTACAAATATAAATATAAATATCAGACTACATCACATACATTGATCTGACTCCGAAGTAAGTAGCTTAAGCACTTGTGTTACGGATATCAGAATCAACAGTGGTATTACAAATATATACTTAAATATTCAATATTAACACCCAGACACAGAACAAACACAAGTATTCATCATACAAATATTTGTCCTGAGTGGGAATCGAACCCACAACTCTTGGCGCATGGGGCAGGGTCACTACCGAATGCGCCATCGAGCTTGTCAAAGAACGGTTAAGTAGGCTTTTAATTATTGCCCATTCAGTGATTAACCATGACAAGTGACACAATAAGTGACACTACTCTGCTTAATTGCTGTAGGGTTAACTACAACGAATATATACCTTATTTAAATTATTGTTAAATCCGTTCGATATACTGGCGATAAGAAATTGCGTGCGATATTCTAACCAGCTTTAAACTAGATCATATGCCGATAAATTCAGATAAACGTAAGCGGCTAGCAACACCTCCCAGAACAAAGAAAAAACGGCACCCGACCCTATCTTTGAGATGTCCTCAAGCAACGAGCTTGTCTCGAGCCTCCACACACGGTGTTACTATCGACCTGGCCTTGGGGTTGAAAGTAGCAACCGGCAATTTTTTTTAAATTCTATAATTCATAAGAAACTGCAAATTATGACGTAATTTTGGGTACCGATTTGTAGAGCATAATCGATATTTATATATGGCTTCATTTTATCAAAAATGTTATAACTAGCCAGAAACCAGTGTGAAAGTACAAAATGTTACTTTTGTACCCGGTCTACCCTACCATGACAATCCCCTTGTCCATAGTCAGCACCCGCCATCATTCTTCCGTACTTACCCATAAACCGTCCACTTTACGCACAACTCCAAACAAGACATTCCCCATATAACTAGCCATTAGAACGAGATCTGCGGCCCCATAACCATGGGACGTACCGAAATTTACTACCCTATACCACTATGAAAAGGTAAGGTACGTATATTCACTAATTCTGGACTTAATCTCGGTTATCAGTGAATCTTACGAGACAGGCAGTCCTATCCGCTAATAGTACTGCTTTGCAAAACCTCCACCTCGACCGGCCACGCGATAAACGACTTAATTAATACAACATAAGCTCTAAAATGCGCGTGCGCAAGTAAGAAACACGTTTTATTAGATACTAACACTCGCAAATGCGGCAATGCGCTCGAAAGTCGACCGTAACTCGTTGAGTTTGGGTTCGATTTTGAGTAGGGTTGTTAGTCTAACAGCTATGCAGGGTTCAGTGACCCGAACAAAGGTTTGCTTCCTGCGCGCGGTTGCTAAAGCCACCTTTTTATACAGCGTGCATCCATCCTCGCAGCGCTTGGCGTTAGATTTTATAAGACAGTCCCGGGAAAGGTGCGATGGCTGGACGACTGGTATTTATAGGAAAGGCAAGCTTTTACTTTGACTTGTGTTAAGTGGCAGCATCTTTGATAATGTTGTTTTGAACAAAATAATAGGTCTGGTTGAGAACGGTGGTAGTTCAGTGGAGATTAGGAAAAAACAGTCTGAGGACAACGGTGCATTTAAATAACTATGGTTCAACTGTAATCCAATTTGTCTGGTTACCCTGTCTAGGTGACGATAGTAGCTTCGACGTAATAACCAAAATAGCTAAATTCAATATCGTTGTTAAACACGAATCGCGACTAAGAAATTTGTTACAAAGATGATGACTCACCATCTAGACCTAGATTAATAGTCTATGATATCTCCGTAAACAGTTCAACTCTATTGGCGATGCAAAGATTCTAACTAGCGCCTCAAGTGTCAAAATTGTGAAGCTGTCTCTTGACAGTTTTCGATACAATTTACATCACGGATTTTTTTTAATTAAATATAAATCAGATTTATGTGGTCTCTGGACGACACAATGTGGACGAGACAATAATTATGATGCCAATAGTCGATGTACCTAATTAAGGCGTCTGCAGGATACACAAAACCAATGCGTTCTGGAGAAGAATTATTACGATTCACAAATTAAAACTTATTCCCGAATCTCCGTAAGTAGATACTACATTACGGAACGCAACAATATTTTGCATTTCTGACTTTAATAGCAACAGGTTTTTATATATAATCGTGATCCATCTGATGATATCTAAACATATTAACCTCAAAAGTGTCGTTCTTAGACAACTTCTAAATTTCGCCGCTAGTGGCGCGCGGATAATCTTTGCATCGCCAATATTGCAGTTGGAGAATTAGCTTTTTTAGTCCGTGTTATTGGCAGGGCTAACCTAAAATTAAGCTTTTAAGCTGTCTAACTCGGACGTGAAACAAACTTTAACGTTAACAACAGCTGGAATCTTGTAAAACGGTACCTACAGCTTAGCGTGCCTTCCGGAATCCGGAGTAATAGGAAATATTTTAATTTTGGTCACCCATCCAGACACCTATACCACAAGATTGCTTGACTTTTCAATAGAGCACTAAGTAAGCGTTACTAATTCAGTAGTAAAGTCGAACTCATTCTCCCAGAACCGGAACCTAAACATATTTAATAAAAATATATTTTCTGAATTTTCCCCCTGGGAATCGAACTCTGAACATTCCGTGCTTCGATCACGGCATAATTAAGTTGCCGCATTAAACTCACCTTTTCTGGTTATTATTTGTAATAAAGCAATTAAGGACCCACATTCGACGCGGTTCAATACTCGATCTAAGTCGGCTGTTTAATATGAGAACTTCTCACATTTGACCTGATGCCAACGCTTTTGTAAATAAAAATAAAAACATCGCAAATATAACAAATATCCAGACCCAGGACAATTAAGAATAATCAAATATATAATTCAAACATTTGCGTCGTTCTGACATCGAACTGACTACCTTTATATTCACTACGCCAGATGGACAACATGACAGTCGTTACATCACGCCCACAATTCCCGAAGGGATAGGCCGAGTCAAAGGGGCAGCAGGCCCCTTTGACCACATTTGGCCAAAAATCAAATAAAACTGGGCTGGGTTAGATGGAAAACTGCACTTTCATAATTAATTTACAGTTCGTTCGTTAGTTTTTAAGTACAATATTGCTAATGGCTCATTATGGCTAAGATTAAGGGA
The DNA here is from genome assembly GCA_951394215.1 of Glyphodes perspectalis. Classification (NCBI taxonomy): domain Eukaryota; kingdom Metazoa; phylum Arthropoda; class Insecta; order Lepidoptera; family Crambidae; genus Glyphodes; species Glyphodes perspectalis. The sequence continues at coordinate 22,724,796 of OX596199.1, forward strand.
GTTGTTAGTATTGCTGCTTACACTCTAACTTCCCTTTAAAAAATTACGGGTGTGATGATATGTATGCGTTTATATGCGTTTATTGTGTGTATAATTAACTGCAATTTGTATAAACACCTATCAGTTACGCATCTTGTTGCGCTATGTAAGTCCCGATTACATGATTGCGCACACGATCAAAAAGAAAAGAAATGCAAAGGAAAATTTACAAAAATAACTCTCTAATTGAAGGCTTCGTGGAAACTATGAATAAGTTACGAGACGGCCGCATATCGTCCAAGGTTTAGCGACAGGGTAGATTGCTCAATAATTGATGCGAGGAGCAGTGCTGATCGTTGTATCGACATCGGTCAAGGTTGTCGAGTCGATACTATCGATGTCGGGTATCGATACCTATTTTCCAGATGGCAACTCTTGGAGCGAGCTAATCTCTTTCCGCGACCAGGTGAAGTAGCTCTATTGGCAATAGTTACTTAAACCTGAACTAGTTAGTCGATATTTTTAATATTGGGTATATAATCTTTCTTTTTTACTTTACATGAAACAAAGAAACCAGAAAAAACAGGAACTTGATCCTCATTTCTCGCTATGAAGATACTTTATTCTATATTTTACCACATTTTTAACGCGCACTGTTTTCATCTTCTTCATTTTTTCTATTCTTTTAGGGAAAGGGCATGAAAATAGTTTAGTTTTAAATTGCTATTCTGAGACCTTTTCCTTGGTAGCCTCACCTCTGTCCTTCACTTATTTGTAGTCAACTATTATCGACATAGAAGCGGCCCATCACTACACTCATCAGGTCAAACGTCCATAATGAATGTGGGAAGGCAGGGGTGCATCGGTGCAATCAATACAAGGATGCAGGTAGCGGCGTGACTGCTTGACACCAACGAATCGATACAGTCGCCTTGGGCTAGTTGGGGCTTCCAGAGCTTCAGGCTGGAAAGCCGGACAGATCCAGTTGGGACTAGCCAGCCGGACATTGGTTAAAAAAGATTCTTAATATTTTTATTTTCTTATGTTACATGAGTTTTTAATTATTAATAATTTTTTTTATTTCCAATAAGACCATAAATACAACGTAAAGTGCAGACATGTGGTAAAATTTACCAAGCCCAGAGACTGTCCAATTTGACCTAAATCTTTTTTTTTACACTGGGGCGCCTCTTTGGTTTCCCGTCCGCCTTGGGGGAAACAGAGCAGGATATTTTTTTTTTACGTGTGGAATGTGTTGGACTCAGAGGTTTAGAGAGGTCCGGGCTCCCCACTGCGGGACTCTACGCAAAATCTACGTCTACGCCGCTGCCGATCCGTGCGGCCCATCTCGAGGGAGAGGCAACCTCGCCCCCAGAACACCTCGCGGTGCTTATGTCGGCACAGACCACAGTGTCACCCCATGCTATTTAATGGACGAGGATCCACGTGTCGTTATCTTCTCAGGAGCTGCTTAAACGAAGTAAATTCAGGCCCCCCCGCAAACACTCCACAATCCCAAAGGCCCTTTTAGTCGCCTACTACGACAGGCAGGGATACCACAGGTGTATTCGGACCCCCTCTTTAGGGCGCAAAAGGCTATGTTAAACCCTAAGCTAATCTAACCAATTGTTTGACGCTTGGAATATGTTACAGTCCGTGAAGCTGCCAGCGGGTAGGGTGGTGTGTGGGTATTTTAGAGGCCTCAAGTCGAAAACCCTCTCACTGGCCAAAAATGGTGGGTGGTCAGAATATACCTACCAGACCCCCAGTGTCCCTTATCACCCGACCGAAGATATCATGTGAAATAGAAGAGCCTGACCTTCCACGACAACAACTTCACGTAAACTAATAATAAAGCTCGACTATGTCCGACTCTATCCGGACGCCTGGCACCGCTAGTCGCAGTGGTTACACCAGCTGCCGTATTCGCAGGGCAACTTGTTCGATTATTCATCACAGGGCTTTTAGGTCAGGTCTTATTTGACCTTAATGAACTGACATTTAGAGCTACAACAACGACTTCCTATCTAGTCGACAGCTTATTGCGAAATAACCTTTCTAACTCAATCAAAAACTCTTATAAGTACTTAAGTTATTTCTATATACAGTAGGGGTTTCTTCATAAAGAAAGGCATAATAAATAATCTTAAAAAAAAAATCCAAATCTCTTTATTTAGGCTTCAAGAAAGCACTAATCAATAGTTAATATATACAAAATAATAAAAGGAATAATACTATCTTGGATTTCACACCCTATTATGATATTACTTAAACTTAGGTACACATTATGAAATAATAATAAGAACAAAAAGTTATACAATTCTACCACAGGTAATCTGAACTTGGTGATGATGCCGACTGAGGCTTCGTTGCCCCTAAGGCATCCTCCATAAGGCCTCAGAGTCGGCCCGCTATCGGACCTTCCATCTGGCGGGCCTAATTGAGGGCAGAGCCCTGACGACACCGCAACGCATCCTTAGTGCAACCCTGCCGGCTTGACGAGGATAGGGAGGCTAGTAACGAAACACTCAGCTCCTCCTCTTCCTCGGCAAACCTCGTCCGACCGCAGACAGAGCCGCGACTGGTTCGTCCCTGACTCAAGCAGTCGCAATTCACCTCTGAGTCCCTCCCTTGGCCCTGTTCCGGCAACCAGGGCCTACTAAGCACCCCGGCACGGCAAACGTCTAAGCGGGTCTCACCTAAGAGCGGAACATGACACTAGAAATAGTAAATAAAGCTGATATTTCCCATCTTTTCCAATGGGAACTATCCGTATTAACTCTAAGCTGATTTTACAGATTATACTACCAGTGCCCCGTGGTTTTACTTACGTAGTTCACATTTCCGTAAGAATACGGGAATAAAATCTATACTTATAATAAATCTGTAGAGAGGTCAATTCTGTACATGAAATATATTTTCAAAATAACTATCAGGGGGTGATTTGTGATCGATACTGATGCCACAATGCAATCAGTAAATTTTTTGTCTGTCTGTCTGTCTGTATGTTCCTTATAGAAACAAAAACTACTCGACGGATTTTAATGAAACTTGGTACAATTATTCTTCATACTCCTGGGCAGGTTATAGTATACTTTTCATCACGCTACAATCAATAGGAGCAGAGTAGTGAAGGGAAATGTTGGGAAAACGGGAGAAGTTACTCCAGTTTTTAAGCTTCCGTCGCGTGTGCAGCCTTAATGGTTAAAGTTACATAGAAATCATGTATGACGGAAATAGTCTTTATAATATTAACCATAAACGCGGGTGACACCGCTGGCACAGCTAGTAGTCATAAAGTAGCTCTTGTTTGGTGAAATAATTCAGTAGTTTCGGAACCTTCAATTGAAACAAGAACCAATCAAATCTTTCCCCTTTATAGTATTAGTAAGTATAATTTTACTAAATCTAAATCTAAATCTCAGGAGCGGTGGTAGCTCAATGGTAAGGACACGCGCCTCTTAACCGAGGAGTGTGGGTTCAAACCCGGGCATGTACCTCTAGATTTTAAAAAATCTATGTACATATTTATACCACTAGCTCGACGGTGAGGGAAAGCATCGTGATGAAACCTGCAAATTCAAACAACTTTGAATTTGTAACCATGATCCAAAAATTGTCTGGTTGCCCTATCTTAGGGTTACGAAGGTCAGATCGGCAGTCGCTTCAATGTAATTACCAGACTCGCTAAATCCTGGATCATGGTCTAAGCGGACCCCGTCTAAGCACGGGACACAACGCTAGGAAGATGATAATTTTACTAAATCTAATAGGGGTTAATTCTCGATCAAAAAGCTATCATTCAATTAAGTCCGTCAGTTAGATTATACAAAAATACAAGACACATATTTTTTGCTTTATCAAGATAGCAAAAAGTTACCAAGATAAAGAGCATCAAAGTTTTGGAGTGGGGGCTTCCGACGTCTCTTGTAAGTAAAAATTGTACCTACCTGTGACGTCACGCGCAACTTAAATCCACTGTATCTTCGCCAGTGTTTTTTTGACAAAGAAATGAAAAAATACGTGTTAAATATTTTTTTATGAACTAACTGACGGCCTGAACAGAATCTTTTAGTCCGCTTCCCTATTGACTGCTTAATTTATAAGTTGCTTGCTACGTGATGGTTTTGGACAGCAATTACAGGAATGATATATACCTATTTGTAATAATGTTGTATTCTCCTTGAATAAGTATTACAATACATGTATTATTTTACCCTTATATTTTTTTTTACAATTCTAAATCGCACGCGCAGTGTTGTTATTTAGTACTGTGATTTTTCACAATATTCCAAGGAAAATCACAGCTTTCTAGTACCCACGGTCTGCATCTAAGCCTTATAGGTATACTGTGAAACCTATGTGTGAAACTATGACATTTCCTCGTTAATTATCCGTAAAAAGTAGTAGCTGTTGTATAAAAAAAAATCTGTGATTTTTCTTAAGATCAGGAATATATTTATCCCTATTGAACATGTTCCTGCTGTTATATAAAAAAATCACAGCTATTTAATAATAACATATTGTATAACTGGGACAATTACTCCACACAGTCAAACACCAACTACCTTTAAGTAATGTAAACTAGGCGGCAGATACACCGCTGCCGCGTAGCGGCGGTGGGGCGAGCGGCCTGCGCGCGCAGGTCACGTGACGGCGGGAAGAACTGACAGGCGACGACTGTCATTGCGGCGTGCGGATTGTTTTGTAAAATATTGTCTGTTTAAAGTAGAATACAGTATTTGTTCTGTATTTTATCGTTTTATTCAATACTCTAACAGTTCAGAAGTGGGATAAACTTACGTCCTAATAGTGAATAATCAAGCTTAAGCGATCTCAGTCTCGAACTCGATTGCAGGAAAGATGCAGGCGCTTTAAATCATGAGAACGCTCGTCAAAACGTAATTGAAGTATTGAATGGATTCAATACTTTATAGTGACAACATCCTGATAGTTCGAAGTCATTGGCGCAGTATATCACACCGAAGGAACCGAGCATGTGTACGGATTATGTTATATCCTTTCATCAGTTTCAAATAACCGGCCTGTACGACTCATTTGAAGCACACAGAGTTGTCATCGAGTGAAAAATAAGACATGGAGTTTGGTGCCTTAGGTCAGGCGAACATGTTACATGCGGGACTGGTCGATATCCCAATGTTTACTGGAAATGTGAAAAACTACAAGACAACGGTGTAAAGTTGGTTGAATCAACTAAAGGCATTGTCTGCAATTTTTGGATGGTGGTGGACTTGTTATGTTATTATCTGTAAATTAGTTTTGGATTTAAGTTACGTTAGATCAATATCTATGAAGTGAATTTTAATATTAATGAATAGATGAAAGGAATAATGATATCAAATAATCGTTTTTAGTAGATGTTGATTACATAGAAGGTACAGGTCTGCATTATTTCATTATTAGTATAATTTGGTTTGTAATAAATATCTGAATGATATTGATAAATTGATAAAAATGTCATAATGATGTCAATACACAAACAATTAACAAATCAAGTAGATGTAATGTAATAATAACAATAATAGCAGCTTATTTCAAGTAATTGTTTGTAAGCAATGGGTACTAATCTCTGTGGATGCTAAGCGGAGCTCAGCGCTGATAATCAGATTGGTCCAGTTCAAGGGTAATTATTTGGGTTTGAGATGTGAAGCAGTAAGGTCAGGTGTGTTTGTTGGTATATGATAGTAGTATATAAAAAAAAGGCATTATAAATAAACAAATATGAAAGAACTAGAACTATGTAAGAAAAATAACTATGTGAGATAATAATTATATGTAATAAACATGTATTAGGACACATGAGATTGGACTTGTGCCGAGGTAAAGTTTTAAAGAGGTATCCCGGTTTTCTGGATTTAATAATTTTGCGAATCACCATAGCTAAATATACTAGACATAGGTTTGACATGTTTAAGATTTGCTTAGTGTTTAAATGTGGCGATATATGATGACGGAATTGCATACATGCATTTTTTACCTGTTGCACTAACCTCTTTATGTGCTCCAGTAGTCTTGGTCTATACACAATATTGCAATAATTAAAATGAGACAATAAGAGACTTTAAGGATTTTCCTAACATCTTCAGTTAAGTGCAATTGCAGCTCATATAGTGTCTTAAGTCAGAAGAGAGCATTTCTAATTTTAGTGTTAATATATTTCATGTAATGCATTTTTCCATCAATTTATTAAGCCGGGGATCTTTGCTCGTGCTACATGGGCAATAGGCTCACCGTCGATATGAATGTATAGATTTTGCCCAATGATCTTCTGACACGGCCACTCTGTACCCAAGGCGATGAAATGTGATTAAGCTGGATTAAGATTCTTATTTAACCTGTCAATGGATTATCTCACAAAGAGTGTCAGTCCGACTCTCTTACGTCATCATTCCGAACGCAGTTTGTAAGCGATACACCGCAGATTCGCCGCAGTAGCTATGCTCTATGTTCTATGTTAGCGGTGATGGTTTCCGCACTTAGTCCTTATAGTGGAGCATTGTACCTGAGCAATGGCGGCCGGTTATTCCAGCCAGCCCACCTCCCTCCAGAAGCAGATTAATCTTCCCAGTCTTCTCAGGGCGTCCGCGAGTGCTCCTGGTGTACCCAGAGTCTCCTTGCGGATCTGGGCGACGCCGGTGCATTCGAGGAACACATGCGTCACCGTTTTCTCTGCCTCCATGAACGCTCTGCACAGAGGACTGTCAGTGATGCCTAGTGAGTGGGAGTGGTTATTCAGTGAGCAGTGTCGGGTGATGGGTCCCCGCCACCAGTCTTGGGCTGTTCCTGTTCATGCACAGAAGGCGCTTGGTCAGTTTAGTGTTCAAGGATGGTATAGTCGCTTGGTACCTACAGCCTGGTGTCGAGGTCCCCCATTTTGTCGGTTGTATTTGTGTGTGTTCTTTTAACTAGCTCTCCAACTGGTTGAAAGGTATGGGTACGATTGGTACTGGTCCAACTGCTTTGGAGTTGGAGCCTTTTCTGGCTGGTTCATCAGCTGCATCGTTACAAGCTGATCCAATGTGTCTCTTGATTCATTGCATTGTCACTGTATTACGGTTTGTTACCGTAACGCGTTCTAGGGCGTTATGGCATTCTAGTATCAGTCTTTACGTGATATGGTTTTTCTTTAGAGATTGGAGCACCGAGGCACTGTCGGAGAGTATACGGATGTGGGTATCCGTGACTTTCCTATATGGCGTGTGCTGACTGGATAATGCCAACACATTCTGCTTGATAGACAGTATTGAGCATTCCTAGGGGCCTGGATGTATTGATGTTTAGGTCATCTAAGAAAACTCCGTAACCAGTTCCCTGGTCGGTTTTCGATCCGTCAGTGTAGATCCTCGTGTGGGCTTGAGCAATCATACTGCTCTGCTGTGAGTTCTATTTTGTATTGTTTTTGGAAACAGTGTGTTTTCAGGGTTCTGTCGCTGGATGATGCTAACATGGGCTGTAGATTAATTGCATCCACTTTTATTGATGTGTGTTGATTCTGGAATCCCTATTTAGGGTTACAGATATTTCAAGCCTGAAGCACGCTAAGGTTGCTTCTTCTCTTACAACAAGATGCAGGATGCAACCCAACATCGCCTGTAGAGCGGCGGTAGATGTGGTTTTCATACTGCCGGTGATTGCTACACAGGCGAATCTCTGAAGTTTTTCTAGGTCTTTTGTGTTGTACTCGGATTGGCCCTGGGAATCCAAACTAAGAAAGCGTATGTGATGATTAGATGGATGACTGTGGTGTATAGCCAGTAAGTAATTTTAGGGCTTAAGCCCCAATTCCTGCCAAGCAGACTTTTGCATTGCCGTAATGCTATGGTGGCTTTCGTTGTGATGTGCTCTGTGTGTTTTGCCCAGTTCAGTTATTTGTCCAAGTAAATGCCCAGGTGCCGCAGTAACGCCGCAGTAGTGCGCTGCAGTAGCGCCGCAGTAGCGCCGCAGCAGTGTGCTGCAGTAGCGCCGCAGTAGCGCGTCGCAGTTGCGCGCCGCAGTTGCGCGCCGTATTTGCGCGCCGCAGTTGCGCGCCGCAGTTGCGCGCCGCAGTTGCGCGCCGCAGTAGCGCGCCGAAGTAGCGCCCCGCAGTAGCGCGCCGCAGTATCGCGCCGCAGTATCGCGCCGCAGTAGTGCGCCGCAGTATCGCGCCGCAGTAGTGCGCCACAGTAGCGCGCCGCAGCAACGCGCCGCAGTAACGCACCGCACAGTAGGCGGCTCTCACACTGTACCCCACGTTACAACTCGTAGAACCAAGACCGAGTACATGAAATGCAGCTTTATTAACCAATCAGCGTCCGGCACAGACATAACGATGGACGGCCAGCCACTACCCAGAGTAGACCGATTATTACTAGTATCGACGCTAACCGCGGAGGTAAATGCGGATGTAGGCGTGGCCTAGAGTTAACGCGGAAATGGCTTAAATGAAGAACTCTGTGTAATTCTAAAATACTGATAAAACTTTAGGGAAAAGTCTAGAAAACTGCAGTGAGGCCTGCTGTGATGTATGAACCCGAGTGCTGGGCCATACAGAAACAACATGAACAGAAAACACACAAACAAAATGAAAATGCTCCGATGGGCTGCTGGGGTAACAAGATACGACAGAGTAGGTAAAGAGTATATCACAGTATTATTAAACTCACTCCCATTTTAGAAAATATGGCTGAAAGCCATATGCGTTGGTATGGACATATGATAAGAAGCGATAAAGAACATATTGTAAGGAAAGCCCTCGTGCTCAAAAAGCAGCGCAGGTGGAGGAACGGACAACCCAAGACCGACTGTCTTGGCGCCTTAAAACAAGGAGGAAATGAAAAAGGAAAAGGCATAGCAGAACAAGAAGACCAGTTCGGTCAGGATCAGTTCGATCAATACCACTTCGGTCAGGATCAGTTAGATCTTTATCAGTTAGATATACCAGTTTGGTCAGGATCAGTTAGATCGAAACCAGTTTGGTCAGAATCAGTTAGATCGATACTAGTTTGGTCAGGATCAGTTAGATCAATACCAGTTCGGTCAGGATCAGTTAGATCAAAACTAGTTCGATCAGGATCAGTTAGATCGAGACCAGTTCGGTCAGTTATACCCATACAGGTTCTATCGGGGCCAGTTTGGTCCAAGCCAGTTCAGCCAAGGTCATTTTAGTCAGGACCAGTTAGATCGATGCCAGTTTGGCCAGGATCAGTTAGATCGATACTAGTTCGGTCAGGATCAGTTAGATCAAAACTAGTTCGATAAGTTAAAGCGGTACCAGTTCTATCAGTATCAGGTACCGGTACAGTTGGAATCAGTTAGATCGGTATCAAATCCATCAGGATAATTTAAATCGTTATAAGTTTAATCAAAAATCATCAAGATACGTACCAGTTCTATCAGAATAAGCTAGATCGGTTCCAGTTCAGTTGGGATCAGTTTTAACGATACCAGTAAATTTGAGATCGGTTAGATCGGTACCAGCTCAGTTGGGAACAGTTAATCGATGCTAGTTCAATCGATATTAGTTCAGTCGAGATCAGTTAGATCAGTACAAGTTCAGTTGAGATCAGTTATATCGGTACCAGCTTGGTCAGTACAAGCTAAGTTAGTATCAGTTATATCAGTACCAGTTCAGTCAGGATCAGTTTGATCGGCACCAGCTTAGTTAGGAACAGTTAAATCGGTGCCAGTTCAGTCAATACCAGCTCAGAATAATTTGGTCCAGACCAGTTCGGTCGGGATCCGTTTGATGAAGACAAGTTCTGTAAGGATAGGTTAGACGAGACCAGTTCGGTCGGGACCAGTTTGGTCGGGGCCAGTTCGGCCGGGACCAGTTCGGTCGGGACCAGTTCGGTCGGGGCCAGTTCGGCCGGGACCAGTTCGGCCGGGGCCAGTTCGGTCGGGACCAGATCGGTCGGGACCAGTTCGGTCGGGGCCAGTTCGGCCGGGACCAGTTCGGTCGGGACCAGATCGGTCGGGACCAGTTCGGTCGAGACCAGATCGGTCGGGACCAGTTCGGTCGGGGCCAGTTCGGCCGGGACCAGTTCGGTCGGGACCAGCTCGGTCGTGACCAGTTCGGTCGAGACCAGATCGGTCGGGACCAGTTCGGCCGGGACCAGTTCGGTCGGGACCAGCTCGGTCGTGACCAGTTCGGTCGAGACCAGATCGGTCGGGACCAGTTCGGCCGGGACCAGTTCGGTCGGGACCAGCTCGGTCGCGACCAGTTCGGTCGGGGCCAGCTCGGTCAGGACCTTGGTTCGGTAAATTGGAATTAATACAAGTTGTTTCCAGGTAATACGGGGTCGTATTGTTAGCGCAGGATGGTCGACTGTAAACTAGGCGGCAGATACGCCGCTGCCGCGTAGCGGCGGTGGGGCGAGCGGCCTGCGCGCGCAGGTCACGTGACGGCGGGAAGAACTGACAGGCGACGACTGTCATTGCGGCGTGCGGATTGTTTTGTAAAATATTGTCTGTTTAAAGTAGAATACAGTATTTGTTCTGTATTTTATCGTTTTATTCAATACTCTAACAGTAATTAATTTATTGAACATCCACAAAACAATAAAACGACACGACATACGTTCCTTAAATAACGATCCATCTAGTCCCCCCTATATGTTCCCCTCTAAAAACTACCTATTCGTATGAGAAAGTTATTCTTCGTCTAATAAAGGCAGTAAGTTCAACAACCAAACGCCAGAGAACAATTGCGTTCGAAAATATAATTACTTTCTGCGTTCTGGAATAAACAAACATATCTAGTGTGAGATAGGTACTGAGTTTGATCACGCAATTGCTCGGAACAATCCCTGTGGAGCAATGTACCTTGCCCGGGAAAGGTTACACTCCACTGAGAGCTATACGAGCATCGCTACATCAGGCTTTAAATGGATTTACTTTAAACTACTGAAGTTAGCCAACAAGCATACAACTTTATTACCCAGCGAATACGTTAACATACAAACATAAGTACATGCATATCATCACACCCATAATCCCCGAAGGGGTAGGCAGAGTCAAAGGGATAGCAGGTTCGAATACCTTAACGATTGCGACCATTCAGGGTGTGGGCGTGCATCGGAGGCCTCTCTCTGGTCCAGGTGTTCTGAATATACCCCACGGCACGCTTCGGTAAAGCATTTACTGTAGTCTATGGGCATTTGCAATACTATTATTGCCAATCCAAAGACTACAGTGAATTACTACAATTTACTGAAGCGAGAGTACACGTGTATATCCGACTTTGATATAGATTAACTTCGGAAACGCACATGTACTCTCATGTAGTAAAATAAAAAAGTCACATAATATACATACATACATCTCTACATAACATCACGCCCATAATCCCCGAAGGGGTAGGCAGAGTCAAAGGGACAGCTGCTCCTTTAACCACATTCAGGCAAAAATAAAACGGGGCTGGGTAAGATGAGAAATTGTGAAAAAGTAGTAACAAGTGCCTAGTTTGTCGCCAACACAATAACCCGATATGCCATTAGTCGCCTTTTACGACATGCTAGGCAAAAACAGTCGGCACAGAATTTTCAAGTCCCAGGCCAACACAGGGCAATGGGCTGGGTTAGATGGAAAAGTTAGTGAAAAAGTAGTGACAAGTGGCTAGCTGGCCGCCTACACAAATACATTTCCAAAACCCAATATACCATTAGTCGCCTCATACGACATGTTGGGCAAAAAACACAGTTGGCACATTATTTTTAATCCCAAGCCAACACGGGACTATAATCACATAATATAGTATGACCAATCTTAGAATATCCTATTGCCAGTATTGTAAGCTACTGACGATGTAAGATTATGTTATGACTAATTTATTTTATTTGTATTTTAAAAAATGCCCCTTACTGAATGCCTAAGTGGAAGGATGTGACATAATGCAAAGAGGGGTGGTGGACAAAATCTGAGACTTAATGCTGGATTCAAGACGGCAGTAAAAAAACTAACTACCTAAATTTTATTGTAAACCTTAAACCGTAGCTTGATTGAAGAAATCACATCTATACAAATGAAATGTTGTTTAGCGTAGTAAATCTACTTCTCCGCTTGCAGTGTGCGACGGCCGGACGTCGAATAAATTATCATTTCATAGTATGTGTGGTCGGCTGCACCAATCGGTTTTTGCGCCGCGCAGCACTGTCGCTTTTTGCTGCGCCTGCGCCGGTCACGCGGATGGGCGCGGGCGGTGACTACTGCGCTAGTTCCTATTTCGTTGCTTGGATACGACCCCAAGGGATGACAGGAAAAGAATCGACCGTAAGCATTAGGGTAAATTAAAATGCACCACCACTCATAAGGTATAGGTACTCTTTACATATACATATCACCACACCTGCAATACAAGCGCTAAGCTACTAAGCTTGGTATTCAATTATGTTATATCAATTCCGTAAAAGAAAGTATCGTAGTACATAGATACATACATAACATCACGCCCACGATCCCCGAAGGGGTAGGCAGAGTCGAAGGGGCAGCAAGCCCCTTCAACCGCATTCAGCCAAAAATAAAGCCGAGCCGGGTCAGATGGAAAATTGTGAAAAAGCAGTGACAAGCGGCTAACCTGTCGCCTACACAATCACACACCCAAAATCCGATATACCATTAGTCGCCTTTTACGACATGCTAGGCAAGAACCACAGTTGGCATATTCTTTTTAAGTCCCAGACCAACATGGGACAGTGGGCTGGGACGTAAAGTATCGTAGTATGTTGCAAAAATTAATTTTACAAAAAACTGCTTCATATTTAGTCAGTTGACTGAACGAACTACCCAATTAACATTTTAGTGTTGGTAAAATCAAAATATACGAACCAATTTAGAACTTAGAGTGTTTTAAGGGACTTATAAGAGTGTCAGAGAAAACTAACCTAAGCTTAAACTGTATAAAATCATTTTGGAGGAATCTGCGTACGCATGGGGTGTTTATCAGAATACAAAAAATCTACCACAAAACTTCAAGTGTTGTGTGACACTTCGAGCTAATTCTATCGTTAAAGCTGTATACATGGTGTATTGTAGGATCACCTGGCTTTTGTTGCTGTAAAAAAGTGTTTGTCAACTCCGATTTAAAACTAATTCTTATGGCGTAATATTACACTATTATAACTTTAATAGTGTTATAACTTCTGTCTGTAAGTTTATTAAAAACTAAAATAATAAATGACAGGTGTAGTACAAAATTTATGAAGTGATTGCGTTTTGACATATTAAAAAGTATCTCAATTGACTTGCCAGTCGACATTCCTATTCCCATAGGGGTAGACAGAGTACAAGAAGAAATAAAACGCATTCCTTAAACCGCATTCAGCATAATTTTGAGTGCAACTAAATGGAACATTGTGAAAAGTTGGGACAAATGGCTCGCTCGTCGCCTATGCAATAACAAACTTAAGCCCAATTAGTCGCATTTTGCTTCATGCTAGGGAACGAACATACCTGGTAAAATCTATTTGAGTCCCAGACCATGGGACATACTCTTTACAAGCCAAAGTAGGTACTGGTAAACTATACAGCCTAGCCCAGATTAGCATAATATGGTTGATATTAGTCTTTTTATATCTACACAAACACCGAGGTACTTGAAAGATTTGAAAAAATATAGACGTAAGTATGTATTTTATAGCCCCGTGCAATGTCGGTTAGATGATAGTAAAGAGGGAGTAAGATTCAAGAATTTATTACTTTTTTTATTTATATTTGTTCGAATATTTTTTATAAGTTAGTAATATACCTGAGATCGTATTGTGATCGTTTTTATCTAATCTAGTAACAAACATACGACATAATTCCTAGAAATAACTATAGTACGCAAAAACACCTTTTTTTTGTTACAGTTTTAATTGACATTTTGTAATATATATTGGTTTCATGTAACCAGGAAACCATTTTAAATTCATACTTTTTTTATACATGATCTCATATGTATTCCCTTCAGTTGTAATTTAGCATATAAATAGATTAAATCATTTGACCTTACAATGATTTTTACACCACTTTTAGGCTTTACAATTTTTTGAGCTCCTCTTATCTAATCATTTTAAGTCTCGTTAAAAAGTTTATCGAGAAGCCAGTTTGAAATCTGATTATTTAGTTATTTCAATAGAATTTATCTATAGTCATCTTTGCAACATAAGTAGGTATTATATATAAAATATGTATTTACACACTAGTATAATAACAAGATTGTATAATTACAACATTCATTGTGCTTTTCTTAATGACTGAAAAATTGAAGGGCCTTGCAAGCCTAAGACCAAAGTTGTGTCTATTACTGTCACTAATGGCATAAGAACTACAGGTGGTAGCTCAATGGTAAGGACACGCGCCTCTTAACCGAGGAGTGCGGGTTCAAACCCGGGCATGTACCTCTAGATTTTAAAAAATCTATGTACATATTCATACCAGTAGCTCGACGGTGAGGGAAAACATCGTGATGAAACCTGCAAATTCAAACAACTTTGAATTTGTAACCATGATCCAAAAATTGTCTGGTTCCCCTATCTTAGGGTTACGAAGGTCAGATCGGCAGTCGCTTCAATGTAATTACCAGACTCGCTAAATCCTGGATCATGGTCTAAGCGGACCCCGTCTAAGCACGGGACATAACGCTAGGAAGATGATGAATGGCATAAGAACTACAAGATGCTGTGTTTTCTTTCATGATACTCAATAATATTTTTTTAATATCTTACAAGCCATTCATAAATTAAACGCTTACTTAATTTCCAATTTGAATAAATTAGTCACGTGTCTGGGCACGACAGTGGCGCCACCAGTGCCCGTTTTGTCCCCTTTTGATAGTGCCGCCATCTGTGGCGGAGAGAATGATCTAACAGAGCCCTGTCCGAGCCAGCACCCGAAGGCTTGAGCTCGCTACGTACTGTGGAAGTCCGAGAAAAGATGGCGATAAAACGACATAATATTTACGAGAAAAGCTCAAGCTGTGCTTTAACTGGCAACAAGCTATAAATTGCTAAAGAAAAAAAATATTTTACCAGTAATAAGTTGAATAACTTCGCGTGAATAATCTTGGACTTTCTTTGACTTACAATCATTTTTATAATCGTTCGTTTTTTAATTTATATTTGTTGGTGAAATAGATACAGTGAGCACGACGAGTTCTTCTTCTTCTTGTTTTCAAGAAGAATTGTCAAAAGTTGCTAAACAAATAAAGATTTAAATATTTTATTTTTTTTGGAGGCTTTAACTTTTGTGTATAGTTATTATTTCGAAACTATTTAAAATGGGCTGTATATTATATCACAGAGACACAACATACAACAAAGATTGTCTGAAAACTAATTTATCTAAAGCAATATGTACATTAAAAGTTAATAAGTTACAGCAAATTTATCTTAAGACATTGTAATTGAAGGCTGATGATTAAACCTTTAAAGATGGTTTTGCTCAGAGCATTGAAATATAGGGAGTTATTCTTCTCCGAATTGAGACTAGCCAAATCGGATTTTCGCCCCCGTGTTCAAATTGAGTATCGAAATCATAAGAGGCGTTTTCCAAGACGCGATAACGAAATCAAAATATGTTTTTCTAAATTATTTTTATAAGCTTACATTCGAAACCAGCATTTTATACTACGCTAACTGGAAAATGCGTACATTACAGTAGAGACGTTTATTTATTTTATTATTTTTTTAAGGAAACATACATAATTTGTATTTATAAACATAGTTCACATAAGTTATACATAAAACAATAAAGTTTCCACAGATATTTAGCATATAAAACAAGTGAACTTTTGACTTGAGTTAGTTGTTATTTATTTAAAAACTGTAGATTTCCTTCTAGTCCTAAACTGTTTCTCTGATGAGAACTTCCTTTTTTTTTAAGTCGGTTAACAATGCAAATAAGTCAATGTAAGAGCAACTCACATTGAAGGAACAACATACGCGCGTTACAAAATTGTTACCACCCTACCGTTTCATCTAATAGTACGACAATATTTAGGGTCTAAGATTGAATATGTTGAAGTGGAAGAATTAAAGTACAATCTAAACTTAATGTGCTTAAGTTTAAATTTGTTTTGAATTGTTTTAATTGAATTTATCTATTTTAATATTATAACGAGGAAAGATTTGTATTTTTGTGTGTGTGTGTGTATGTTTGTAATGAATAAAGTCAAAATCTTTAGAACTCCGTAAGATGAATCCTAGAATTTTATAGGATTTGTCTATTATTTTATCCATAAGAGATTTAAATAATAATTAATTGTCAAGATGCACACCCAGGTCCCGAAACTCGTCCACTCGACTAATTGTCTTATTATTAATTTTATAGTCAAATTCAATAGGTTTATGTTGCCTACTAAATGTTATTACATTACATTTTTTATATAAAAAAATAAGTTTTTTAAACAATAGAATATATTATATATAAGTTACTTTTCATAAATTTTAGATAAAACTGTGTAGATAAAATTGTTTTTGTTGGTAAACTTATAATTATAAAATAATATTGTAATGCTTCATATATATTTTTTTAAGTATTTACTTTTTAATTGACGATAAGAGATCATGCCATTGATAGTTCGACTTCTCTTAATAAATTTAAATCAAAATTGCATTTATATAGTAATATAGAAAGTACCACATTCTAAGCAACTTGGCATTAAGAAACTAAGTTAGCGTGGTATAAATTGCTTGTGTTGACTTACATTATAATATCTGTAAGTATAACAATAAATCATTTAAACATTTCAATTTATACTTTTTTTATATATATTCATTTTTCTGTCGACATTAAAATTACTTCGTTTCAGTCCTTTTTCTATTTCTAAATGAAATCAACGAAGAGTAATTTGGTTGAGCCCGTGACGTCACAAGGTCAATGACCTGTCGGTATAAATCAGTCGGAATAAACAGTATAGAAGACTTACCTGGAGAGCTGCCCGACGGGGAGCAGGGCTCCTCCTTGAACCTGCGGACAAGTGATATTGGGATAAGTCATTGCTTTAGTCCAGCAATTGGGTAACGCTTATCCAGCCTTCCAAAGTAGAAGTAGATGTTGTTTAAATCAGGTGACAAAAGTGACCTGTCTAATTACAGACCGATATCCATACTGCCTGCAGTAAGTAGAATCTTTGAAAAGATTATACTTAATCATATAATAAATCGCCTAAGACTCCATAAGTTTCTTTATAGTAAGCAGTAGGGAAATCCACTACTGACGCAGGAGCAGCGCTTTGAAAATATATTTTTGAAGCTTGGGAAGGCAAACAGGATGCTGTTGTAATATTCTATGATTTGTCGAAGGCATTCGATTGCGTCGACCACTAAACCTTGATAATGAAGCTACGTCACTACGGTGTTTCTGGAAACTCACTTAGTATGCTAAAGTCATACTTAACTGATAGGCTCCAAATCGTAAGAGTTAATGGAACTAACTTTTCTGGTGACCCATTATCGATGGGAGTTCCTCAGGGTTCAATATTGGGACCTTTGCTCTTTCTTCTATATATAAAACCGAGCCAGTCAAATCATCACAATCGCAAATCTTATGAATAAACCTCAACCTAAACCTACTTAATTCACAGGGAACCAATTATTTTTAAGTCTCAGACAAACGCTCAAGTTTCACAGTTTGACCCGCGTAGTTCCCGTTCCCGTGGGAATACGGGAATAAAATATAGTCTATGTTACACGCTGATAAACTAGCTTTCTATTGGTAAAAAAAAATTCAAATCGGTCCATCAGTTTAATAAATTATAAAATATTTTAGATATTTAGAGTAAATATAGACATTTTGAGTTTTTATAACTCTCAATTTCAGGAAATATTGCTTTATTAATATATTTAGACAAAGCAGCAGGTTTAACTACCTACACCCTTCTTAACAAGTAACAAACACTTCGATTGTTTTCTCCCCTCATGTAGGATTAGGTCCTTGTTTATTTCAAAATCCTATATTGTAGGCATCGGGAAATTCCTTTCAACATTTAATCGAGGCCGCTGCGAAGAATATCGTTGTTGTTCCCATAAAACTCATTTAAATCCTTTTACACGTGTTTCTAAATAATATCTATGTATATAATGACATTAACAGTCCGTGTAGATACATAGCTTCCTATATATTAACGGTTGACGGACCTTGGTTTGAGGCCTCGAGACTAAGGGCCTGGGTTTGATTCCCGCCAAGGGTGAGTGGTTGTGTGCCTTCACACGAAATAAGTCTATTGAAAGGGTAAAAAATCTGCATTGACAGCTTAATTTCTTATAAGATAGATATATTATTTATTGCACGAAAAACAGATACAGAAATAAGGTACAGGCAAATACGACTCAATTAAGGCGGTCTTATCGCTAAAAGCAATCTCTTCCAGACAAACTTCAAGTAGAGAGACACTGCTATAATGTCTTATCTTTAATTTTCAATTAATTCTACGTTGGAAATAAGATGAACGTGTCAAAATTAGGAGAAATCGTAGAAGGCAACTAATAATATATAAAAATTTTATATTTGACAGGCCCGTTGTTCTAGTGGTAAAAGACTCTGGATACAAAACCAAGGTTCGCGGGTACGAATCCCGTTAGGGGCAACAGTTTCGTGTAATAAAAATGGACATTTGTACTCGAGTCACGGATGTTTATAAACGTAGTGTGTCTATACGTTCACATAGTATCCATAGCACAAGCTTAAAAGCTTAGTTTGGAAATAGGGAATTGGTGTGTAAGTAAGGATTATTTTTTTTATTTATTTATTTATTTATTGTGTGTCAAGTTAGGCAACTTAGTGACAAGCTAGCCTCTAGCCACTCTTTTCCGTTTCTAGTTCCCATCAAAGAAACTATAGTAATAGTATATTTTAATTTTGCTTAAAAGTAGTTAAAGTTCTTAAAAAAAATATTGAACACGTATTTTTTTATTTATTATTATTTATTTGTCAAATAAAATTGACGAAGATACAATGCGTTCAAATTGCGCGAGACGTCACACATACGTATTTTTTTTTACTTAATAGTGATGTTGCAAGCCTCCTCCGAAACTTTGATGCTCTTTTTCTTTGTGATTTTTCTTTAATTTGTGTCTTTAATTTGTGTCAAATATGTGTCAAGTATCTATCTGACGGACTAAATAGAATTATAGTTTTTTAATGCACTCATCATACCTAATATGGTATCTAATAGATACTAACTAACTGAACTTCCCGCCAGTTTCTAAGCGGGTTAGGGAGAAAGAACCGTAATAGATACTAGTGTGTAAATATAATCGCTTTTCATACAACATTTAGATTGTATTATGTATATATACAAAAACATTGTCCAATTTCCTAAAAAGTCAAGCACTCATAGTTTCAATACTATAAATAAACACGAACTTGCTGTTCCAAACCATAGACTCCAGAAGAGTGGTGGTAATTAATTTATTGGTCTAAGTATTAAAATATTTAATAAACTTCCAGTAACCCTACTAGCATTAACTTGACATAAGTTCAAATTGTGCATTAAAGCGTTTTTAATGAGTAAGGGCTACTATAAGATTGAGAGCATATATGTTTAACTTCATAATTAAGTGTTCACCTGCACTATTGTTGCCTAGTAAGTGTAGATTATTAATTGAGCAATTGTACATTTTGGCATTAAAAAGACATACTACCGAATTTCATTTCTGTTCATATTGACTATTTATAAGTGCTTTTTGAAGCTTATATAAATAAGAGATTTTGAATTTGAATTTAAACATATATACAGCATCACGCCCATTATCCCCGAAGCGGGAGGCAAAGTCAAAGGGGCAGTAAGTCTTACCACATTCAAACAAAAATAAAAGTGTTTGGTTTAGATGGAAAATTTACTTTTGATGATAAATAAATACAAGACATCGCTTGTCGATGGAACAGGAAAACCGTAAAACCCTGAACACATGTGAGCGATTGTTGATAGGTGTGATGTGGTGTGAAATGGAGTTTACACTCGACGGGACTCAGCAGGGTTTCTCTACACTACATGAGCTCCGATAACAAATTTTTATACCAACGGCGTACTTAACATTTTGTAGCATAGCATTTGTTTTAGATTTCACGAAATAATCTAAAACTCAAAATATTATAAGATAGATGTGCCTGCGGTTTTACCCTGTAGTCAATATAATATAGCCTATAGCCTTCCTCGATCAATGAACTAATCAAAAGAAATATTTTTTTCAATTCGGACCAGTCGTTCCCGAGATTAGCGAGTTCAACTAAACAAACCAATTCTGTAGATAAAAATATTAATAGGTATAAGTATATAAATATCAGACAACATCACATACATTGATCTGAGCTTAGGCACTTGTATTACAGATATCAGAATCAACAGTGGTATTAGCAATATATACTTAAATATTGAATATTAACACCCAGACACAGAACAAATACAAGTATTCGGCATACGAAAGTAAGTCCTGATTTGGGATCGAACCCACAACTCTTGGCGCATGGGGCAGGTTCACTACCGAATGCGCCATCGAGCCAGTCCATATAGTTGCATAAGTTGAGATAAACAAATAAAGTATATCTTTGGTCTAGAATAAAGTCCTGATCTCAAAGAATATAATACTGGCTACTACAAAAAAAAATCACTGGTTTGATGGCGTATAAGGCGGGGTCACTACCAAATGCGCCATCAAGAGTTGTGGGTTCGATCCCTCCCCAGGACAAACATTCGTCTGATGAATACTTGTGTTTGATCTGTGTCTGGGTGTTAATATCTAATATATATTTATATATATATATATATATTTCTAATATCACTGTTGAATCTGATATCCGTAACACAAGTACTTAAGCTAACTAGCTCGTAGTCAGATCAATGAATGTGATGTTGTGGGATATATTAATGATCATAATTATAATTAACGAAAACTGCAAAATGTTTGATATAGTTATGTACTTAAAATACTTCCGACTAGGTACACTTGTGACCGCTATGTACTTACTAATAGACTGACGATGTTGCTGTTTGAATATTCTGATAAATTAAAACATATTTTTTTTTTTAGTAAATAAATAAATAAATATCAGACAAGATCACATACATTGATCTGACTCTGAGGTAAGTAGCTTAAGCACTTGTGTTACAGATATCAGAAACAATAGTGGTATTAACAAATATATATACTTAAATATTGGATATTAACACCCAGACACAGAACAAACACAAGTATTCATCACACGAATGTTTGTCCTGAGTGGGAATCGAACCCACAACTCCTGGCGCATGGGGTAGGGTCACTACCAAATGCGTCATCGAGCCAATCAATTTTAATTACATTGATATATGTGTGTTGTCAAAATAGTATACAATCTACAACAACCCTAGTGAAGCGTGCATTGATTTAGCTAGAATTAAAAATCGTACAATACTATATTTATCGATTCGTTTCCATAGTCATATGTAAAACATACTTTGATAAATAAATATTTTAGACTCGCGAACCATTTAAGGAACTCTAAGCCTAATAATATACGCATATCATGTCAATGGACACTAGGTGACGGATATCTTAATAGTATAGATAAAAGCAGTTACCAGTTAACCAAAAATTTACATAGGAATTTTATCATAGTTCTAATTCAAATTCAAAATCTCTTTATTTATATAAGCTTCAAAAAAGCACTTATAAATAGTCAATATGAACAGAAATGAAAATACCAGCTGATTACACGTTATATTGTGTGATGACGGGACATGTGTCCCTAAAACAACATACGACGAAGAAGGACAATCATAGAGCGTGTTTAGTCGGTAGGTGTTCGATGCGATAAGTCACAACTGATGCGATGGAGCCCTCACAACAGTAAGCTATGGTATGTGTCAAACCATCATAAACCCATAACAAAATGTGTTATCGACTAACCATACTGCTTTCACTATCTAATCCTATTAATGCGAGCGACAAAAAGTACTTAGTTACCCAATTATCAAAGTAATCATTGGCAATCTAAACATTAATAACTAAAGCCTCCACAAGGCCAGTTTCCCTATCCCAGCTCCGAGAGCCCACAGCGCTAGCACAAACAAACTTCCTCCTTGAAGGCTCCTAAACAATCATACTGAAGGTCGCGAATACATTATGTTTCCCGATAAATCGGGAAGCCCACCCGAGTCCCGATTCCCGATTCTAGTTACAAAATTCGGGTACTGGGTTACTGGGGAGTCCATAGTTTCAAGGACGCGTCCAGCGTTCTTATAAATCTATTTTCTGCCGACACACGCCGAGGGGTCTGGTAAACGAAACGGGATTAGAATTGCAAAATGCTTGACGAAAATCGAGTACTTATGCATCCCGGGGCGGTGCGGAGCGGACTCCCGATTATTCACGAATTCGGGTTGCGCGCGCTAAAAAATGGGAATATCAAAGTGTGACGTGACCATTGGTGTAGGCGCCTGCAGATAATTTTGCAACGACTTAGCGGAACTGCTTATAAACATAATAATTATATAAACAAACACTCCTAACCAATATAAACAATATCATTTAAAGTAGGGAGAAGTCCTCCCTATTTTTAGTTTGCAAACGCCAAGAATCTATATAATAAATTAATTAATTCTTCAGACTAACACACCAATTCCCTAGCTCCAAACTAAGCTTATGCTTCTGCTATGGATACTAGGTGAACGGATCGACATACTTAAATACGTTTCTAAACATCCATGACTCGAGTACAAATGTCAATATTCATCACACGAAACATCTGCCCTTAGCGGGATTCGAACCTGCGACCCTTCGGTTTCGTGGCCAGGGTCTCTGACCACTCGACCAACGGGCCAATATATATTAATATGTGAAGCAAAAACTTTATATCTACCCCTTTTTGTAAGAATTAAGCGGACGGAGGAGTTTGAAATTTGTCACGGTTAAAGTTTATATGGAGAAGGAGAGCAGAAAGCTAATATTTCAATAAATAATGTATTAGCAATACTTTAAATTAATAAAAAAATACAAACTAATAATGGTCGAATCGACCAGTGGGCGATCACTAGTCTCAATAAATATTTATTTTATTTTTATTTATTTATTACCAACATTTACAAAATCTTTACAGAAATCACAAAATGAAATTGTAAGCAATTGTACATTACCTTATTCTATATGTATATAATTATATAAATTAAATTTTATATGCAATGCACAGGCGGTTTCTATGAATTTCGACAGGCTACAGTTATATCTATAGAAATTAAGTTAATGAGCCGAATGGACGCGTAATATGTCACGCTATATCAACAATAAAAAGCCTACCAGTCTGTAGACGACGAGCTAGCCACTTGTCACTACTTTTTTACAATTTTCCATCTAATCCAGCCCGGTTTCATTTTTGACTGACTGTGGCTAAGGGGTAGGCCCTTCGGGGATTATGGGGGTGATGTTATGTTCATGTATATTTGTTCTAGTACTCAAATTATGGTCTGTGGCCTAATACGACAATAAGAACCCCTGCTCAATTAATTCGGGATAATTCTGAGATCAATCATATCGAATTTATTAGACACATGAGTTTATTAGACATTTTCATCAGTTTTTCTAAATACAAGAAAAATATTTCTGATATCCTAAAGGCCGAGGTATCCTCGACCTTGCAAGGGAGATATTAGTATTTGTACTTATAGTGTTTATTTATCTATATATGTTTTTTTTCTTTTAGGCTAATACATAAGCTATTAAGCATACTATTTTTGGATTGCTGTCTAGCCAAATGTGTATTGTTAAGAAATATGTTCATGTATAGACTGTAATCTGTTTGTGTACCTAATATAAATAAATAAATAAATAAATTTACAAAATTATTCGTCAAAAGCTTATCAATACTAAGCTGACAAAAAAGATGGAATTTACATATTTGCACTAAAGTGAAATTAACTTCATTACAGCCAAAAATCGTTACACGCTGTACTAAATTTAAAAACCTCTTTAATTTTACCTCACTACTACTGATTTCTGAAATCCACCTTTAAACGGAAGAGCTAAAGTCAATATTGATTTGGTGTTAACTGTAGGTAATATTTACTCTAAATATTTGGCTTCCGAGAATATTTTGTTATCCTGCCGGCCCGGCTATACGTAACGTGAAAAAATCTAAATATAGTCGTAAATTCATACGCGAATTAATTCAGACTCGTGTTCGTGAGGATACGTCAATGAGTACCTATTTATGTTATTCCTCCAGAACCGAAGATAAGTACGGCAATTGACATAATTTAATAAAAAAAAAAATCCATACATGGAACAAAGAAAACTTTTATGAGACTGGCTCGATGGCGCATTCGGTAGTGACCCTGCCCAATGCACCAAGTGTTGTGGGTTCGAACCCCACCAAAATAACTGTTTAGATTATGAAAGTCGGACTCAATAGGTGAGGTTGTAGGTATAATGAGATGAAATCTCATGTGACAGGATGCCTGTAATGTAGTTATCAGTGGCGGATTTACCCTAAGGCCCAGTAGGCCCGGGCCTAGGGCGGCCGGATATAAGAGGCGGCCAATCGTGATAAAAATTAAGTGATGACGCTTTTGTACTGAGAATTATGGCATAGGGCCTAGGGCGGCCAAGACTGTAAATCGGCCACTGGTAGTAATGCATAATGGGTGGTTTCTATTTAAAATGAAGGAAATACCCTTTATAGTTTCTAAGTATATTTCTATTCAAATACTGTTACTTAGATGCAATCATTCGTAAAATTATTGGTAATTTTGTTATTACGACTATTCTTAATGGACCTCTTCATCCTTCCTAAACTTAATTTAAGTATATTAAAGGAAATCAACGTCAATATGAGTATGCAAAAAGCAAATATGTTACATAAATATAACTAAGTAGGTCTATACAAATGAGGTCGAGGTACTTCTGAGTATCCTTTTAATTTCTAATACTAAAACAAACTAACTAACTAGACTTCACGCCACTTCCCTAGCGGGGTAGGCGGAGAGAACCGAACGCCATATGGCACGATCCTTACACATTTCACTCGCCTCTTCAACATTCATGATCCTTTTCACACATTCCTGTTTATTTATAGACTATTTTATATTAGTAAAATGATTTCTCAATATCAGACAAAAATTTAATGACAAAGTGATGTGAAATGATGAGAATTGATTTAAATTAATTTCCTGTTTTTATAACGAAGCGCAGGAGAAGTTTCACAATAACAAAGGGAATATATACCCTGACATATATTTAGATATATTCGACCCCGGCCGCCTCCATTTGTAAAATTAATTGAACGCCAGACTTAAATCCTATTATTGGTTTGGATGGCCCAAATCCCTATCTGGATCTAGACCAAGACACGCTATACTGAAGCCGTATAGCTAAATAATATCTCATCATCGATTTAAATATTGAGAAAGACCTTTAAAAACAATCAAAGCTCTCAAAATAGGTGTTAATATTAAATATTTAAATATATATTTGTGATACCACTATTGATTCTAATATCCGTTACACAGTACTTAAGCTACTTACCACGAAGTCAGATCAATGTATGTGATGTCGTCTGATATTCGATAATTTTTAAACTAGTTTAAAAAAAAGGAGGTTCTCAATTCGACTGAATGGTTTTCTTTTTTATTTATTAAAATACGTTATTTATATTCATTATATGAACAAATTATAACCTATGGGTCACCTATGTATATGTATTTTTTTGTTACATACATTTTTCGCGAGTTTAATAACATTAAGCGGTGATAACTGAATCGTAAGAACGCCAAGTGTGTGCGCTAACACAGATGCACTCTCTATTCCTTCACTCTCATAGTCCGGTGAGACAGCAATTCGACATGACCGGAGAGAGGTTAGGCGCAGGACCAACGGCTTAACGTGCTTTCCGAGGCACGGGGGTGATTAAACCGCCAACTTCCTGATTCCGGGCTATTACTGAGTAATTTGGATATTGAAATACCCAGCCACAAATTTTTGGCCCGAGCCGGCATTTAAACCTGGGACCTCTTGGTCCTTAGGCGGCGCATGCTACCACTAGACCAGCGAGGCAGTCAAATGAAGTCATAGTTTGTTTATACTAGTATTTCGCAGCCAGCTTTTGATCTCACAAACTTTTTGTGTTATAATAATGGTCGACCTTGCGAACCGTCAAATCAATTAAGAGTAATACAACACGCTAGATGACGATCGAAGCAAAACTTTATTTAATAAAATCTAAAAATAAACCAAACACAATTGCAACTTCCCAAAAATAGTAAAATTGGTACAATTATTGTTATTAATTTATTCCGTTAACAAAAAAACATCGTCCGATGTTGGCCTGGGACTTAAAAAAGAATGGTCCAACTGTGTTTCTTGCCTAGCATGTCGTAAAAGACTAATGGTATATCGGGTTTTGGGTATGTGATGGTACATGGGGTTGTGGGCATGTGATTGTGTAGGCGACAAGCCAGCCACTTGTCACTACTTTTCACAATTTTCCATCTAACCCAGTCCGGTTTTATTTTGACTGAATGAGGTTAAAGCTTCCTGCTGCCCCTTCGGGGATTGTTGGTGTGATGTTGTATAGCTTGAGACTAGTGACTATCGTTGTTGGATAAACTTTAAAAATCAAGGTACAACCATTTAAAGAAGAATCGTTTCCTATTTACCTCAACGGAAATCAAACCTTGAAGCCTTGGTCTTACGGCTGAACCACTCGGCAATGTGGCGCGTAATATTATTATTAAGTATGTATAACATTAATCATCTTATTCATAAACAAATTTAATTTCGATATTCAACCTTAATACCATATCCCCTAAAGCTATTTTGCTGCCTCTTAGTCGCGTATTAAACGGACTTTTACAGACAATAGACACTCAAATCCATAACAAAGCACTCTCGCAAAATACGTAAGTAATATAAGTAGCTTGTTACTCCATTATCAAGAGCACGCCAATCTCCAAGAGCCCTCTCCGCCTCTCAGAGAAATAATTCTCTTAAAACTATCATAACCAGACGGTGATGTTTATAAATACTGCCGCTGGGAGGCGCGGCCGCCCGCCACCCCTCGCTCAAGGTTACGGCTCACAAACAGTTTTTCTACATTTTCAGATACTTGTTGGAATATCCTTGGACTTGTAATGCGTAATTTCATAAGAATAGGCTGCTTAAAAGCTCTAGGGTTTGAATGTAGGTATTTATGACTGGCCCGTTGGTCGAGTGGTCAGAGACCCTGGCCACGAAACCAAGAGTCGCGGGTTCGAATCCCGCTAGGGGCAAATATTTCGTGTGATGAACATGGATGTTTGTACTCGAGTCATGGATGTTTATAAACGTATTTAAGTATGTCTATCCGTTCACCTAGTATCCATAGCACAAGCTTAAGCTTAGTTTGTGACTAGGGAATTGGTGTGCCAGTCTGAAGAATTTATTATTTATTTATTTATTATTATTTCAAAAGTCCACGTGCAATAAAAATGGGTGAGACAGTTTTAAAGATCACGGGTAAAGTTTTACATCTATTAATCCTTTGAAGAAATCTTTTCTCATTAGTAATACGGATTAAATAAACATAATTTTCATGCATTATTTCAAATATAATGTATTTATGTGGGCCGCTTGGGCTATTGTTACGATACTTTGGCGAGGAAACCATGGATATCAATAAGAGCAAAAATGGTGAGTTTAAGGATATTTGTAATTGAATCTAGATGTTTTTGAGCTCGTTACGCATAATAATTAATATTGTACAGTGAATTTTGACTTAATAATTTAATATTTATAAAATGTTTCACGAGTTTGGGGATGGCTGGGTAAAATAAAAGCGCTTAGACAAGCGCCCTGCAAGGGGGGCTTCGAATACTCCTGAGGTATCTCTGCCTGTCGTAGGAGGCGACTAAAAGGGCCTTTGGGGTCGTGGGAGCTAGCGGGGAAGCCTTCTAGCACTCAATCGTCCCCGGAGAAGGCGACAGCTCGCGTGTTACACCCCGTCCGTTAGGATACGGATCACACAGCTGTCTGTGTTGTCGCACACACCGCAGGTGTCTGGGTAAAAAATCCACTCTCCCAAGATGGGCCGCAAGGCGGAAGCGCGCGCTGCGTGGGCTTTTCGTGCGAATCCCGATAGTTTTTCGTTCAGCGCCCGAAGACACGCAGCTTTGAGGTTTAGTCGGTAGGTACTGAGCTGGCAACCAGTTGGTGTTGCCAGCTCAGTACCTCATCTAAACACAAACTCATTGATGCGTAGAAAATGGCTTTATCATTTCGTAACCAAATGTAACAACTTTTAATATCGACTACTCAACGGATATACAAATTTGAAATATGAGAATTAACCGTTCACACTTAAAATTTAAAACGTAGACCTCACATGTTATCATTACTTCTTTCGTTTAAATCATACAACTTGAATACCTTAGGACGTACTAATTCCAAGGGTGCGTCACATTTCAATAAGTATACCTACTTAACTAAAGGGTTGAGCCCCCGTTTATAAGTCTAATTGGGAAGGGCGGATTTATGAGGGGTAGACTGTTTACAAATAAATCATCAACGTTCCGTTTCGCAACATTGTAAAGGCGAAAATTTGTATATTTATTACTCGATCACGCTTTGATAGTTAAACAGAATAATCTCAACATTTGAAACACAAAGCCATAGATATTAACCTTCTAAATTGGAAAGTTATTTTTTTAGACAATTATATTACAGGAATCTGAGTATGAAACCGCGAGCGGAAGCAAGAAGCGAGTTTTATTTAATTGCTTATATTTTATACACGAAAGATCCTCAGACAAGAAAAGAGTAAGCAAACGTTATTTAATATCAATTCTAGACCAAGCAGTAACTTAAGTACCATCTGCCTACTTGTATCAAGGTAGTTCGTAAACAACATTACGTTATTACTGGCATTGTGTTGAAAGCAAATACGATCTAGCCGTGAACTTGTATCGCGTTGTCAGGGAGATGATATCGAAGGGTTAATATTGACATGTTGTGTAAACTTCATCACGATTGCGCTATGAAAGCACGGTGATTGCTATGACCCCTGCGAATACACGGGAAGTTAATTGCACAATTGGAAGTGATTATAGTGGAGAAACACGCTGTGTCAATCTCGCGCAATTTTCATCTTCCTACTTAAATTATACCTAAGGTAGTTTATGTTTATATTACATGAGCGATAGTAGGTATATCACCAACAATACGCAACAACGATCAAAATCAAGAAGAAATCTACACATCCAAATAACTGTCTAGTTCCCCTGCCCAAAGATTACGAAAATTCAGATCGAAATCGGCCATATTAATTAACCAGGCGCGCTAAAATTAATATGATTCAATAACCATGACTAGGAACGGAACTTAACACTACAAAGAAGTTTATGTAAGTACTAGTTGTGCCCGCTGTTTCACTCGTTTATGTTTAGATAGATAGATAGATATTCTTTATTGCACGAAAAACAGATACAGAATTAATGATACAGACAAGTACAATACAATTTAGGCGGTCTTATCGCTAAAAGCAATCTCTTCCAGACAACCTTCAGGAAGAGGAAAATAAGCTTATGAAAAGAGAGTCTAGTTTAGTTATAAAGCCTTCGTGTTAAATGGGCTATTTACCGGCGAAATAATTTTTCCAAACGGCCCAGTAGGTCCTGCGATAAGCGCATTCAAGTAAACAAATTCTTCAGTTTATATGACTATAGATAACAAAGTCGAGACCGGACTAGGCGCTACTGTAAAGAAGTTTAAGTTCCTATAACAGAACCGGATCGGGTCTTAGTCAGAACCACTTTACAAAGTAATAAATCAAAACCTGCCGATACTTTATAATGCAAAGTTATTTTTTGTCCCATGTTAGTCTGGGACTTGGCCCATGTTGATCTGGGACAAAAATAAAAAATGTGCCAACTGTGGTTCCTAGCATGACGTAAAAAGCGACTATGGTTTACGGGCTTTTGGGTATGTGTCTGAGTAGGCGATGAGCTAGCCACTTGTCACCACTTTTTCGCAGCTTTCCATCCAACCCAGCCCACTGTCCCGTGTTGGTCTGGGACTTAAAAAGAGTATGCCAACTGGGGTTCTTGCTTAGGTCGTAAAAGGCGACTAATGGGTTTTGGGAGTGTAGGCGACAGGTTAGCCGCTTGTCACTGCTTTTTCACAATTTTCCATCTAACCCAGCCCGGCTTTATTTTTGGCTGAATGTGGTTGAAGGGGCCTGCTGCCACTTTGACTCTGCCTACCCCTTCGGGAATTATAGGCGTGATGTTATGTATGTAGTTATTTTCCAGACGACTCATTGCCATACAGCCGCTAGAGAATACAATAAAGTATGCAGACAGTTTCCATACAGGCACTGGTTTACATCAAGGCTGTCCCCATCCCCCGGCGGCACAGAATATTTAATACTATCACAAGGTACTGCCATAATGACACTTCATGGACACGAAGCTATTTCCACAATGACACCCGTGGCGGTAGCTGGGTCAGCCCAACAAGACTTCTATTGTTTGCACCATTTAGCATGTTCTCGTGAGCAACCACATGTCCAAAATGTTGCATTACCTTTTTTCAATACAAAATAAAGCAACGTGTGAAGACGTCGCTAAGACATACACCATGTAACCAAGCTACACGGCGCAACAAACTACAAAAATGGGATGTAATGCGGCGCAAAGGAGCAACGGTATATGAATTTACTCTTAAATTAGACGGCGGGCGACGTTCCGCCGAAATACATATCATAATCTTTAGGACGTCTTAAGACGTTGCGCCGTTTCCTAAGCATATACTCCCGACGTCGTGCGACGTAGCTCACGCGAACGTGTTAAACAATACTTATACCTGAACAATTTTCTTTCTGATCAATGTAACTGACAGAAAAACGGTGGTAGCTCAATGCCCCATAACTGATCGGTGTGGGTTCAAACCCGGACACGTACTACTGGATTTTTCGAAATCTATGTACGTATTATACTACTAGCTCAGCGGTGAGGGAAAACATCGTAGAAACCTGCACACTCCAACTACTATGATCAAAAATTTGTCTTCAATGTAATGACCTGACTCGCTAAATCCTGGATCATGGTCTAAACGGACCTCGACTAATCACTGACATATTTTCAAAAGTATGTGTCTCTCTATGTATTTACTCTCTACCGGTTCCCTCTGCCTACCCTGCTAGGGAAGTGGCGTGAAGTTTAGTTAGTTTTACTACCCAATGACTTGCTTAAAAAACATCGGTCACTAAATAGGTAGTACCTGATAAAACTAGCCAGAACTTCGGACTGATAAAATTTGAGACTGATCTATAATTTAAGGCTTATTATAAACAAATATAAAGTCTTTCAAATAAGTATAGTCGCAAGGAAGTACTAATGGAAATACTTCGAACGCTTTAAACTAACCCTATTGTGGTTGTAAATAGGCTACCTCGTAGGAACCCTTTTGTCATTAGGCTATTTACTTATTAAAGGTTAATCGGTGTGGACGCCAACCATCGATCGAGCCCTATAGTGCAACCTACGTCCAGAAGTACTAGACATGCTTGGTCAAGTCTGCATGAATACCTACAAGCGAGGTACTCGATTTGCATCGATTGAAAGAAGTAATTAATTAATATTAGGAAACTTTATATATGCTACAGTCAAAACTCATAACCGGACAAAACCACTTTAACTGCAAAAATCAGGCAAAAGTGGTTTTGACCGATGCACTTAGTCAACAACAGTTTTGACTGCAAAAACCAGCCAAAAGATTTAAAATGTAGACTCAGTGAATTTTCATAAAAAACTAAGGTAGTAAAAATTACCAAGAGAATCATCGAAATAACTAAATTCTGTCAAATGGATAATCAAACGATTGAAATAATACGTATGATTTTTATTAAAAAATCCCACCCAAAGCAGTTTGACTACCACTTTCAACTGATACAATTTGGTCACAAACTACCCAATATTTTGGAGTTAAAAGTAGTTTTGACCAACGCCCTTAGTTAAAACCACTTTAGACTGCGAAAATTAGTCACTTTTTTTAACTAAAAGCATCGGTAAAATCTACTTTTGCCTTATTTTTGCAGTTAGAAATGGTTTTGACCGGTTACAAGTTTTGACTGCAACATATTATACATTATTTAAATTCCAAAGCTCAAACACTAGTGTTATAAAAATTCGTACCTTTGATGATACCCGTGACAACTAGTAAGTTTATTAGAATTATCTTTCTTGGTGCGAGGATCGAACCCTGGCATTCAAAGCAAAGTCTCAACCACTACACTTACAAGACAGTCTTATAATATAATTGATGTACGTAGTATGAAGAGGACGCAAGGAAACGACATTTTTTTTCGTATTAAACAAAATGGAACAAATGTTTGGATTTGTTATTTAAGACATCTGTTTCAATATGTTTATTAACTAACTAAAACTAACTAAACTTCACGTCACTTCCCTAGCGGGGAAAGCAGAGAGAACCGGAGACCTAAGACCAGTTGATTTTCTCTCAAACTGTATACATATTTAAGTAATACTATAAATAAAAATCAATTGCCATTTAAAAAATTTTGACGCATTAATCTAAGCAGGACAAGATTTGTATCAAAATCGGTTTAAATATACGTATGTGTAAGTAAAAAATGGCTTTAGGGAACCTTCACATAAAAAGCTAATGCTTAATCAAAAGAAGATAGTAGAAAAATCTTTAAAATATTGATGGATGTATAATAGAAAATATTTAACTGTTGTAAAGAGATGATGGTCCTATTTTTTTCATCAGTACTCAAACGAACAGCTGCAATTTAGCATTTGCTATAACAGCCGCTATAGGTACTATTAAAGATCAGAAGTTACTTCACTTTAATACTCTTAACACTGAAAGTAAGCTAATTGGATAACGTTCTAACAACGATTTAGCAACAATATCATATTTTTACGCAAACCAATGGAAAAAATGATAAGGCGAACATAGACACAAATCGATTAAATATTATTTTGTGTTATATTTATTTTCATTTTTCTTTTAATTTATTTAAATCTAAAGTTAGTGTAAATAAATCAAATTGTTATTATTATAAATGTATGGTAATAACACTATAAGTATATATTATTATAACTACACCATAAATATAAATAAACCAAATATTATAAATTTGTTGAGGTACTAGTAAAGTTAGAAATATGGCTATTTTATTTTACTTTTCCAGTCCAGTTTTTTTTAATATATAATATTCATAAACAATTTCGTACGCACATTATAGTAGTAATAACACATATTTGTTAATATTTAGATAAAATATGTCGCCTAATGATTCTTATTTTATTAACAAATGATAATAATATTAATAATGTCCTTTAAAGTAATTCTTATTACCGTCATGTACACGAAAACAGCACGCAAACAGACAGATCAAAACTTATCGAGCGGGCCGTATCCGCCGGCGTAGCTCCAAGGGCACCATCGATTTTGAACGCGCCTGGCCGTGGCCTTGATTCCACACACTTTACATAACGGCCGCGTCAGAAATCCCAACCAAAAAACCGAAGGCCGTTCCGAACCGTGAACGCGGACAGCTGTTTTGCGTGCCATCGATTTTCCTAACCTATGCCAATGTGAAATCTAATTAAAAAAAGTTTTTAATTTCTTACGTGTAAAGGTCATCGTCGATGGTCGAAGAGCTGGCTTCGACCAATATTGAGGCACTCATCACTGGGCCTACGCCGACCGCATGCTGGGTACCGGTGGGGAGCGGAGCTGCATTGCCTTGTTGAGGGAGCGGAAGCGGTACTGTAGGTGTTTGGCGGATAGGCCCGGATTGAAATCTGTGTAGGCAGCCGGGAGAGCGCGAGCCGACCTTGTCGCGAGGGGCTTCCAACCGCGCGTCACAACTTTTCCATAAAAAAATCCTGGCGGATTGCGTAAGGAAAACTTGGCGCAATTCTATTTTAAAACGATTGTATTGTACAACGACTTTTGAGAAGAAGTAACTTAGGTGGAAGATGAATAAAAAATTATGCCAATTGTGGCAGTAACATTTTCCTTTATTAAACTTTTAATCCTTTTCACTACTATTACAAACGAAAAAAGTTTGGTCTATGACACAATATGTGTTTCTTGTACTATAAACGAAGTTACCAAATGATTAAAAAATTGCGGTGCATATTCCTACGCTAACATATGGAATCGAGAGCATGAAAGTAAAATCAACGCGTATAATCTGCGGTGAATCGCTCAAAAACTGCGTTCGGAGTGATAACATAAGAAAAAGAGTCGGTCAGAAAGACAGCGTCGGAGTCAAGTTAAGAAGAGGCATGGTCCGGTGGTTTGGACGTGTGAAAATAATGGATGACAAAAGATTGACTAAACAGATGTACAATGTTAATAAAAAATACCTACAACAAAATTTTATAAATTACATACATAAAATCAGGCCCATAACCCCCGAAGGGGTAGGTAGACTCAAAGTCAATTTCATAAATTGAAACCATACGAATGGTCTTAATACCAGCTTCCAAACAAGTTGAAAAAGTGAAGTGAAACAAAAAAAAATGTAAAAAAAGTATTTTTCACGGAGTTTCCCCCGTACAAAGTCACGTTGGCTAGGGGTTGCAGGGCGCAGGCGCGCGCTTAACCTTGGAAGCACTTCCCGGTTCACGGACGCGCGCTCTCACCTGCCTGTGGGAGTCTAGGTCAATGTGTTTATAGTATAACGACGGGTTACAGCCACTGGCCGGGGTGCTCGGCGATTCGAGCCCTTAATGCCCTGCAGTTGGGGCTTTCAGCGGGATTTCTGTGTCTGATTACAATCTTTTATACATAGGCGCAGAGGTGCAGATCATGGATATATAACTAATATTATCTATGTCTGTTTGAATTAAATAGGCTCCGAAACTACTGCACCGATTCGAGAAATCTTTCACTAATAGAAAGCTACTTTATCAGCGAGTAACATAGGCTGTATTTTATTTACCCCCGTATTCCCACAGGAACGAGATCTACGCGGGGGAAACCGCGGGGCGCTGTTTATTTATAAAATCTAAAGGTACGCGCAATCGGTACCCGGCTTGCGAATGTAACGCGTGTCTTCATTATTCAGCTTTTGGAGTCCTTGTAAATTCCAATTATTCTTAATCTAAAGTAAATTTTGTCTTCAATTTAAAATAAACTCACCGGTATTGTAAGTGATGCCTTGTTCAAATACTGCATACAACAGGCTGTCACGAGAAATTAAGGCAAAATAAAAAAAATACTCCATTTCCTCTTCAATTATAGTCTCATTTTCAGGTCATACCAGGTCACGGAAGTATAATCTACTTATTGAATTATCTTAACAATCTTTTTATCCACATTTTCAATCAGCATTCATATTATAATGTTTTATTCACATGTCTTTTCCACACTTATCAAATACAATAGCATATCCATTGTATAAACAGTGCCTACTTATACATGAAGATCTAGGTATTAAATTTACTATATATGTTCTAGAAATGAATGGAACACATAAATGTTTTTCATCGCAAAAATACAATGCTTCCTTCATTGTAGTTAAACAAAGCCTAATCGGATTTGCTTATGACATTTAAATGCAACTTTGTCGCACGTGTATTCAGAGCGGAGCTGAGGGACAGTGAGGAATCTCCTCTTTACCTTCTAATGTCCCATGTTGGTCTGGGACTTGGCCCATGTTGATCTGGGACAAAAAAGAGAATGTGCCAACTGTGGTTCTTGCCTAGCATGTCGTAAAAGGCGACTAATGGTATATCGGGTTTTGGGTGTGTGATTGTGTAGCCGACAGGTAAGCCGCTTGTCACTGCTTTTTCACAATTTTCCATCTAACCCAGCCCGGCTTTATTTTTGGCTGAATGTGGTTGAAGGGGCATGCTGCCTCTTTGACTCTGCCTACCCCTTCGGGGATTATGGGTGTGATATTATGTATATATGGGACAATGTGGGACAATCGGCTGTTGGGTTAAATGGAAAATTGTGAAAAAGTAGCGACAAGTGGCTAGCTCGTTGCCTACACAATCACATGCCACAAAAAAATAAAAATGTATAATAAAACCGTGCCATAGTTAAACATGCATAGTTAATTAAATGCGCAGGCTTCCTCACGACGTCACCATAATCGTTGAGCTAGTGATAAAAACCTACATAGGTACATTTGAAAAATATAATTTTACACTTCTGGATTTGCACCAACACTCTCATGTGAGCTACCACATTAACCACCGTGTCCTCTAACCAATTCATGTATATAATGTGGTGCTACATTGAGTACATAAGTATTTTCCTAAGCTATAATACCTGCCTAATTTAGAATACGGTATTTAGCGACCAACTTATTCAATTAAAGAGATTAAGGCCTGTCCGTTTAGAACGCAAGTGCGTAAATCGGTTAGTCCCCTACACGCAACAATTCTTTCCTCAGTGCTAAATCTGTCCGTGTCCCATATAATTATAGTAATAGGTGTGACCATTTCCTTGCAAAAAATATTAATTTGAAAGAGAATTT
Organism: Glyphodes perspectalis; assembly: GCA_951394215.1. Taxonomy (NCBI): domain Eukaryota; kingdom Metazoa; phylum Arthropoda; class Insecta; order Lepidoptera; family Crambidae; genus Glyphodes; species Glyphodes perspectalis. The sequence goes on from OX596199.1 coordinate 22,761,222, forward strand.
TCTTGTTTCTCCCTGTCTTTACTACACTAGAGATCAAGAAAATTTGTTTCCACGGGCTCAGAAGAACAAATGCAATAGGTATCTTTAATTTTACAGAACGCTTGATCAAATGGTTTGAGAACCTGGCCATGAAACTAATAGTTCGAAGCATGGACAATTGATCGTGCAGTAAAATGGTCATTTGTTTACGAGTTTTTAATAAACATCTTCACGTTTTGGGTTAAACCTCGCTTGCGTATGAGAAGCGTATATTAACCATGGAGCATCGCAGCAACTACCACCACCTATTGAATTTTTACATCCCTATAAAATTAGAATAGTACAACTCTTATATGGCTTAACCAACAAAAAGCATTACAATTTGGGGAAGCTTTTCGGTCATTCAACCTGAGCCAATCAGAATATTAATGATGTTTTGAAGCTGATTTTAACGAAGCTATTTCGGGCCGTAAAAGCTTTCACAGGATTCGTATTAAAGCTTATTTTTTTAATCTATTTGCAGAAATGTATTAATAGATTTTATTTGGTAGCTCCGACAGGGTAAATTTAACTAGGACTACTTAGAGTTACATTTTTGCTTCGAGACAAATAGTAGTGGGAATGTTATCACAAACTTTGCGCCACTTCCCATACCAAATGTTTTGACTTCCGGAAGACAAGTGCTTGAGCTACTGGAATACTTGGAAATTAATCAATATTTTTTATGTGGTCGGTTATCACAGAGAAAACTAGGTAACGTAGAAACTATCAGGTTGTCAGGACCCGTTGATGTTTGTACTTATACAGATAAAGCATTTACTTGGCACCAACTTGAAAATTTTAAGCATTAAAATACGTATTACTTTGGCCTAAGCAAATTATTTATTACTTTTATTAGTCTCCTTTCAAAAGTCGGTTGTTAAAAATGGTTTATCTGCACTGTTTAAATCAAGCTATTCTTTTTGAAATATTTTTCAATTTTGACAAAAGTAACTAGTCTAATAAGTGTTTACGTCAAGCATCGGAAAATGTTTTCCAGTTGAAATAAGCGTATGACGTATCTCATCATCTTCCTAGCGTTATGTCCCGTGATGAGACGGGGTCCGCTTAGACCAAGATCCAGGATGTAGCGAGTCTGGTAATTACATTGAAGCGACTGCCGATCTGACCTTCGTAACCCAAAGATATCCCCTATCTTAGGGATACCAGACAATTTAAAAATTGTCTGGTATCCCTAAGATAGGGGATATCGTGGTTACAAACGATCGATGATCGTGGTTACAAACGCAAAGTTATTTGTATTTGCAGGTTTCATCACGATGTTTTCCCTCATCGTCGAGCAAGTGGTATAAATACGTATTTATACCACACACAGAATCTATGTACGTACATAGATTCTGAAAAATCCACTGGTACGTGGCTGGCTTTAAACCCGTACTCCTCGGTTAAGGGGCGCCTGTCCTTAACATCGAGCTACCACCGCTCAAGCAAGCGTATGACGTATCTAAAGTAAAATATAATTGATTCTAATAGCGCATTGAGTACCGGAATGCAACACCAGTACCACGGCCAGCCGTGATCTTGACACGAGGGCTGTGGCCAAAGAGTCGCCCCACGCGACATTGACTCTGAACGCGGCCAAGAATAGACTCCACTAGAACCTGACCTAAATATCACTTTAATAGCAGGGTGCACTGTTATGGAGGGGCACAAATGTTGTGGGTATTTTAACCCATCATTCATCATACATACACCAATCATCATACGTTGTCAACTTAAAACTATCCAAATCTAGGTTTTTCTTTCGTAAACAGCACCCTTATCCGACGAGCATGTATGAAAAGACTTATGAATGTGGATGAAGCCAAAGGTGTGGGTCAGAATCGTAGCAAATGAAAAAATGCGTGACATTATGTATATGTATATAAGTAAATCTAGATTTCGGCCTTCATACCTAATATTGATACAAAACAGTTTGCGAAAATTTGATGAATTACGCCTTAAGGAGCAATATGTAGCAACCTAATACTTTCACATTGCATTAACGTTTGGTCTTTTTTAGAAACTTTCGTATTTTGAAAAATAAATTAATAAATATAAAATAAATGTCCCACAACGTCACATTCATTGAACTGACTCCGAACTAAGTAGCTTAAGCACTTGTGTTAAGGATATCAGAATCAAGAGTGGTATTACAAATATATACTTAAATATTGGATATGAACACCCAGCCATAGAACAAACACAAGTATTCATCACACGAATGTTTGTCCTGGGTGGGGATCGAACCCACAAGTCTTGGTGCATTTGGCAGGAACACTACCAAATTGCGCGATCGAGCCAGTCTAAAAAAAACTTGACTAGAATATTGCATTTGAATAGTCGATAGAGAAACAGCGTAAGTCCACAAGAATTTTAAATAATCGATTTTATATAATGCTCTTTTTAATTTGCCTTAAAATAGCATAGATTTAATGTGTACCTCGCACTTAAACTGTTGGTGAATATTCATTAATTTCTAGGATCCGCTGAACATTAGCGTTCCGGTAAGTATAGCCCTACCACAGCACATGCTGAACGACCTTTTAGGTAATATATGTATATATATAATATATTACATTCTTTTTTTTATATGTAATTATTTCGTTGTATGTTCCTGATACCTATATAGTTTTTTCTTAATTCAATCTTAAAATATCTTTATTTACGTGGGCCTCGAAAAAGCACTTCTAACTGAAGTATCGTCAACCCTACAGCCTTTGTAAACCATTCTTGATCATCCCCATGTTGTAGACTCGTCGAGAAAACATCGTCAGGGGGCTTATGCTACAGCTTAAGAGTCTGAGGAAGAAAATTCCTCTTGAAAAGACAAGTGCGCACTTTATATAGTGACAAGCTGCAAAGCACTTATCGATAAAAATAAATATAACAATATTTTGGGTAATCAATATGCAAGGTAGTCCACAAAAAATACATTTGGCTCATAAGTAAGATTATATAAAAATATGGCTTTATTATTTTGTCCAGCAAATAAAACGGCTTAGACATTACAATTATACAACACAATAACATGTAATTAACGCTACAAATTTAGCCTTTAGTGATGTCAAACCTGCAAATTTAGATACGCTGTATTTTTATCAATTTTTATATATGGCTGATTCTTCGAGCAAGGCATTCATTGGTGATTTGCATGACAATTTTCAAACTTTACATTTTTTTTTTTATTAATTATTAAGTTTTAAAAGTTGCCACGCGAATCACCAAAGAATGCATTGCTCGAAGAAAAACCCTGGATAAATTTTGTTTTTTAAATATTACCGACTAATCTAGTGCTGTGGAAAAAAATAGGGGAGGCCTTTGCCCTACAGTGGAACAACACAGGCTAAATAAATAAAATATATATTTAAATAACTGACAGACCAAAACATCATAATCATTTTACTTAGGCCACTTCCCTATTCACAGGTATTTAAAGATATCAATGAAACCCAAGAGAAGTAATTTGTTTTGTCATTGGAAAGAACACCTATGATTATTTGTTAAACATTTCTTCACTGCCAGTACGGTGCTAGTTTATTTAAGCGTATTGCAATTTCTTTCCTGTTTGTGTAAAAGCTTTCATCCATTATTCTGAACTAGGCGCCGCCCACGGGTGCGCGTGGGCGCCGCTTTGTGATGCATATAGGTTTTTCTCGCAATTCTCCGGGGAATTATCTTTGTGCTATAGTAAATAGTAGGATACAGGCTGCTTTTTTAATCCAGATTTTTCTGTGAGCTATTTAGAGCCGTTTTTATCTAGAATACTAAAAGAGTCTTAGAGACAGTTTACGATGAGTCCTTGCACATATAAAAATTCTCAAAGTTATTTAGTAACTAGCTTTTAATTATGGTTCCGTCCATAAATGGGGTTGTTTACCTTCACTATTATCCAGCGAGATTTATACCTTACCTTTGCCGTATCAAATTTTATCACAATGACCAAAAGAGCGAAATTTAGATATAAATGTGTGTGGTGAAGAAAGAGGACAACCAAATAACAAATTGGAGGTTTATGTGGAATACGTGTAAAATGGAAAATCCCAGAATTATTTATCACAGTGCTATCCGCTTCTAGGCATTAAAATTAAAAATACTGACCCCACACAAGCAGAGACAAAGGAAAAAGGCTGATAAAATTTAAAAACTTTATAAACAGACAGACAGAATTTTACATTACATACATACATAACATCGAAGGGGTAGGCAAAATCAAAGGGGCAACATGCCCCCTTAACCACATTCAGCCAAAAATAAAGCCTAGGGCTGCGTTAGATGGAAAATTGTGAAAAATCAGTGACAAGCGGCTAACCTGTCGCCTACACAATCACACACCCAAAACCCGATATACCATTAGTAGCTTTTTACGACATGCTAGGCAAGAACCACAGTTGGCACATTCTTTTTTTTTTTGTTCCAGATCAGCATGGGCCAAGTCCCAGACCAACATGGGACAAACATACTTCAACATTTATGTATATAATTTTTCATATGATTTATTAGCCGGCTGAACTACATTCAAATATATCTCCCAACTGCTCACCTTTCTAACTTCTTACTGAGCAAAGTTAGGTCGCGCCTTTCTGAATCGCTGACCTATAAAACTATTCTCTCGACGCAGCACGTGTAAGTGTTGCATATAGACGACTGTTGCCGATCGTGTTGCCAACATTCCCTTATTTTTTTTTATTATATCACGCCCTTAATCCTCGAAGGGGTAGGCAGAGTCAAAGGGGTAGCAAACAAACAAACATCACGCCCGCATTCCCCAAACCCCGTCAGCCAAAACAGTCAAACAAATCAGGGGTGGGCTAGATGAAATTTGTGTAAAATTTGTGACGAGTAGCTAGCTCGTCGCCTACACAAAACAAAGGGGCAGTAATCTCCTATAACCACATTCATTTAGTAGTATTTTTGACACCTATCGTAAACAAAGATAGCATAGTAGTAGCATTAAAATTAGTTAAAAATGTTTTTTTCCAAAGCAACGACAGAATTATCAAATATTGTTCACAGCTATCGACTGTCATAGTGTTGGTGACCGTCTGCAATCATTAGCAACCGTCGGGACTTCCACCAGTAAGCCTAGCCATATGCGTTTTTAAGTAATTCTAGAAACCTAACCATTATCTAGCGCTACGTCTAGCTACATCGTCAACGTTTTCAAGGTAAGGTTAAAAGGTAATAATTAGAAACGAGACATAAGTCTCATATTGAAAAATAAAGGCAACAGATACATCGCTGAGATAACGAAGGCATTGTCGGCTTCCCTTTATTAATTAGTGTCAGGCAACTTGTAAACATCCTTCCACGTGGCGACAAGACGACGGCATTTAAGGGCACCGGCAGGCGCTGAACAGAGAAAATAGCAGATTTTATTATGAGGGCTGCAGGGGACGTTATTTTTATTTTATTTATTTAGGTCAACTAACAGTTTCACAATCAGAATTTCATAAAAGATAACAGTACATTAACAAGGAATAATTGTGAAACCAACACCGTTAACCACATATTAATATTGAGAAATGTGTGCTTTTGCTATAAGTTTATCTCATAGTAAGTGTGACTAGCTAGCTTAACTTAATTGCATGTCAAACGTGGTGTTAATTCCATGCAACAGACTAATACCTGATGTTTTAAATGAATTAACACTGTTTGTAAATATGTCTAGGTAAGCAAAGTATCTGTTAAAAGTGTCAGTCAGACGAGTTATTGGTGAGCGTGAATATAACCTAAACAATTAGGTTATATTCCATATGTGTATAAATTGTATGTTGTCCCATGTTGGTCTGTGACTTGAAAAGGGTGTACCAACAATATTCCTTGCGTAGCATGTTAAATATGACTAATGGTGTAAGGGTTGTTGGGTGTGTGATTGTGTAGGCGACAAGCTAGCCACTTGTCACTACTTTTTTTTTTAATTATCCAACCCAGTTTTATTTTTGACCAAAAATCGTTAATGTGGCTTATGCCCCTTTGCCTCTGCATTCCTGTAATGCAGAGATGATATGCATGTATATATTTTTACATATTCAGATACGGTTACTGCTTGCAACAGCATTAAAGGAAACACAATTTCTCAGGTACTTATTTTTCATCTATATTAACTTTTATCAATACATCGTCAAATTTTCATATAAAATCTGTTTTAAAAATGCAAAAAGCGATACTCGATTGTTTCATGAGTGGCGGGGCGTGGTTTTGATCCACGGACCTTTGGGGTGGTGCCCAACACGCTTCCACTGCGCCACCCCGCCTGTCATAATCCGAACGAATTTACCCTCTTAAACTACGTGCTAGCGGTGTTTTCTATCAATAATAAGAAAACATTTATAATAAAGACTAAAAAATAAGCTTTAATGAGCAAATATCGACAAAGAAAATTTAAAAATAGTTAAATTCTAAAGGTTTTTCAATGACATAATTATACATACGAGTTCCATTACCGCCTTGATGGTTTAAAATGTGAAATAAGTACATGACTTAATTTATAGATATACATAGGTACATACATGACATCACGCTCATAACCCCCGAAGGGGTAGGCAGTTATATTACATATTATAAAATATATTTTAAAAAAAGATTTGTGTTACGTCATATATTCCGTACACAAAAAAAATATATAAAACGGAAAATATAAAAATCCTTTTCCCGATTAGCTGGTGTCGACGTAGTATAGTTTTCATTTCCTTTTTAATAATAAAGACCTACCTACTTCTCAAGATAGCTTAAAATAAACTATCCTCTGAACCAAGCGGCATGGCAAACAATTTAAAATTAATTCGTAAATTTTAAAAAATATGTGCACCCAGAAGTTTGATTCAGTTTCCCAAATTGTAGTAAGTACAGACACAAGCACAAGTGGCGACCTCTATATCTCCGCTAAAGAACTTCCACTCTTACTTATACTAGAAAGCTGACGGTACGGGTCCTTGCTTTACAAGTAAGATCGTTAGGAGATTCCCAGGGGATAAGGTTTCCTATTCGTTCGGGACGTCGCCGGTAGGTGGCGTTGGATTCATTTTGAAAAGAGACCAAATATTTCAACACTGCTTTTGGAACATCATTTATATATTAAGTCCAATCCAAAAAGCGGTATCTACCATGAACCATAATTCTTTTTTTCTTTCTTCTTTCTAAATATAACTTACTAATTAAATTTCACGCCACTTGTTCATGATAACATGAAACCTTTTTACTGAGAGATACTGGCCAAAAATATGTCATACATTGTTTTTAATGAAAAAGAAATGTGATTGGGCATATGGGTAAAAAAGGCGGCAAGACGTAAAAACATTGTAATTGCATCGGATTAAATAAATATTTGTAAAAATAAAAAGTACGTAATTATTCTTTTGCACAATAACTTTCGGTGCGTAAAACATTTAACACCACTTCGAACCATGATTCTGTAATTAGGGATTCTAGTTATTAAATAAGTCCTTCATTAACTAACTGGGCTAACTGTGTTATTTGCCTAACATGTCGTAAAAGGCGATTAACAGTGTATAGGTTACCGGGCTTGTGATCATGTAGGCGACGAGATAGCCACTTGACACTACAATTTCACAATTTTTCATTTAACCCAAATCAGTTCTGTTTCGGGCTAATGTGGTTTAGGGAGATTTTTGAACTCGCCTACCTCCTCGCAGATTGCGGATGTGATGGAATGTGCGTATGTATATTACATTGACGCGACTGCCATCTGATTTTGGACACCTTTAGACAAAAGAGTACGACGAATTTGATTTGCAGTTTTCTAATCGCGGAGGTAGTGATATTAACCATATTTATATCACTAGCTCTAGGATTTATATGTGTTATGATGTGTTTTAATCAACACTTCTGGCATTAATGTACTGCTATCGCATTAAACTGAGAGACGTGAAAGGATTGAAACACACATTTAATCTAATATATTTATTCGTAACCTGTTGTCTCCATATCACAGACTTTTAAGAACAGACATTAAATTAAACTTAAATAACAACGGCAGTTCCAACATACATAACGCAATACACACAGTCAGTCATTGTCTCTTGTGTGGCATTCGCCCGGAATACTTATTTTGGCTGGCTCGATGGCGCATTCGGTAGTGACCCTGCTCCATGCGCCAGGAGTTGTGAGTTCGATCCCCACTCAGGACAAACATTCGTGCGATGAACACTTGTGTTTGTTCTGTGTCTGGATGTTAATATCTTATATTTAATTATATTATTGTAACATTACTGTAGATAGGCGACGTGCTAGCCACTTGTCACTACTTTTTCACAATTTTCCATCTAACCCAGCCCATTGTCCCATGTTGGTCTGGGACTTAAAAATAATGTGTCAACTGTGCTTCTTGCCTAGCATGTCGTAAAAGGCGACTAATTGTATGTGGAGTTTTGGATGTGTGATTGTGTAGGCGATGAGTTAGCCACTTGTCACTACTTTTTCAAAATTTTCCGTCTAACCCAGCTCAGTTTTATTTTTGGCTGAATGCCTACCCCTTTGGGGATTACGGGCTTGATGTTATGTAGGTATGTGTAGATATTTAGGTACCAAGTTGATATCCGTAACACAAGTGCTTACGCAACTTACCTCGGAATCAGATCAATGTGATGCAGTCGGATATTCGGATACTAAGATAATATGAAACTTTTATATCAAGTCATATAATCGTACAATAATTGGAGCAATCTTATTACGAGCTCCTTTACTAGACCCTTATATACAAATTGACCTTGGAAGATCATTAATAATATCTCCAATTGTTTATTTATCCATTAGAAATATAACATAACATTAAAAGTAGGTACACATAAATTCGGATTGATTGAACACTATTAAACGACGCAAGGAAAAACTGATTTTTACAAAAGGTGACATGACACCATATTGCTCGTAATTTCAAGTTAGTCTGGGACTTAATAATAATGTAAGTATAGCTTTGTTCCTTGCTGACCATTTTGTAAAAGGCAAAAAAATTGTAGGTACATTGGGATTAGTGATTACGCAGCCAAATTTTTTATGTCTCAAAATGTCACTGGGAAATACAGAATTTAAGAAACAAAGGGATAATGGAGGTTGGATTGCGTTAATTACGCCAGGACTCGATTATGTAAGTGTAATTAGGTGAAAGTGTGACGAGGCGAATGAATTTCATTATATAAGAAGTGGCAGTTAACAAGTAAAAAATTAAAACAAAAATGTCTGACATGAAATGTCATTGAGGGCCGATATTTTAATGATCAGATAAGAATTAACCGACTGATAAGTATAAAGTCACCAATTTGCGGATGTCATACGGTATTTTACTTAGGAAACAAGCAATGACATTTTACAATCATCCGAATTGTGATTTATTCGATTGTTATCTTTTATCTGACTGTTGAAAAATCAGCCCTTAATGATGTAATGTATGAATAAAGGTAACTTATTAGTTCAATCATCTTAATGCAAAGGGGGGCCAAAGCCTAAGATGGCCGAAGTATATAAATTGTACAGTAAATTATATTCTATTAAAGAAACAGAAAAATGTTCCTTTAAGTATTCCATGATGTGAGTACAAAATATTTCAACACCCTTGAAATTTGATATTACCAACTAACTAACAGTACGCGGTGCGGGACTCCTATTTGCTGTCAATTAGGCACATTAAATGGTCTAGTACTTTTTTATAACTTTACTTTAACAACCTTTTATCACATTTAAACAAATAAAACGGTTCCTTAATAGATGGAGTGTTTTCTCCATTCTTTCTTTTTTTAAACATGTTCAATTATAATTTCAAAGTAAAATACAATAGTTTACAATAATTACCGAAGTAATTTTTTTACAATTTACTAGGAAGCTCTAACGCTTAGAACACAAATAATACTTATATTCATATTTCACTAGCTATGTTAATAAGTATAAAATTGAAACGATTCTTCCAACACTTAATAAATTAAATAGTTAGCTCTCTACTTGAGCCCATCACTATTAAACTTAAAAATCACTTATCAAGAACGTTATTGTTTTCGTTTCAATTTTTATATTAAATTTGTATAGACTATTGACAATGGTAGCTGAATACTTTCAAACAGTTGTAAGTATATAAATTCATATAAACAAATAATGTTATTCAAACATTGTACAACCGACGACGATCTGTGAAACGTAGTACACTCGTAATTAAACAATATAAACATGATTGTTTAATTACGATTAGTACACTCGTAATTAAACACGACTTATTAGCATCAGATGAACGTCAGTCATGTGATTTAATTATGTATAGAATTGGTTGTCAAAAAAGTTACAATTGCAAGTAGAATTCAAAGTATAATACATTTGTACATAATGAATTTATTTAGAGATAGTTCCATAATATTATAATGTATTAGAAATTTGTGGAATGAAGTAAATAAATATATGTATCGAGGATTGAAATAGACCATTTATTTATGTGTGAATGAGTTTGAGTATAGTAAACTTTTAAACTGAATTGAATAAGTAGAGATACCTACTTACCGGAAAAATATACATTGGTGGGTAAGTATGCAATAAGTTTTGATTCCTATTGTTAGTTTAAATTATTTTATTAGATTAGGATACAGTAGCAGTATTACAAGGTACTCCCAAAATTACTGTATAAGAAATACTTCTCTATATATGTTCCTAGACTTAATGTAGAAATATTACTAGTATTTAGAATACTTTGTAAAAAGTATTTAATTAAGTAGATATAAAAATAGATTTCAATATAATTAAAAGTACTAACTATACATAATTACTTGTACGTACGCACTTTACAGAAATAACTACTACATTATACTGACTGGCTTGATGGCTCATTCGGGAGTGACCCTGCCCCATGCGCCAAGAGTTGTGGGTTCGACGCCCACCCAGGACCAACATTAGTATGATGAATACTTGTGTTTGTTCTGTGTCTGGGTGTTAATATTGAACATTTAAGTATATATTTGTAATACCACTGTTGATTCTGTTATCCGTAACACAAGTGCTTAAGCTACTTACCTCGGAGTCAGATCAATGTATGTTAGTTATGTGATGTAGTGTCATATTTATTTATTTATTACAATGAATGTACATTACAAACTTGTTAATAATTCAATTCGTCTCTTTCGGTTTTCTAGCAACAATATCTACATCTAATTATGTATGGACAAACAAATTTTGAAGTTTTCATTTTCATAATCGATTCGAATGCCTATGTACTCCGACACACCACTATCAATCGATCCATAACTGTAAGGGGAAATAATATTTGAACTTAAAATTCCAACACAAATTGAATTTGCATAATCTATTCAACAAAAACTCAGATGTCAAAAATTATGTTTGTCCATATATTTTCATTGTCTTTTATTTTACATTAATTTCATAAGATTAAAATGCATTAATATACACGTCAAAATAAATAATTTCTTTATAAATTGCACGTCTTCACAAAATCATAACATAACTTATATATCTCAAGTAACTTACTATAAATCAATTACAAAAATTATAACTTCATGGTGTCATCTGTATCAAGGGTTGATAATTCGATATAGGTGTAAATATGATGTAACAGTCCCGTCAATTGCTGAGCTCAAATATTTTCAAAGATCGATAAACTTAATACTCTGTATGGCATGTATTCCGAATAAAATTCAAGAAGGCACATAGAATTTGTGCCCCATCTCAAAATATCATCGTCAGGATTAAATCCACTGTTGATCTAAGTTACAAATTTATAAAATAAACACCTAAGTATTGGCCAGTCTCTAACTTCAACTCATAAAGTTGACTCAAAAATCTAATAAAAATAAACTTATTCTGTATCTTTGAAGGCTCTGATGATGGAGGCAAGACTCTCGTAAGTTCCTGTCAAGAAAATGAACATTCCTAATAAGATGATAATAGAGTCTTTTATTATCGTGTGGGTGGGGACGCCGCCAGGTTTCATGGACTTTGAGACCAGCTCGATGAGAGGGGGGAATATTAGCGCTAGGGCTGTGCTGCTGACGGCGCCGACGAGAGAGATGAAGAGCCCGAGGTGGGGTATCGATTCTGCCAGGACAACTGAAATATAAATGTTTTAATAATATATGATATATGATCGATGAAAAATAGCTTATATGTTATTCGGGTGTATGAGCTATAATATTCTAAAGTTTGATTAAAATCCATTCAGTAGATTTTTTGTGAAAGAGTAATAAACATCCATCCATACATACAAACTTTCGCATTTATAATATTAGTAGGATTAATTACAAAATTCGTCAAGAAAAGAATTCATCGATGTTTAATTTTCATAAATCTGCAATAATATTTTCCATAAATAGATTTGGTATCAATTTGCTTTGTAAGCCTCTATTCTATATACACAAAATATTTGTCCCTTTACAGCACGTTTCTGAATGAAAGCTATCCTATATATTTTTTCTTTGTAACAATGACTTGTAACGGATCAAAGTAACTAGGGATTCCAATGCTGGATTCAGCAATCAAGCTAATTCCAGGTGGTTCAATTTCGCTGAATTTTAATCCGTACTAGAGATTAGAATGCTTAATCAAGCAATCCAGCTGGATCCAGAAAAAATGCAGTTAAATTGCAATCCTTAGTAGTAACAAATACTTACAAGTAAGAAGAACCAACAGGGCCCTGTAGCCGAGCTCCTTGGCCACAAGATGGTTGGGCCCCAGGCGCTTGCTGAGGGCCGGCCAGGTGGTGGTCATGGGCACGTAGAACTGCAGTGGGTACGTGAACATGATCGCCAGAGCAATGAGGGATTGCACCACGTTGCTTGTTCTGAAATAAAAAATAGTAAATAAATATCCGACTACATCACACACATTGATCTGACTCTGAGGTAAGTAGCTTAAGCACTTGTGTTACGGAAACCAGAATCAACAGTGGAATTATAAATATATACCTACTTAAATTTTGGATATTAACATCCAGACACATAATAAACACAAATATTCATCATACGAATGTTTGTCCTGGGTGGGGATTGAACCCACAACTCTTGGCGCATGGGGCAGGGTCACTACCGAATGCACCATCGAGCCAGTCAAATAAGAGTGTATTTGGTTCCAGGTACTTCCTATTCTTGAACACCTAGTGAGTACGGGATATAACGCTAGGAAGATGATGACGACGTTACTGTTAGATGAATAAGCCGGGTTTTTTTTTGTTATCATAAGTACAGTTCTTTATTTATTAGATTGTGTAGTAACCTCTTGCTATTAAAAAAAAACGTATTTACATTTAAACAATCTTGAATTACGAATTCGGGTCTGAACTGTAGAACTAACTTTGTTTTTTTATCGCGGGGAATGCATTAGACACCGTCACGCCATCCGAGGAGGATGACTTGGTGTATGGGACTTCCTGGGCCCTCTGAAATGGAGTGGACGGCCACTCCATCTTGCCCGCAGAGGGGTTATCCACTAAACCCAGCGGCACCCTTCATCGCCAGAGTAGTAATGCTGGAACTATAATGCTACCTGCATATTAGCCTCGTATCCTTACCACAGAGGTACAGCAATAATTTTAGTAGAATCTGGTATTACTTACACCAATCCAGGTTCCAAATTGAGAGTAAGACTGCCTTTCACGTCGTCACCCCACTTCAGATACCCCAAGAAGCCAACGGTCAAGAAGATGGAGCCGACCACCACCATGCCGACGTTCAGCACTCCCAAAGGCTTTTGGAAATATTCGGGGTTTCTCATTTCGCTTTTGAGGGGCAAAACCTGGAAAAGGAAAAAATCTTTCTTTGTTGTAAAGTAGTTTTTACAGTTAATACATAAAATATGTACAATTCTATTGAAGGCGGCCATATTTTGCTTTTACAGTACCTACTGACGGATGTAAATAAGAATAATTAAGACTAAAATTCTTGGTATAATATAAAATTAAAAAGAATAAAAGCAGCAATTTAAATTTGCATAATCTATCCTGCAAAAACGCAGATGTCAAAAATTATATTTGTCCATATATTTTCATTGTCTTATATTTTATATTAATTACAAAATAAAAGACAATGAACTACCTCACATTAAGTGCAGGTTCACTATCATGGCACACAAACAAGAAGGTTCCTGTGGCTGAATAAAAGCTATGATGATGAATTTTACATTCATGACAATGATAATTGGGATATCGTAGTATGCTGTTAAGCCTTATTGATTTTGTATCATATTGAGTCTAAGATTTTTTATTTTACAAAAACTGCTTAATATTTAAGTCAGTTGACTATACAGACTAATGACGTCACACGTTGACAAGCCCATACAAAATCTATGAAGTGATTTCGTTTTGACAGCTCTTAAAAAGTATCTCAATTGACTAGCCAGCCAACATCCCTATTATTTGGAGTGCAATAAATAACAAGAGTACCTAGTTCAATGAAAGATCCTCGAACTAGGTCGGTGAATCCTAAACAACATCATGATATTGCTCTAGGTAATAAAAAAAGAAACGTATATACGTAAGTAGAACGTAGAAGTCTGAAACTTTACGATATTACCTAGATAAATTAAATGTAATTATAGTCCTCAAGTTGTCCATATCTTCTTGTTGAGTAACAGCAAGTCACATGCTTTGGTTGCAACGTAATACAACAATTTAACAATTTAACGATATAAACTGCGATCCTTTATAATATTAAACTAGTATTCTAACAACCATTCCAGGAAGAAACTCACCAAGCCAATGCCCTCAAAGCAGTAAATAGCAGTGCCAAAGAAGAGCGGCAGCGTGTGCCAGGAGCCGATGTAGTTCCTGGTGTCGACGCTGGGCAGATCGCGGCTGGCCTCGTACACCACGAAGGACACGCCCACCGCCATCATGATATTGGCCACCGTGGAGAAGGGAGTCAGGAACTTCAGGTTCTTGATCATACAGGACAGCAGGATCGGGATCACGACGAGGATCATGTGGATGGAGAGGTCTATTTTGATGCCGTAGAAGTCACATATCTAGAAAAGAGGAATGCCGAAATTAATAAGTATTCGATTTCGTCAGTAAAATTTTCTTCTAACATTATCTACCCTAACTAATCGAGTATGCGATTTAATAATTAATCTGATCTTATAGAGCATTGTGTTAAGTTTGTCAAGTTGGGCACTTTGAACTCCTTAAGGTCTTTCACCACTTCGTTAACCCAGCGATATTTTGGCACGAATCAAACCGGAATGGCGTTATTTGATGTCGGAGGCCAAGACCCACTTCGGGTCGCTGAGCCAGCGTAGGTAGATAGGTATTGAGCATTGAGCAAATCAAATTTATGCTTAAGGACATCCTAAATCATAAATAAAAAATGCCGGTGAATAGGATTCCTTTCATTTTACATCCATAGTTATCAACGTGAACATCGATAGAAATTATGGGTTGCCTATGGATGGATGATGGATGTCCACACCAATAAGTTATTAGTTCAAATTTGTTTAAAGTTCTCGAAAAATCAGAAGAATATGCTTCCATGCAATCCATCTCTCTCTAATACAAAAAATTTAAAAAGCAATAGGTATCGTTAGCGGTAAGAGTTGGCTGAATTCTGCACCAACTGAACGGAGCCCAGGATTAGTGGAAATAATGGGGTACAGGGCAAACCTTTGCGCAGCAGTGGGCCACTATAGGTTAATTAATAAAATATATCATAAATCAAAGCAATACTTACCAATTTAACGTTATTGGCTATAAAAACTATATAGATGCAACAAAATCCAAGCTGAGTTATGCATAAGAACATATTAATAAGTAGAGATATCGTTGGAGCCAGTTTCCTGAGTCGAGCCGGGCCGTGGCGGAACACTAAGAAGACGGTTTCGGCGAAGCCTGGGGGCTTCTCGCATTTCAGCTGGTGGTGGAGTTCTTCGGAGCAGTTCAGCTGGAAAATAAAAATAAATATTTTTATTTACTCTTCAGACTTTACGCATCACTTTCAGCTTCAAACTAAACTCATATGCTTGTTCGGAGTATAATATAGGTCATTATCATCATCATAACATCACGTCCGTTATCCCCGAAGGGGTAGGCACAGTCCAAGGGGCAGCATTCCCCTTCAACCACATTCAGCCAAAATTAAAACTGGGCTGGGTTAGATGGAAAATTGTGAAAAAGAAGTAACAAGAGGCTAGCTCGTCGCCTACACAAAAACTATAATATAGGTAACGGGTAACATACTTAAAAACTTTTATAAACATCCATTTCTCGAGTACAAATGAAGTCCATCCTACGAATATGTGACCCTGGTGGGACTCAAACCCGGAACCTTTAGATCCATGACCAAGGTCATGAACCACTACACCAAATGGCCTGGCGAATTAAATATAATTTGGATTCTGTCACAGACCTTATAAAGCATACAGGCAAGTAAAATTTTTCCGGGATAAAAAGTATCCTATCCTATATTCATTCTTAGGTTTAACATTTTGTGCAATAGGTACTGCATTTTATATTAGTAAGGATAATACGAATTAATACAAGTCCAGTCAAATATGTCGAAAAACAGATAAAGATAAAGAAAAATCTAGATATTATCAAAAGTAATGTTACTGGGCCCTTTGACTTTGAATATACGAGTATATTAAGAAGCGGACACGAGATATTTTGAGATTTTTGGGACAGCGTTTAGAATGGCAATACAAGTCAATACAAGCTTCCAGCTTTTTACCTCTCATCCCGATGTTCAGTCTATAAGACGGAACCAATTATCATTAAAACAAATCAAATCAAATCAATTCAAATCAATTTATCATCAAAACAATTCAACAGTAGTTGAAACCTTGTTTTGATGATAAATTGATTCATTCAATAACCCTTGTTATGTAGAATCAAAACACAGTACGTTAAAAATAAATCAACCATTTTAGGTAGAATACGTACTAAGTAGGTCTATTTATTTCGCACCATTAACTATAAATAGTCAATTATCGCCAAGTCAATGGTAGTAACGAAAAAATAAATAAAAAATATCGAGTTTGTTCGCGACTTTACCGAGAAATCAATTCCGTGCTAATTGTTACATTGAACGTGTTTATTTATTCTGATCGTAAATGCGTTTTTTCACCTATAACAAGGACGTTACAAAAATAGCTTCGGGTTTTTGGGACAAATGAAGAAAATGAGTGCAAATTCATAAAAATGCCAAACTTGTCGTTGTTTGCCTGTCTCATTTTGGGCCGGGTATCAAAAATAGTGTACGGAATATGTTCTTTGCTTGGTATATCGTAAAAAGCGGCTAATGGTATAAAACTATTAAGTGCTGAGTTTATGATTATATAGCTAACTATATTTGACACAACTTTTTTACAGTTTTCTTTCCAACTCAATTTTTAAGCTGAATGTGGTTGATGGAGCATAAATCGGATTCTGCATACCCTTTCGAGCATGCGGGTGTAATGATATGCAAGACTTTTTGGTTGAAGACTATAATCATTAATGATGATTATAAATGTTGCAGAAGCAAGTAAGGTGTTTAAAGATCGTGCCTAAAGGCTAGTCCTCTCTGCCTACCCCGCTAGGGAAGTGGCGTGAAGGTTAGTTAGTTATGATTATTATCACAGATGATAGATATTACCAGCTGATGCTGCGCGTGCACACAGATGATGCCGAGCACGACGGTCAACACGCTGGAGAACACGAGGCCGCCGTTCTTGAACGCGTCGCCCATCGCGAACAGCCCGCTGCCGATGTTGCCTCGGAACAGATGCACCATTGTATCCACGTATCTGAAACATTGTAATATAGTATTTGCCGGTTGTATAAACGAGTGCTGCCAGGCTGACGGCAAGAGTCAACCTTTTTGGACAAAATTCTTGTTCAGTGGCGAATATACTAATAGATTAAGCCGGCTGAAGTCTAAGGCGGCAGATATTGGCGATATTGGGCGATATTTATTTACATAAGTATATCTCTTTAGATCCGTGTGGATCGCTTTGCGAAAGTGTGTCTGTATGTCGGTTACCCCTTCACACTGAAACAGCTAAATGAATTTAGATGAAATTTGGTATAGATATAGTGTGACTCCTTTGACTCCCGAGAAGGGACACGGGATAGTTTTTATCCCAGAAATCATTTTAAAGAGTGAAAACGGAACGGAAACGGAAAGTAGCTAGTTTTCCATAATATGGGACATGGTATTGCAGAGGTAGGTAGATCCTACTTTAGCAAGTTTGTGGATCATTGACTGGGTGCGTAACCAAATGCGCGCCAGCGATTCCATAGCGAACTTCGCTATTACTCGTATCGCACCACAGACTTATTCGGGTGGACAAATCGGGAACTAACTTCGTGTTCGGCACTATGAGTTCTTAGTAAACAAGTTTTTGGCGCAATACAAGCGATAGCGCAGTTCGTTATGGAATCGCCGGTGCGCATTTGGCTAAGCACCCTGGTCTTTCTATATTGCGTCCTAGAGGCCGTTTGGCCGCTATACCACATGCTCTCACTGCAGTTAAGATGCTGCGTGAAGAAAAAGTCACGGCTGCCATCGAAAAAAAGTAACATAGTTTTAACGTAACATCTCATATCAAAAAAAATTGCTTCCAAAGAAAATTGCATAACTTTGCTGCTGAATAATTGAAATGCAAGTAGTCATCGACAATTCTTTGAACTTTTTGTAAGACTGCTTTACAACCGCCGGAGTATTTTCCGAAGTTTAGAATATTCTCCCGTAAAGATACTACGCGGCCTTGAGATCGGTGTGAGCATATTTTGGCAATGAAGGTGACTCTGAGCTGAGCAGTTTGTCTGAAGTGAGTGGTTTTCTCACCTCAGATAAACTAGGTAAGTGAGTGGTTTACAAGAGATCTTAGCCCCTTCCTCTCCCTTTCCCGTTACGTAACGTTATTGACGTACCGTTCTTCGATAATTGCCATCTGGACTATAAAAGTGAAGGATCAGAGAGTGCACCTGTGTTTGCGCACACATTTTGTGCACTATAATATCTACTGCGCATATGGCTAATCCTCGTTGAGATCCGTGACCGATATCAGTTAGGAGTACATTATTATTATAATATCAAACATGCACACATTCAAACTTCAAACAAACAATACTGATGAATCAGTAAGCTCCTGGTACTCACGAAGTGGGATGCGTGACCTTGTACTCTGGCGCGTCACCGCCATTCTCCAACTCAAGCTGGGCTTTAGGTGGCAGGATGTTCTCCTTCGACTGGAACACGCCATACGCGTCTGGTACATTGCTGTTGTAAAAGAAAACTATTTAAGTAAATACGTACATGTAAATACCAACATGCCAATCCCTGAAGGGATAGGCAGGGTCCCGCAAGTAGTGAGATCATTAAGCCACATTGACCACAATGACAAGCTCGATGGCGCATTCGGTAGTGACCCTGCCCCATGCGCCAAGAGTTGTGGGTTCGATCCCCACCCAGGACAAACATTCGTGTGATGAATACTTGTGTTTGTTCTGTGTCTGGGTGTTAATATCCAATATATAAGTATATATTTGTAATACCACTGTTGTTTCTGATATCCGTAACACAAGTGCTTAAGCTACTTACTTCGGAGTCAGATCAATGTATGTGATGTCTTTGAATATTATTATTATTATTGACCCAGAAAAAAAATTTAGTTGGGTAGAAAAATTTGTAAGCAAATGTTTTTCCACAACATTTACCACTTGCGTTACGGATACCAGATTCAATAGTGACAAGTGTTTTAACAAGCGGCTAGGTCGTCGCACACGCAATCACAAATCTAGTTACTAACTAATATATCAATAATAACTCAGATTTTGTTCTCTAATCTGAGAATAATAATGTTTTACGACATGCTAGGCAAATAACAGCCTCTAGTAAATAGTTTTTGAGTTCCAGACCGACATGGGAGAAACTATTTAACATAATATCACTAAGCTTTCGCCATCCGTCTGTTTACCAATATGTATAATGCTGTGTTTAATCTTTTTATACTTATATTTTTTGATAAAAGTCACCTTTAATTTATACTCCTATCAACGTTTCTAAGTTTGTGATGATCTGTAGAATAGTTATCAGAATCTTACAAATAATCAAACTGCACATTAATAATCTTGGCTAGAACTTATAATCATTTATACATATATAACTATTATGCATCGAGTAATAACAATACTGTAAAAAAGCAATTGTCGAGCGTGTAATGGATCGCAATTCATGTTAGTATTAATGGTGTACTTAATGTTGAGTTACATAGGCCTTGTGGCACGTGATAGACTAGGAACCGCCAGCGAATAAATTTTCCAGACTAACACACCAATTCCCTAACTAAGCTTATGCTTGTACTATAAATACTAGGTGAACGGATCGACATACTTAAATACGTTAACAAACATCCATGGATCGAGTGAGTACAAATACCCATGTTCATCACAGGAAACATTTGCCTTTAGCGAGATTCGAACCCGTGACCTATGGTTAGGTGGCCAGGGTCTGCACCAGGGCCACGCGACCAACGGGCCAGTCAAAATATTAATTTGATATATAAGGACATAGCCTTTCATTTGTCGAATTAGGAAAAAAAAAGGCAACGCCCTCCCGTACTTAGCTTGACCATCAGGTACGCTAACATGGTACTCAGAGATGTCACTGATCATCAGCAATATTTGCCCGAGCGCTCATTAGCCCTAACTTACTATAATGAACTCAATTGTGCTGTCCGTTAATTGATCAAGTAATGGTTATTTCAACAGGTGGTATTTCCCTCCACAACCGTTCGTCAGCTAGGTATAAACATGAAAGATAATGAATTTTTAAACATTGCTACAATAAGTAAATATGATCAATGTAATTACCAGACTCGCTACATCCTGGATCATAGTCAAAGCGGACCCCGCCTAATCACAGGACATAACGCTAGGAAGATGAATATTGCAAGATATTCCAACAGCTTTGAGCAGGTTCGTCCACATTTACGGTTAGATATGGTTAATCAAACCGACAACCCGTTGGTCGAGTGGTCAGAGACCCTGGCCACGAAACTGAGTGTGGCGGGTTCGAATCCCGCTAGGGGCAAATGTTTCGTGTGATTGACATAGACATTTGTGCTCGAGTCGTGGATGTATATAACCGTATTTAGTATGTCTATCCGTTCACCTAGTAGCCATAGAAGAAGCTTATAGCTTAATTTGGAACTAGGGAATTGGTGAGACACCAATAGTCCGGAGAATTTATTTATATTTATAAGGTGACGAAAATAAAACAGACCACACCTGAAATTCCTGCAGGGGTAGGCCTCTGCCTACCATTACTTGTTCGCGATTGAGGTTCAAAAAGCTTATCGTTCCTTGGCAGAGTCCAAACCTGGAGTAGAACCTCATTCAGCCAAAAAATGAGTTGAGCTAAATAGTAAATTGCGTAAAGCTAATTACACGCGTGTCGATACATAAAACGTTTAGGCTAACTAACATTAAAATAGTATATTTATATAACTATTTAAACAACAGATATATAACTGTTTAGACATGAAATGAAATGAAATGAAATAATTTATTCTGCAAGTGGATTCATAACAAATTCTTTTGCACGTCAATCATTATTTTTTGCCCTACCAGCCCCTCGACGTGAATGCCTGCTGAGAAGAGGTGCCGCAAGAAACTCAACAGATGGCCGTTTTTTAAATACGTTCATATGTACCTACTTATATATCTAATTTAGTGACATTGTATATTAAAAATATAAATTTCACTGTGCATGCGAGCAGACTATCTTGTCCAAATATTTTTGTAATTTAAATAATCTTCTACTTTGTAGTAACCCTTTATCATTAAACGTGTTTTAATAAAAATCTTAAACTTATTTATAGGTAATTCAATTACATTTTGTGGCAATTTATTAAATATTTTTATGCTTAGGCCCACAAATGAGCTACTTATCTTACCAAGTCTCCTCAATCTTACCAGACACGGTTAACAATCAAGCTATTGCATGCTACAGTTCACAATCTCGCGAGGTATTTCGCGAACCAACTGTGTTTACGTTTGATTGTGACAAATACATAGCTGTATATCTGTATTGTATAGTCCTCGTCCTCGTCTCTGGAACACGAATATGATTAAACTGACTTAACCGTAGGCTGACCTAAGGCCAGACGAACACGTCCGAATGAACATTTTGGTATCAAACCTTGCGTAATTAATAAAAAATAAAATATACTGAAACGTATCTGGTTAGGTGTAATTTAATTGTAATGAATCATTTGGAATATAAAACATTTCATTTTAAGGTATTGAGAGCGAGTAAAGTTAAACTTTATGATGACATGAGGAAAAACGAGGAAGGAAAAATATAATGCTTCATCAAGGACGAAGACCTTTACGGTCAAGGTCTTTGCTTATCCAAAAACAGGCACGTTTTTACATTATTAAATGTCCTGCTTATGAGCTGGTATTGACTACAAAAACATATGTTTCCAGCGGCCCGCCCCGTCTTTGCAGGGCTATACAATTATTTTCTAACCTTACTTAACTTTTTTCAAAATATCCTATAGCCTATGTTCATCAGACATAATGTACCATTCTAAAGGTAAAAGAATTTTTGAAATCAGTCCAGTAGTTTTTGAGTTTATTCGTTACATACATACATACAAATATTATATATATATCCGACTACATCACATACATTGATCTGACTCCGAGGTAAGTAGCTTTAAGCACTTGTGTTACGGATATCAGAATCAACAGTGGTATTACAAATATATTAAATATTGGATATTAACACCCAGACACAGAACAAACACAAGTATTCATCATACGAATGTTTGTCCTGGGTGGGAATCGAACCCACAACCGAAAACAAAGAGCGAAATTTGAAGTTAATCAATCAAACTCACATTCACTCAGTTATGGCGAACAGACAGAAAAAATACTTTTTAAAGGTATTCTAAGTAGCACCCCAAATAGGAAAGGACGTAAAGCCAGGAAAATGATGGTAATTTTTTTTATTCATATATTTTTTAAAAGAGAATGGCACCCTCCAATAGCCATGAAATGAAATTAATTGAAATGAAATAAAATAAAATAAATGAAACATAACATCACGCCCATAGTCCCCGAAGGGGTAGGCAGAGTCGAAGAGACAGCAGGCCCCTTTAACCACATTCAGCCAGAAAAAAAACTAGGTTAGGTTAGATGGAAAATTGTGAAAAAGTGGTGAAAGTGGCTAGCCTGTCGCCCATACATCACATACCTAAAACCCGATACGTCATTAGTCGTCTTCTACGACATGCTAAGCAAGAACTACACACATTATTTTTAAGTCCCAGACCAACATGGGACAATGGGCAGGGTAAGATAGAAAATTTTGAAAAAGTAGTGACAAATGAAATGAAATGAAATAATTTATTTCTGCAAGTAGATTTGTAACAAATTCGTTTGCACGTCACATTTATTTAATAACATGTTTGTCGTTGGATAGGTATACTTAATTGAAATGACAATTGTTATTACAGCTTTGTTGTTGTTTTTATATGTTTTTTTTTTCACACTCATGTACGTTTGTTTTGATAAACACTGTATAGTAGGGACGCGCTCAGGTAGTCACGGCCTCAGACAGTTACGGTAAAAATATTTAAATAGAGCGCTGTCTCACATGTTCGAAGATTTCAAAATTAAAATAATAATGTCCTCCTAACCAATATCGGTTATGGCGGCCAAACTCAACGAGGATTAGCCAACTGCGCAGGTGATATTATAGTGCACAAGTGTGTGCGCTAACACAGGTGCACTCTCTATTCCTTCACTCTCATAGTCCGGTGAGATGGCAATTCGACATGACCGGAGAGAAGTTAGGCGCAGGACCAACGGCTTAACGTGCTTTCCGAGGCACGGGGGTGATTAAACCGCCAACTTCCTGACACCGGGCTGTTATTGAGCAATTTGGATATTGAAATACCCAGCCACAAATTTTTGGCCCGACCCGGGAATTGAACCCGGAACCTCTTGGTCCTTAGGCGGCGCATGCTACCACTAGATCAACGAGGCATTTCAAAATTGCTGCAGCTATTATGAGCCACATACGCACACAAGATAACACCCATGCAGAAGATTTTTTTTATCATATAAGACGCAAAGTTGACACACCAAATCTATTATAATAAGTAGTTATATGTTAGTTACCGCAGAGCTTGTATGAAAAGGATCATGAATGTTGAAAGCGAGTTAAGTGTGTAAGGATCGTGCCATATGGCGTTCTCTCTGCATACCCTGCTAGGGTTTAGGAAGTTTAGTTACTTAGTTTATGTAGTTATGTTAAAATAAAACGCCTAAATTATAACTCTGAACGGACAGTTGTAACAACAAAGTTGTCCTAACAGTTGTTTCAATTGAAAAGACGTATAGGTAACTAAGATTCATATCTCATTGCTTTTGAAGGGTGGTCCCAGGTTGCGTAAATTTTTGGCCATTCTCTTTTAGCCATGTTAGACAAAATCTGATACATTGATATTATACTAAAATTAAGTACCTTGAGCACTTATATTATAGTAATCAGAATCAACTTAGGTACCAGACATACCCAAACTTGTGATAAATACCTTTGTCATCAACAAATACTTATCACGGTGTCGGGATCGAACCCGCGCCCCTTTTATTTGTCTTCAACGGCTCTTAAGTTGTTATAGTTCATATAACAACTTAAGAGCTGTTGAAGACAAGATTATTACATGTCGGACGTATGTGTACCGCTTGTCCAGTCTGTGTCTATGATGCGTGTCGACGCAATAGAATCTGCATCGATTAAACCCACTGCCTGGGGATTAATCCTGGGAGAGATTTACACTCTCGCACAGCTTTGCACAGTTCTGTTGCTAAAGTGTAAACACGGCTTTATGTGGTTGTTGCTGACTACACTACATGGAACTAGGATGGTTTTATAAAGGCCTGTGAATACAGCCTGGTGAAAGCAATATCATATAATTCAAATGTTAATTTGAATGAAGATTTCGCTGTACACATAATGTTGATAGCACTTGACGTTGAAAGTCAGTCACCTTTTCCTGTGTCCAATCAAAAAGCAAATAGGCTATGGCGTATATTTATAATAATACTTTTTGAAAATTGGTATCCCAAATTTGTAGGTAAATATATTTTTATTCAGTTACTATGTCTATGCAAAGTAGGTAAACATACATACATAACATCATGCCCATAATCCCCGAAGGGGTAGGCAGAGTCGAAGGGGCAGCAAGTGCCTTCAACCACATTCAGCCAAAAATAAAGCCGGGCTGAGTTAGATGGAAAATTGTGAAAAAGCAGTGACAAGCAGCTAAACATTTTTATTATACACTATGCACAGTTCAAATTTCGCCGTCAAATGTCAATATAGAAGTAAGCCTTGTAGACGAGTCAAGAGATCATGGCCACAAAAATTTAAAATTGCAAGCTCAAATTACATTAGTCGGCCCTCAGCTTAAGTTACCAAGACGTTTGATACGGCTACAGTAAGCCAAAACCCCTGAACTCCTTTGACTAGTTCCAGCCAAAAATTAAATTGGATTAAGTTAGATGGAAAATTATGAAAAAGTAGTGACAAGTAACTGGATCGTCGCCTACACAATCACTCACCCAATACTATTAAGTATTCGTCTTTTACAAAATTCTGGGCAGCGACATAATTTTCAAGTCCCTGTGTCATTTACAATTAACCCGGAAAATTTATTCATCGCGCAGGCGCTTACAGTAAAGTTTCTGGAACAGACTCAGGAGGGGCAGCGGGCAAATCTAGTCATGAATTTAATCTTTGCCGCGGCGGTAAATTAGGTAAACTATCATAAATATATTTATAGCCGTGTAACAGTTTAATCTAGACTCAAATATGTAGGAAGCCAGAATAGTCTTTATCTAAAAAGACTGCGCGATAAAAAATACAATAAACGACACTAGATTAATAAAGCAAATATCTCGATTGGGAAAGTTATTGTCAGACGCCTTATCAATTGCGCAGGAGACGCCTTTTGTTGTGTCTACCATTTTTCTTTGTTTCTTCACTTTTTAGAAGATTTATCTAGCACATTTAGGTGCACCAATATTATTTTAATGGTGTGACAAACAATACACTTGTTGTTCCGTCTTGTCGCACATCCTAGATAATGTTGAAAACGATGATTCACTTACATTTAACTGCAAGCTAGAGCCCTTACTTTACTTTAAGGCTATTTTTCACAAAGCCCATTAGTAAAATTTACTTTGTCGGTAGAGTATGGTAAACAATGACGTCACAGACCACTATTACCATACAAAAGGTTCAGGTAAAAAAGTGAGTTAACTGTCAGATCCACCCAACTGTCAGATCTCATGAATGATTTCATGAGATCTGACAATGATCTTTTGAAAAATATCTAATGAATGAACTATAATTAGAAATCTGATTATTATTTTAAATTTATGTTTTAGGCCTGGGGCGGCAAAGAGCTTTACAAGGTCTCTAGTAGGGATACGAGCAGTGTTGGCGAAATTCACTTGTTTAATTTAGAATGATGAGAAGTTGGAGATAGTATGAAGTCACCCAGGACCAGAGGCCCTCTGGCCTTAAAGTTAAGTCGGCAAATAGCGGCAACGGTCGTGACCAGAGTACTTTTGTGTAGAATTGTCTCTGACGTGTCTACTTGTGACACTATTTGGGCCACACCGATCACCTTCCGCTTACTGCGATACTCGCTACCATCATGACTTAAGCACAATGTCGTTTCTTAGTCAATTAGAAACTACTAATAATGTAGTGTAAGCTAGTACGCAGAGTTATGGTGTAATCGGATTTGCATAAAGCAGCAAGTTTAATAGTATTTGTAAGATTACATTATATACATTTTACCCACAATATAACAAGGTTATTTCAAGTGTCTGCGAAACCTCTTACCTATTAATTTAACTCATTATTCTAAGGAACTAATTTTACGGATTTTAGAAGATGAGCAAAAACGTTTATCTTATTTCAGTTTAAGTTAATTCGCATATACTTAAAATAACCTTGTATAGCGGTATGGGATTATGAGAATCTCTGATCCTTGTGAGACATCCTTTATTGTTCTTTTATATTTATATTGTTTATATATTACATATAACTATAGGGTTAGAGATTTGCGAACTATTCTGCAGTAAAAAATAAATAAAAATTAATTTTCCAGACTGGCACACCAATTCCCTAGTTCCAAACTAAGCTAATGCTTGTGCTATGGATACTAGGTGAACGGATAGACATATTTAAATATGTTTAAAAACATCCATGACTCGAGTACAAATGTCCACGTTCATCACACGAAACATTTGCCTCTAGCGGGATTCGAACCCGCGACCCTCGGTTTTTCGGTTCGACCAACGGGCCTGTCAAATTAATTAATTAAATAAAAGTTAATTAAAACAACGGCTTTTGTATAAGTATTATTATTAAAATCTAGCGACCGCCCCGGCATTGCACAGTTGCAATTTATATCTGTAATTTTATCGGAAAACATGGGGAGTCAATAATATTTTGTTGATATCTTGAATCAGAATTGTGTAATTACTGCAGTTATTACTGAATTTCTTACCTTTGCCTCGTTATTTTCTTCGCGTAAACTAAAGAATATAAATATAGGAAAATAGATCTAAGGCATCAAGACAAAAAGCTTAAGTTACCTCTGGATAATGTAACTTTCTGTTAGTAAACGTATATACAAAATCTCGGTTAAGTAATTTTGCATATAATTTTTATATTTATTCTATACTATACATGAAGAATTTAGTGACAGCGTAGACGACGAGCTAGCCACTTGTCACTGCCTTTTCACAATTTTTCATCTAACCCAGTCCTGTTTTATGTTAGGCTGAATGTTGTTAAAAGGGCCTGCTTTCCCTTTGAGTCTGCCAACCTCTTCGGAGATTACGGGCGTAATGTTATGAATGTATTTATGTTAAGAATTTAAATATATTTCGTCTTCAGTATCTTAAATGTGTAGATTTTTCTACTTTCATTAAACTATTAAGCTTTTTAGGCAAAGGTATTAAGTCTAATCATAAATTTGTTTAGTTCTTTATCAGAAGTTGAACCAAATTTACGTCTATTACGATGTGTTAATGCCAAACGGACAATTTATTGTTACATAACAAGCATCCGAATAATCAAATTAACATCATAGAGCGGTCAAGGCTCCGTGGCGAGCGGCCAACGCCTGCGACCAAACTCATTGGTCGAATTTGGGATATTCGCAACAGCATTTACGAAACAAACTATAATCAAAATCGCTTCGCTATAAGATACATCATAATCGATAAATCAATAATCGAGATTTATTTGATTATTAGTTAAAACATTTTTAGAAATACTGCTCAATCGAAATTTCGACATTATTTGATCAATTTCATAAGCCCCGCTCCACTTACAAAATTCGAGTAACAAAAAAGTATTGATGGTTATTTTAATAAAATTCCTTTTATTCTGCAGATACAATGCATATAACTTTATAGAGAATGTAACAAATATTTTCCTGCGAAAGTTCAACAATTAATTCCATTTAATTAAAATAGTAGAATTCTGATACAATATTGGTTCAAACAAAACGTAAGTAACAAATTTATCGTACATATCACGAAAAAGATAAATTATAAATAAACGTTGACCTAGATCGGTATATCGCTATTTTATCTAGCTAGGTAAAAGACAAATATATCGTCAATAAAACAGAGATTTAAACATAATTTTATTAAATTATATACTTACGAAGGTAGTTAACTAATAAACCTATTTTAACTTAAACGCTTATAACCTAACATTAATCGACAGATCATCAAAATAACGTTTCGTTCGTAATACATAAATCGTGCTCACTTTTCGTATTCTAAAGCTGTTTTAGTAAATTACTTTAAAACTGATTTAGTGGGCGCGTAGCTGAAATACTTTAATTCTAACAATGGATGTTACCACTTTAAATGTATAAAGCAACTCTTACTTTCGTTAGCACAAAATATACTGGCAATATTCACTTGAAATTACTAATCACAGAATATATTTGCATAATTTAATTAAAATAGTTCACATCGCAGTAGGATTCTGGTACAATATTAACAGTACTCTGTAACACGCTAGCCTCTTTAAAACTGACCACTGATTTAACTAATTAAAACAACTTATAGATCGGTTTCAACAACTGATTCACTTGTTTGTTGATAATCCTCTGCGTCTTCTTCGGGTGGGAGATGTAGTCAGCTAGAGCAGAGCCGAAGCCTGAAGCGGCTGCTGATATTGCGCTCTGGAATGGCCTATTGTAGTTTTGAGCGTAGGGGCGGTTATATATAGGCTGTTGGAAACCTTGGTTGAACCCAGGGTTGAACCCGCCGACGCCTCCGTAGCCACCATGTCCTCCGTGGATTCCATGCCCTCCATGGCTTCCGTGCCCCCCTCCGTGTCCATGACCGTGGTGGCCATGATGCCCAAAGCCACCGTGATGACCGTGGCTTTGGCTCTGGCTGATGGAAATGGGGAAGGCTGGTGCTATCGGTGCTATAGGCGCGATAGGAGCGATGGGGGCTGCCACCGGCAGCGCAGCCACCCCACACCCGAAGAAGTAGTTCATGACCGGCGCCGAGACGTAGGTGTAGTCGTGGAGCCCGAAGAACTTCTCCCCGAAGGTCTTCCCGTAACCGCAGCCACCATTGTTGTTCTGGTGCTTTCTCCGTCTCCGGTTCCTCCTCTCTAGATCTTCGCTGTCATCAATGTCCAGGTCTTTGGATTCTGCTTCGTCTGCTGCTATTAAACTTACAGCGCAGAATAACAAGAAGATTATGAGTGTCGATTTCTGGAATGGAAAATGTCATCTCTAGTACTGAAAGCTCTCGCACTAAATATACACAATGGCAGAAGAAATTTACTCAGATATGCATAACTTGATGTGACAAGAGATGATTATCAATATACGTATATCTCTTGAAAGCAATTTCTCGAGTTGTTGTTTCTAATGCTGTAACTTCGAAGATAAACGCAATAATGGTGAGATCTTCTTCACTTGCAACTGAAACGAACTACGGTGGATGCTCTTCTTAGGACATCATCTATAATCCTTTGTCAATACATCTTATGTCATGTTCATAAGATAAATAAGACACTAATGAAAGTAATTCAGATTGAAACAAGTGATGATATTGAAAAAGATCTGGCAATAAAACATCCGGGTCACTTGCGTCACTGTCTGCAATCCTATCGTAAGATCTGATACTGACTTATGATTGGGCAACCCGAAATTCACTTACCATTGTAGCGGGCTACCAGTTCAGCCGGCTGCTAGGGCTGGTGGTCTGAAGTCGACTGAGGAGGACGACGGGGTACTCCGATACCAAAAGTGAAAGTATGTTACGGATCCTATACTATAATAATAACGCAACTGTTGACAAATAAGTATGGCCATTCATACGGGCCGGCAGAGCATGGGAGTTCTATCTATTAAGCAATTTTCTTTGTATAGTCTACCCAATTTTGGTACGAACAAGTCGTTGCAGCAGGACGAGCCTTCACAATAAGTCATTTTGTTTTGTTTTGCAAATTGGACGCGTGCGTTGTTGTTATAATTCAATTAAGTGTAATTGTTGGTTTTTGTAACATTATTTGTATTAGAATTAACTGTAAACTTTACTGGGAGGAACGTAATTCGTTACGTTTAATTAATGCAAAATCCAAATTAGAAATGGTTTCATTACATTCCATAATTACTGAACCAAAAAATAATGTATGGACAAGTGGAAAGAACCTTACGCAAGTATTCTATTGTACTTTACTTTTAAAAATTGTTCCTTGTTCTACACAATATATGTTAATATGTGTGGAATTAGGTATGCTATTTTATAACTATGCCCGAAATGAAAGCATTTCTGAAATTCGTCTCGATATCTTTCAAAAATGACAAAGCGCAGATGTAAAAAACAGCCAAGTTCCGTACTTACAAGACAGTGGATAGATTAACACAATACCTATTATGTATACATATTGGTCAAAACTGTTTTTTTAATAGTCAAAGTATGCTCGTTTAAGGTATGTTCTACACTGCGCTACATATTTTGAATTTCGTTAACAAACATCGGAAGTTAACGGAAAATAAAATAGCGTAAACATTTTTTAAGATAGATAAAACAAACACTAATTTAAGGTCAGGATGGTACTGACAATTGTTGAAAATGCCGAAAATGGAATAAAAACAGAATTGAGGCAAGTTACTCTTCTAATATTTCAGCACGGTATCCCAATATGAATTGTTGTATTTATTGATACATGTAACAAATTGCATTAACGCATCGCTGTGGAAACCGAATTTTAAAATATAACATATTGAGAAGATAAATAATCTGAAAATACGTAAAATATGTGGTTTATACTACGAATATATGAATTGTTTATACTAGCATAATAAACTGAACATAATTCTTGGACTATTGATACAAGACATCGAATATTTCTACTAAAATACCTGGCTTGGGAGCCATGGGTGACATCATGACAATGTAATCCGTATGAGTAAAAATGACCATGGCCACCACACGAAATTTTGCCACTTGTTCACAGTCTTACTCGTCAAGTAATTTTGATTAAACTTCCTTTTGGTTTTACTTATCCGAAAGAGCAAAAAACTAACTAAGAACAGACCCAATTAAGCACAACTTAGTGGCAACTTAATGGATATATTATGTGTGAGGCTTATGGACAATGCATTTTTGTAAAGCCGGCGTTTTCGTAAACACGCATCCGATTCACACGCGTTTCTTAACTGCGCCCACGCACACGCTAGTGCTGTGACGCGCGTCGAGCCATGGAAAAGATATCGATGGCAATAAAATGTATTACTTGTAACATGAAATTTTAAACTTTAGAATTCCATTTGCTTAGACATAATTCTATTTACAAATGAAATGATATCAAATACAAATATATTTATTTATATAGTCCGCTTGACACTTACAATAAATACAGCTCATCGTAAAGTTATATTTACACATGTAACTAATTACTTTAGTTTATAGTAATTTTCTTAATATACCCTATTAAAGATAATGGATTATTAAATGTGTCCAAATAATTTCAACATTCAAACCAAACCAACACTGATAGTTTACGAGCAACATCCAACAATTTTGAAGATATATGTTTTGGGAAATGTTAAAGGGGTATGTGGGTCGGGGAAAGTGTAGGTATTTATTTTGAATGTCATTTCGAGCACTGTTCCATTGTTTATGTGTAAGTAGTGGTGCTTGATTTATCAACCCCAAAAGTATCCGATAAATATCACCAAAAAGAACTTAAATTAAACTTTTATGCTAAACGTAACATACATATCAGCACGCTCGCAGTCCCTGAAGAGGCAGAGTCGTAGTCCTCTTAACCACACATGTTTTACAATGATATGCAATTGTCAAAAAACTGCGCATTGCGTTACTCCAGCATAATATTTTAAATCACTCCAACACCTTAAAACTTTCGTCTCAGTGAACAGAGTCGGTGCAATTTCAGTTCGACGCAGTGATAAAGTGCAAACACATAAATCCTGGACCAGTGCGCGTATCGACAGCGGACAGCGGGCCGCACTATGCGCTGGCGCAACCGTGCCCGCGACCTTGACAGCAGCCTACAGCCCGTGCGTGAGCGCACACGTTCGTGCGCTACACAACTGTTGGGTGGGGAAGTATCTGTATGGATTGAAAAACTGCAACGGATTAGGGGAGCAGAGGACTAGTAGGCTGTTAATGATGAAGACTTTGAAACGTTCACACCCTTATTTAACAACAAAAAAGCTGATTTTGAAGCACAAATTTACTAAACATTTTATGCCGTTCATTATAAAGAACATTGGCGTAACTCGACCCAATCTTTTGAGAACCCGTACATAGTGAAAAATATAAAATATAAATATCATTTGATTTGTAGAGTTTTATAATAACACAACATATTTTTAAGCAGGGGACCAGAAATTAAAATATTTCAAAAACGTACAAATTCGAACTAAACGTAAACCAAAATTATCTGTGTAATAACGTTGCAATACTTCCAATAAACGCAAACTATATTATTGTTTTTTATTACGAAAAGGGTTTTAATGCTGTTTTTGGTAAAATAATGATTGTTATACTATCGTGATTCAGGAAAAACGTTTAGATTTTAATTAAACTGAATGATTTTCGAAAAGATAAAGACAATAGGCAGGGGAAATAAATTAAATGTGAGGAATGGAACGTTGTCACGTCCTATGTCAAAAGCTAAAATCAGAATGACGTCATTTAATGGTACAGCCACTATGATATACCTACATAGATTGGATCCCAAACAATAGTCTATGGACGCATAACTAACTACGATACGCCCAGAACCATACCATTCCGCTAAGATGTTACAACAATGGTACAACTGAGTACAACAGATAGATAGCCCTCAACTTAGTAAGCCCCCGGTCACAGTATTCACGGGCGCCGGCGCAGGTGCCCGACCTTGGCTTATGCGCACACTCCGCCGCGCACCACATTGTGACCGCGTTATTATGTAATGGCTAGTTAAACCATACTTGTTGTGATTACTATGATTTTCATATTTTATCGACTTTCGTGACCGAACATCTGAAATATGTAGTCACTTATTTAATTATTTAACAATATACAAAGACCACGTGTATATGTTTGAAATAATCTGGGGATTTAATAAAATCCTTTTATAATTCAAACAAACAATAAATATCTACATAAGGTACTTAATTAATACGTTAGTCGAAGACCAGCATGGGCCAACGGGACACAAGAATGTGCCCTTTGGCATATTATTGATGTTATTTCTTGCTTAGCATGTCGTATGCCACTGATACTAGGTATATCGAGTTTTGGGTCTGTGATTGTGTAGGCGACGAGCTAGCCACTGGTCACTACTTTTTCACTATTTTCCATCTAAAACCCCTAAAACTGGGCTGGGTTAGCCCAGCCCAGTTTTATTTTAGCTGAAAGTGGATAAAGGAGCTTGATCAAAATTCGCTCAAAACAAGTTGATTCAGCGCTTAAGATAAATAAATATAATAAACCACTAAATTTTGAACGTAATCTCTCACCAAGATTCCGGTATTTAATAGTGACCTTCTGTCTTCGAAGCCTATATTTTACAACGAATGCGCTTACGAATTAATTTTTATCTCTTCCGCCTTTCGCAGTTATTGTAGGGCTGCAATACATGTATTAAAAAATATTATTTTATTTAAGTGTCTAACATGTTTCAATCTCATGATGCCCTGCCGTTTATAGTAAGATTGAAAACTTATCTGTCCAATCTAATGTTATGGTGATATAAAGAACCATTACTATAAAATAAAAACAAAAAATTACCACTTTGCCGTAAACAAAAACGAAATTAAACATTTTTAAAACCTCATAACTAACTAACTAAACTTCACGCCACTTCCCTAGCGGGGTAGGCATCTTTAGGCATTATTGTACAATAAGCAACAAGTTAAAGCGTTCTTAATAAATAAGGTTTATAAGATTGAAGACTTCCTAAATGATAAGCATATATGTTTAACTCCATAATAAAGTGTTCCCCTGCAGTGTACCTAATAAGTACCTATATATTTTATTAAGCACGAAATTGTACATTTTTGCATTTAAAAGAGTAACTATCGAGTTTCTTGCCGGTTTCTTCTCGATAGATTCTACCTTCCGAACCGGTGGTAATCCTTTTTTCTGTTTAAATTGACTATTTATAAGTGCTTTTTTGAAGCCTATATAAATAAAGAGATGTTGAATTTTGAATAAAATCGGTCAGATAATAAAGCCTAAACCTTTGACATGCATACCTATACAGGGTCATTTGTAGAACATCAGCGACCTCGCAGGATTACTGACATTAAAAACAAATACATTTTTTCTACGATTTTTCTTAAATGGACGAAAAAAAAACAATTTTCATACAAACTACATCAGCTGTTTGGTCATTTAGTATTTTATCCATATTTTTTTGTCGATTTAGGAAAAGTCTTGGAACAAAACGTTGTTATTTATTATGTCAGTAATCTACTCCTGCGAGGTTGTTGATGTTTAACAAATGACCCTGTATAATCCAAATATTTATCTGATATTTTTGTAATTGAGACCAATAAATCATAGATATAGATGAGTCTCAAAAAAGCGATAAATTATTTTGATTGACAGCCATCAGGGCACTCGAAAAGTGTCCGCATCATCAGCTGACGAATCAATGTACTCCTCGTGACACCACTTGTCGCATTTAGTACATTATCTCGTATCCTCCTGCTATCTTATCCTCTTCACAACCATGACAGAACCAGCTAACTAGTTTCCGCTTTGTACTAATCTATATCTTTAAGATTATATATCTTTTTATATTCTCTTTTTCCTTTTTTGTCAAACAGGTCTTGTTCCCCTCTATATTAATAAATCTGAAGTTCTGGAGATGATACCTTATGGTTCTTCTAGGAACATTGAACCTATCTAGTATTTGTATCGCTTCATCTTTCCACCACTTAAACTTTCAGCTGGTCGAGTCATTTTCAGACTACAATTCTCATTTGGGAGGCATTGTTAAAGCCTGTCTGTAAAATTTGTAAGCAGTTATCATTACTTTTTATAACATTCGTAGCACTTAAAAAAAGATAATAACTATACCTGCAATATTTATACAAAAGGGAGAATAATAAGATTTTGTAGGCTCTATTAACCACCGACCACCAACCACCGTGTAAATAAAAATAAAAATAACGTGATACGACCCCTATGTTGTAATTTTAACTTCAAAGGACAATAAAGTATGAAATGATAGAACACATAATGAAAAATTACATAATTATGGGAAATATTTAAACAAATACTTAGTTTTGTATCGGACGGATTTATTATTTCTCAATGAAAAACTCTGCATTGGCGACATCGCGCGAGCCACCGCATCGCGACATGTTTCAGATGCCATCTTTGAGTGTTAACTACCTATGTTAGATACCTTATGAGAATCAAATATTTTTGAATTGGATTTTTAGGTCTTAGGCCTTATTAGCCGACAGGCTTTATTAGCCGCACCTACCTTAGTTCTTATATGTAGAATATGCCTAGATAGACTTGCCTACTTATTTCTGGTCATAGCTACCTGGCAAATATGTACAAGAAAGTCAGTAGTCACAACAGCGATCGGTTAACCACTCAAAATTGGGTTATGTATACATGCTTGCTTTCTTAGGTACTGGTTTGAATAAACAAAGACGTTCCGATTGTTGGAATAGTGTGACAAAAAGTGAAATTGCTTTATTTTTGGTCATATAAATATATATATTTATACTTAAAATCCATAAATTTATTAAACAACCAACCAAAAATATAGCAATTTCACTTTTTGACACACTATTCAAACAATGATATTAACAATTGCAGAATCATCAGTTTTTGATGGTTTGTCTAATAAACTCAATATTATTAAGAAAAAATTGTGAATAACAAATATCGGAACACAAATATAATTTTTTTTTTATATAATTGGGAACATTTTTATGGAAAATATAAAAAAAATAACATTCAACAATTGGAATATTAGCAATATCTCAACTTCTTTTTAGTAAAATAAAAAAACCTCTAGAAAACAAAAAACGTGCCAGACGTTACCGGAAAAATGTAATTCGTATTCGTAAAATAGATCAGTGCAGAAGCTTTTAAAATGGTAAAGAGTTTTCTGTCTTAAAAATTATCGGCACTGGCCTATTACGTAACTGACCTGGTGTCGGTGGCGAAGGACACTGCGCTGCCGCTGATGGCGCTGATCTCCACCTTCTCCTTGGACTTCATCTCGTAGCCTGCAACCAGAGGAACCGATATACATACATTAAACTCACTTTACCCACTCTTAGCAATATATGTAGGTATTAGTTGGGGCCCGTTGTAGCTATGAGCTTAGATTTAGAATTAAAGTAATTTTTTCTATTTTGATTTATTAATGTTATGCTTATAAATTACTTGAATGTTAATCTTATACCTTCTTACTTTTTTCTTTCTGTTTATAAAAATATGAATTGTTCATATTTTAAGATGAATTCTCTAACTCCAAACTAGCACGAGTATATACATGAGACAACAAATATATTATACCATCTTTTACGTGCAAAAAATCTATAGTTTATATACTAAATCTAGCATTATAGTTCCTTTTAGAAGAGCGAGGATTAGTGGCATAGTTAAAGTAAATTGGTTAATCCTTACAGAGAAAACTTTAACACAAGCGTTGGCTAAAACATTGCTAAAGTGAAAGCCTGTACAACATTAGCATTTTATCGATGGCTGTAGCATATAATGGTCGGTACATTCGCGTCGCCTGAACAAGCGCAAAGTCAAGCTCGATGGCGCATTTGGTAAGGACCCTGCCCCATGCGCCAAGAATTGTGGGTTCGATCCCCACCCAGGACAAACATTCGTGTGATGAATACTTGTGTTTGTTCTGTGTCCGGGTGTTAATATCCAAATTTAAGTATATGTTTGTAATACCACTGTTGTTTCTGATATCCGTAACACAAGTGCTTAAGCTACTTACCTCGGAGTCAGATCAATGTATGTGATGTAGTCTGATATTTATTTATAAAAAAAAAAAGCGCATGGAAGACATAATTGCATCGCATTTGCATTCGCCTTCGCCTGGTTCCGATCGGCGCAGCACACAATCGCTCACGAGACAACACGTAATCGTTCGCTAATTGCATTTTATCGACATTTTGCAACACAATAGGCAGAGAACAGATAGATCTTGGTCGTTGACTTACTTTTTGTTAACTGTCAAAACGCTTCGCTGACCTTATAGCATTTAAGTAGGTACGGCGTTCAAACAGATGACGTCACATTTGTATAAAGTTACACTGCCCAATTACCTTTTAAAATTAAATTTAAATTGATATACGAGACAAAGTGTAGTATCAACCTACTATTAATTGTCTAAACAATTATTTATTATATTAAGAATAAAAAGATTGGTGTCAAGACTGGCCCGTTGTTCAAGTGGTCTGATACCCTGGTCACGAAACCAAGGGTCGCGGGTTCGAATCCCGCTAGGGGCAAAGTGATGAACATGGACATTTTTACTCGAGTCATGGTTTTTTATAAACGTATTTAAGTCTATACGTTCACCTAGTATCCGTAGTACAAGCAGAAGCATAGTTTGGAACTAGGGATTCTGTGCGTCAGTCTGGAGAATTTATTTATTTAAGTACTCAATTATTAAATGTATAAATTAGGCTCTATTCTAACCCTCGATAAAAACGGTGAATTTGGACTAAGCAAGCCTGATGAGGATCACCAAAAAATGGCGATTATGTAGCACTACTTACATTATGACAAATCATCATCATCTTCCTAGCGTTATATCCAGTGCTTAGACGGGGTCCGCTTAGACTATGATCCAGGATTAAACGAGTCTGGCAATTAAATTGAAGCGACCGCCGATCTGACCTTCACAACCCTAAGATAGGGAAACCAGATAATTTTTGGATTATGGTTAACTCTTACTCATCACTTACATTATGACAAATCTACTACACTATTATATCATAGAGTGGATTTCCCGTATTCGTACTTTACGAAGATATCATGGGTACGTAATTAGTTGTCGGAGTGCCCGTTAATTGGTTTTCTCGCCACAAAAACCGACGCGATTACAACAGTCCTTATATTTTACCTCATGTTAAAAACCGTAGGTATTTAAGAGACAGCACCAACATTAGCTGTAAGTACTTGTAATCGTCCGAAGCTTTATCCTTATATTGCTTAGCATACAGACGGCGTAATACCTTGAAAAACAGCGGATATTATAACACGACAGCCTCTGTAGGAAATGGACTTCGGTATTGTGAGATATTTCATAGTATAACGAGTCATAACAATAGGTGTACTTGAAGGTGCTGTTTTTTTGTATCAGTTAAGGTGAAAACAAGCGTACCGTAGTGGTAGGTCATAGACATTTCTACTAATCTTAACTCTGCAGCGATTCGGTGGGAGAATATCAAATATGAAGACAATGGGGGGGGGGGGGGGTAAAACTGTTTCAAGTCATGCTACCTCCAAATAGTGCCACCAAGGACCGCTATTTAAAATATTGTATCTGCTAATTAAAACACCAACATAAAAATCTTCGAGCAAGCCCAACTTTCTTTTGGGGCCATTTTGCAGATTTCTTATATATCCCAGATATTTTTCATATTCAACTGTATATTATTGTAGCATTTTTAGAGGAGACATGGCAATACTGGTTCTACAAGGCAGAATGACTTAGCGGAATTTCAAGAAAATCCATTAAGTATCTATTTTTTTTCATTGTTAGAGAATATATATCGTTTATGCTGAGGATAGTAGCATTTGTTTTCACAGATTTTATGAGCAATTAATTTACATACACACAACATCACGCCCATAAACCCCGAAGGGGTAGGCAGAGTCAAAGGGGCAACAAGCCCTTAATCACATGTAGCCAAAAATAATAAATAATTAGATGGAAAATTGTGAAAAAGTGGCTAACTTGTCGCCTACACAATCACACACCCAAAACCCGATATAGCATTAGTCGCTTTTTACGACGAGCTAGGCAAGAACCACAGTTGGCACATTCTTCTTAAGTCCTGGAACAGCATGAGACAATGGGCTGGTTTGATGGACAATTCATTTACAATGCCACATTAAGTGAAAAGATTATATATATTAATATTATCCTATGATAAAAATTCCATTTAATGCAAAACCATCACGTTTTCGACTGGCTCGTTGGTCGAGTGATCAGAGACCCTGGCCACGAAACCAAGGGTCGCGGGTTCGAATCCCGCAAGGGGCAAATGTTTCGTGTGATGAACATGGACATTTGTACTCGAGTCATGGATGTTTATAAACGTACTTAAGTATGTCTATCCGTTCACCTAGTATCCATAGCACAAGCATAAGCTTAGTTTGGAACTAGGGAATTGGTGTGTCAGTTTGCAGAATTTATTTATTTATTTTCGATAAAGTCTGAACTTTTATCGCATTCAAAATAAACACACAATCCTTTAAGGGTCACCGCCATTGTAAAAATAAACCGATGAAATGATTTGCTTACTATAAGTGTTGTTAACAAGAACTTGAGCTGTGCCTTTTCAGAGATTACGAGAGTGATAGTATTTATGTATTTCTATCTATTTGTCTATTGGGTTATCTCGTCTAACCATCTTGATACTTGAAAGAGCAGATGCCCTACATCTATACTGATATTGTAGAGCTGAAGAGTTTGTAAGTTTGTTTGCTTGAACGCGCTAATCTCAGGAACTAAAATTCTTTCAGTGTTAGATAGCCGATTTATACATATACATAGGCTATATAACATTAAGCATAAACGCGGGCGAATCACGGGTATGCACTATAGAATCGAAGTATGTAACAGACTGGCCATCATACAGACTGAGACGCGGACCGAAGCTAGGTAAAGTCATAACTACAGAACCCGATATTACGCGTGGTCTGTAACATTTTAAAGTTTATACAGCCTAGATCAATCAATCAGCGTACGATTGTGGCAAGTTGATTAATAAGGGCTGAACAAGTAATTGAAAAGTGGCCAAACCTCCTTTCATACTTCATTGCACTAATCTTACTTCAAGTGGTAAAAACGTGGTCATTACTTGTTTATTGCGCACTGCGTACGCCAGCTGTACCAA
Organism: Glyphodes perspectalis; assembly: GCA_951394215.1. Classification (NCBI taxonomy): domain Eukaryota; kingdom Metazoa; phylum Arthropoda; class Insecta; order Lepidoptera; family Crambidae; genus Glyphodes; species Glyphodes perspectalis. Next base: position 22,801,878 of record OX596199.1, read on the forward strand.
GGTCAAGAAAAGATACTACTTGAGATCGTGCTTAATCTTCGTCCTACTGATACAATCAAATGTTATCGGCCTACAGATATGGCCTTGTCAAATAGAACAGTGCGAATATTCCAATGTCTCGCGAAAAGCTGTGTCATATTTTATCTATGACGAAACCGATAAGTGACTCGGAAATTTGAAAACGAACTGTAGCAACATGTTTGTACATCCTTCTTTTTTAACCTTCTCTATTAAAACCTTTGGTTGACACTTTTTGAGAACGATTGGTAAAGCGCATTGAGCTATTGAGAAGCTATGTCAAACAAAAATATTATCACGAAGCATGGACTAAGCGTGTTTCAGCATTTGCAGCGCTAAAACTACAAATTGTCGTTTAATTAAGCTATTAAAACACACAGCGCTAGATCGCTCATAGAGTATATTTTTCTCGCAACCAAAACGTCGTAAACGCCGTGAATTTCATGGCGCTTACGCGTGTGAATGCCGTAAACATAGGCGAGTGACTAAACGAGTTGTTGCCGATCGGCAACAACGGTTTGACAGCTATTGACATGACTGGGCCGGCTTGACCGTGTTGCTCTCGATAAAACCGAAATTAGCGACTCTCAAACTGCTTCATTGCGTTCGGTAACTGAGACTACCGGGAGCCCAAGATGGTTGTCAGAATCTGTTTCTTCATGCTACCGGCGAAAAATAACTGGTAAACGCCTTGTAGCTCTATTGATAGAAAGCACTGCTTAAACCGAGAGGTCCGATTTCAAACCCCGGATCGAGCCAAAATAAATTTTACTGATTTTAATATATAAAGTACTCAGTACCAGCTCGGATTCATAGATTTGGTGGCTTATCCCCGTCTCTCGGCCGTTTGCCTGCACCTGTCCTCTCCAATCGTGTTAAAAAACCGCTCCACCGGTTGGACTATGAGAGTAAAGGAACGCACCTGTGTTTGCCAGACACATGTACACTATAATGTCTCGTGCGCAGTTGGCTGATCTTCATTGAAATTATCCGCCGTGACCAAAATCAGTTGGAAGTTAGTTAGAAACCCTTCAATCCAAACGAAAAAGTTGTCTCCGGCTACAGGTATTACCTACCGCGGTGTAACACTCGTTTTCAACCGCATGATTGACACGAACGAGCTCACAACGCCTGCAGGATACCCGGCGACAATCAGCGATGCACAGCAATACGATAATTCGCGCGGCGCGAGTGAACTCGTGCGGTGACAGCTCAATTGACCAATTGCACTTCGCACCTGCATGACATTGATGTTTTCCTTCCTCATAACAGATTTGTTGATGGTGGTATCCAGATGTTTAGTCTGCTTTTTATATTAAAATGGATATGTAGCTTTTCTTCACAAGCCAATTTGAAAAGGTAACCGTTTGCTGTCGCTTTTTTCATTGCTATGCCAATATAACCAGAAATAAACAAGTATAGATAAGATAATCTCCATTGGTGATTTATTCTCAAGTAGCACCACTATTCGATATCGTACCAATTGATTGTTCGCGTCCTATTTAATTTATCTCCACCTTCGCAATCTCAACAAATCTCAAAACGATAAATCGTCTTCTGTTGCGCCGTGTCAAAACAAGGTGCTTTATATCGGTAATGTATTACTTTACTGTTACATTTTTTAGTCTCCATTTGTAGGGCAACAGAAACAAGCGACTTTGTTTTTAAATAATAAGCCTTATACTATTTCAAAGTCGATGGCACAATCAACTATGTAAATACAGACACGCCACTCAGACTTTATAAAATGAGCAAACAAAAATAAAATAATATTTATCCAGTTGTTAATAAGTACTAGTTAGTGTTTTAAAGCCCATACCCTTTCTCGATAAATGGGCTATCTAACACTTAAAGAATTTTCAAATCGGACCAGTAGTTCCTGAGATTAGCGCGTCGAAGCAAACAAACAAATTCTTCAGCGTTATTATATTATTTGTCTTCAACACCTACAAGTCATGATACCAATCGTGAATGTCGATCACAAATAGGTATGATGTGACATTACTTCTTAGAATTGAGGACTTAATCTTCTTCTCGGCGGCTTCTTCTAGTCGAGATATGTTTGATACGAAATGTGCTCTGCACAGTTAATCTTATATTTTCAATTGCAATCTATATACCTACGAGAATATCAATACATATAATAAAATCGCAACTGGTCGCTGTCTGTACATAGAAGATATATGAGACAAAATATTATTGTATGCGATTTTTACAACTGCGTTGCGGTTTGCTCCATACAGTGTTTATTTAGTTTTGACCATGCCGGCACCTCGATAAGAAGAGGTGCCGCAACAAACTCAACAAATAGCCTTTTTTTAAAAATGTTTTATTTATTTCTAATATATGGTACATATAAATATAATGAATAAAAATTTCACTGTGCTTGCAAGCAGATTATCTTATTCAAATATTTTTTTAATTTTAATAATCGTCTGTTTTGTTATATATTATTGTCTCCGGAGGATTAGCTCTATGAATGTTGGAGTGCGTATGGGTGACTAAGTTGTGAACTGCTTGATTTACGCGGACGATGGCGTACTTTTAGCAAAGTCGGCATCGGATCAGCAACAACTAGACACACCATTGAAAGATGATTGTAAGGAGAGAGGTTTACATTTGAATGCGAAGAAAATAAAGATTATGGTGTTTAAAAGAGATGAAACCAGAACGCATACAAGGATAACGGTTAATGATGTAATGCTGGAACAGTTGAATGAAATTGTATATCTAGGATCTGCATTTAGTAGAGATGGAAGTGAATGCAGGGAATAGGGAGAATGGAGCCTTAGGAAAACTTGTAGGCAGTAAAGCCTTAAGCCAGAAGGCCCTGCTCGCTATACACAATGCGGTGTTGATTCCTATGCTAGCATTTGGAAGCGAGAGTTGGGTATGGCAGAAAGAGGCATGCTCCGGTGGTTCGGACATGTAGAAAGAATGGATGACGAAAGATTGACTAAACAGATGTACAATGCAAAAGTGGAAGGATGTAGGAGCCGCGGCAGGCCCAGGCTCACCTACCACGACCAGATTGGTCGTGTATTAACAGAAGGTGATGTTAGAAGTCATAAAAACCGTAGAGCTTGTATGAAAAGATCATGAATGTTGAAGAGGCGAGTGAGGTGTGTAAGGATCGTGCCATATGGCGTTCGGTTCTCTCTGCCTACCCTGCTAGGGAAGTGGCGTGAAGTTTAGTTAGTTAGTTAGAATGTTTTGTGTTAACCCTTTCTTATTAAACATGACTTAATAAGACTTAAATTAATGCGTGGGTTGTGCAATAACATTTTGAGGCAGTTTATTAAATATTTGTATGCTTAGACCTACAAATGAACCCCTAATCTTATTAAGCCTAAGTTTTGGATCGGCAATTTGAAATATATCAAGTGGCTCAGTTATAACTCTGAAGTACTTTAAAATAACATAAGTATTTCGTTTTTTTGAGTATAACCTCCATCTACACCATTGATTCCCAAAAGGGGTCCAGGTCCCAGGGTCCACGGAAGACTCGACGGGAGTCTACGTTGGCGTGCCAAAAATATGGGGCTCCATAATTCGTTTTATCTGGTTTCGATAGTGACGAACTAAAATGTTCGCTTGACCTATCAATGTAGATATATCTGATAGCCTCTCAGGCCAACTTTACTTTTTTGACATCCACTCACAGCACAATCAATGAATTAATTAACCAATCAGTTCTCACTTTTTTTTTAAACTGTTAATTGGTGGTTAGCACTCAACCGAGATATAAATTTCTATAGCTAGATCTAATCTTAAAATTTTTTGCGGACTGAGCATGGTTGAAATATAGCTACAGGAGGTCCACTGGGCCCAGCAAAATTTTGAAAGTGGTTAATAAAATTTGGGATATATTGTTGAATTTTCGTTATATTTTCGAGAGCTTTAAAGTGTCTGGTAGAAGTTATTGCTAACGGAAAGTGTTTGGCTATGTTAAATATTGATTGATGTATATTAGTCTAAAGATTCTACACAATATACATAAAAATGAGCAATGAGAATTCACGTTATATGAGAAATAGGCTAACTTTTGCACCTCATACCTTCAAATTGACCTACTACCCAAACTTACTAGAACCCGTACACTTATAGTAGGTATAAATACTACACATAACACCTCCACTCAGGCGATGAGGGGTACCGCGGGGTTTAGCCGGGGTTTAGCCGGTACACAACGGCCAACCTCCATTTTTGGCCGGAACAGGGGTTTCGGACTCAGAGACTCCTGAGAGACCCACACAATACTCTATTCCCCCGAGCAGAGTGACGGTGCGTAAAGAAAAAAAAAGAAAAAGGTGTAAATACTACCCTTTATCACACATTACATTTCTGAAAGAATAAAAGTAACGTCTGCCGGCCCTGGGTTCACACTCTAGGATAAGATAATCTCCATTGGTGATTTATTCTCAAGTAGCACCACTATTCGATATCGTACCAATTGATTGTTCGCGTCCTATTTAATTTATCTCCACCTTCGCAATCTCAACAAATCTCAAAACGATAAATCGTCTTCTGTTGCGCCGTGTCAAAACAAGGTGCTTTATATCGGTAATGTTTATTATTTAATTGGTACTTTACTGTTTCATTTTTAACCGACTTCAAAAAAAAGGAGGAGGTTCTCAATTCGACTGAATTATTTTTTTTAAGTCTCGACTTTTAGGGCAACAGAAACAAGCGTCTTTGTTTTAAAATAATAAGCCTTATTCTATTTCTAAAAGTCAATACCACAATCACTATGTAAATATAGACATGCCACATAGACTCCAGAAAATAATCAAACAGAAATAAAATTGTATTTTTCCCAGTTGTTATTAAGTTCTATTTGTGCCAGGGGATTCACACGCGTGAATAAACAGGTCTTAGAAAAATCCGCGACCCCCTGGGTCATAGACAGAAAACTAGTAGTATGTATAACTTTGCTGTTTTCCTTTTGTCGGCGACCCGAGTACTTATGGCTCAGCGACCCCCCTGGGGGTCACGACCCACAGGTTGAAAATCACTGATATAGCCTATAGCCTTCCTGGATAAATGGACTATCTAACACTGAAATAATTTTTAAATCAGCCCAGTAGTTCCTGAGATTAGCGCGTTCAAGCATACAAACAAACTCTTCTGCTTTATATAATATTATATTATCATTATTATACTATATTGTAATACTATTTAAGTATAGATCACCTAAAGTCATGATACCAATCGTAAATGTCATCATCAATACATATTGATGATGACATTTACGATTGGTATCATGACTTTAGGTCCTCAATTCTAATAAATAATGTCACATACATATGTGACATTATTTATTAGAATTGAGGACCTAATCTTCTACTCGGCGGCTTCTTCTAGTCGAGATATGTTTGATACGAAATGTGCTCTGCACAGTTAATCTTATATTTTCAATTGCAATCTATATACCTACGAGAATATCAATACATATAATAAAATCGCAACTGGACGCTGTCTGTACATAGAAGATATTTGACACAAAATATTATTGAATGCGATTTTTACAACTGCGTTGCGGTTTGCTCCACTTAACATTTAGTGTGCGTTTCATTTCAATCGGTTCATAAATAAATAAGTTATAACAATCTAACGAATCATATATAAAATGCTGTAATATGATGAACTTTATGATAGTATTACGTAATCATCATTAAAGTATATAATACAATGAGGAGTGAGTGAGAAGCTCGATTTCTTAGAGGTCGTAGCGCTAACGCAAGTTAAGCAAATCGTGGTTTCTACTAGGATGGGTGACCACAAAAAAATATATCACTACTACACAGTAATATTGTAGTACTTTAACATAACATAAGTTTTGAGTTTTGTTTTGAATAACCTACAATCGACAACATTGATTCCCAAAGTGGTCCAGGTGGATCCCCAGGGTCCACGGGAGACTCAACGAAGGTCTACGTTGCCGTAAAAAATGGGGGTGCACAATTCGTAAGCGAGGATTGACAAATTTATCTGGTTTCGATAATGAACAACTGAAATGTTGGCTTGACCTATCAATGTAGGTATGATATATCTGATAGCCTCTCAGGTCAACTTTACTTTGTCGACATCTACTCACAGCACAATCAATTAATTAATTAACCAATCAACTCTCACTTATTTTTTTGCAAACTGTTAAGTCGTGGTTAGAACTCAACCGCTACGCAAATTTCCATAATAAGATCACAGAGTAATAATTTATTACGTACAATTAAGATCTAATCTTTAAATTTTTTGTCAAATGGGCACATGGTAGAAATATAGCTGCATTTGGCCCACCGGGACCAGCACCGTTGGGCGTTTATAATAATGTCGTCCTAACTGATATGGGTAACTGCAGTCAATCTCAACGAGGATTAGCCAGCTGCGCATGAGATATTATAGTGCACAAGTGTGTGCGCAAACACGGGTGCACTCTCAGCTCCTTAACCTATATAACACCATAGTCCGGTGAGAGACGGTAATGCGACATGACCGGAGAAAAGTCAGGCGTAGGACTAACGGGTTAACGTGCTTTCCGAGGCATGGAGGTGATTAAACCGCCAACTTTCTGACTCCGAAAAGTTTACTAACTGATTGTTACTAACTTATTTCAATATTGAAATACTCAGCACAACTTTTCTGGATATTGAATTGAATTGAAACTGGGACTTGAAACCGGGACCTCATGGTCCTTAGGCGGCTTGCTACCACTAGACCAACGAGGCCGTCAACCGTTTATAACATAGCAATGCATGTGAAATGTCGCTGAAAATATATCCACATTTCGTACCGATAATAGATTTAATAAAAAATGTCACCGTGACCTTACGATTTACAAGTTTTTTTGAAAGCCCAGATTTTTCTAGCGAGTTTAGTTAAATGAATCCCAATGTAGTTAACTCCGTACTTTTTGAAAACTGTACATCTAACCTAGTTTTATTTTTTATGAAATCTGTTTTACAAGCTATTTAATCCTTAGACGCTGCCTACCCCTTTGGGGATAAAGAGCATAATGACAAGTAATTCGGGTGCAACGACATCGGACCTCGATAACCGTTTTACAGACAGCCTGTGCCTGCGACTCCATCTCAGTCATCCCCGCTTTATCTCAAGTTTTCCTCTCTTGCGCAATTTCGATGGCGACCTTATCGCGTAACATTTCATAACAAATTCCATGCGCGCACGCAGAACATAAACCGTAGTACGAGTATGCGCGGTATGTCGTCGTAGTTAATCGCGTTATTTTCCACCGATTTCTAAATCAGGCTTGCTGATTGTTTTATCAGGAATTATCGTTGTTTAATTTAGGATGTTGCTCTTAATGAACTGTGGTGGCTCAATGATAAGAACACGCGCTTCATATAAGAGCGGAGGGTTAAAACCCGGGCTTACACCCTCTGGATTTTCGGCGGTCAGACAGAGCCATGATCCCCTAAATCATGATTAACATAATTAAACATCATGATGAAATATGAAATCTGCACAAACAACTATGTTATGTAATGTGCAATTTGCAATTGCAATTTATGTGGTTCCTCGGTCATAGAGTTACAAAGAATCTTACCTTTGTAACTCAATCACTTTAACATTGAAGTGATTGCCTATTTGATTCAACAGATTTACCTACCTGATTGATAGAACCCTTTCAGCAAGTCGGGTAGGTATGTAGCTACCAGTCTCGTATAAAAGGATTAATCGAAATCATTTTCCAGGTGGATCTTGATTCGGTCTAAGCGGATTCCAACTAAACACGTTTCCAAATAACTGTCACCTTCGGTAATAGGGGTTTCTTTGGCGTTTATTTGTGTTTTTAACCGCCTTAAAAAAAAGGAGGAGGTTCTCAATTCGACTGAATTTTTTTATTTTATTTTATAGACATACATGAAATATATCTAGAAAAATATAAAAAAATATACTTTTATTAAATAATAATATGATACAAAACCTTACCGTATTCATATTTATATTAAAATATATTTAATTATAACTATATGAAATGATAGTTGTGTGACAGAACCTACGACAAAAGAATATATATTGTCTGGTTTAACCGTTTCGAGGTATCTATATATCTCAAGTTATCTATGCTATCGAATATTATAAAGAGGTAAGATTTGATAATTTTTTTTTTGCTGGTTTGCATTGAATCTTCTGTTTAACTAAAGGACTAATTTAAAAATAAACTTCCACTAATGAAAACCATCTTAATCAGAGAGTAACATAGATTTTTTTAGCCTCGTATCCCCGGGATCGGGAACTACGCAGGTGAGACCGCGGGGCGCTGCTATATATTACAATGATGCCGATTTTTTATCTTAAAACGACGTAGCCTTACCCAAAACAAATTTGACGAGATAAGAGATTTCACTTTTTAAACCATCGTGATGATGGCAGGACACTGATGACGTGAATGATATTTATCTGTAATCTATTTATGTCTATATACAATAACGTTATAGGTATACAAAATCTTTTGAGATAGGATGTTTAAGAAACTATTTTCGAGATTATTGTATAATATTTAATGTTAACAGACACAGAAAAAACACAAGTATCCATCACACGAATGCAAGTGCTGGGTGGGGATCGAACCTACAACTCTTGGCGCATGTGGCAGGGTCACTACCGAATGCGCCATCGAGGCAGTCATCTCTTAACCCTATGTTATTTTTTAAGACAAACAAATTGTCTTACTTTTAATATTGTCTTCCTAACCGATATCGCTCACGGCGGGCAATCTCGACGAGGATTATCCTTCTGCGCAGGAGATAATAGAGCGCACAAGTGCGTGCGCAAACGCAGGTGGACTCTTTGTTTCTACACTCTCATAGTACAGTGACACGGCAATTCGGCATGACCGGAGAGAGGTCAGGCGCAGGAACAACGGCTAAACGTGCTTTTCGAGTCACGGGAGTGATTAAACCGCCAACTTCCTGACTCCGGACTGTTTCTGAGTAATTTCAATATTGAAATACCCAGCCACAAATTGACCAAATACATCTTGGTCCATAAGCGGCGCATGCTACCACTAGGTCTTACTTGATTTAAACAATCTGTGTTAGACGTTTTACGGCTTGTAGATTTAGTTAAACATAAAATCAGTGTATATATTCTTATTCAAAACAAAAAATTTTATGTAAGTAACAATTTACATCAATTTTTTTCAATTCATTTATACATAAAAATGAATTGAAAAAATTGTTTTTACATTATTTTACCTAAATTTTCTCTATAAGTGTAACCAAGCGCAACATTTTGATTGCTATTACAACCTAGTCTCTGCGATAAAAAGACGCGGCTATTTATATAAATAATATAACGTCTACATATAACCAATACAAAAGTTATAAACAAAGACTTTGATCCAAGCATAATAAATATTATTATTTTATTGACATTTTGGTACACTTGTTTTATAGAGCTGTAACAAGTTAATTAGAGTATTTTTACTATTAACAGCTGGTTAGTAAACGGTTGGACAATTCACAAAAAGTAGGTCAATTGACTGGTTATTCAGTACAGTATTGTTTGTTTTCTTGGATAATTCCAACGATTCATTCATAATATTTTGACTACAAGGTTTCTATGATCAATAGCTGGCATTATCGATGTACCTATGTTGGTCTGGAAAGTTAAAAGAATATTCCAAGTGTTGCCTAGCATGACGTAAGGTGACTAATGATATAAAGAGCTTTAGGTATCTGATTGGGTAGGCGACGAGCTAGCAGTTGTCACTACTTTTTCACAACTATTCAATTAACCCAGCCCAGTTTTTATTTTGGCTAAATGTTGTTAAAGGGGCTAGCTGCCCCTTTGACTCTGTCTACCACTTCGGATATTATGGGGGTGATGTCATGTACGTACATTTTAGGTGACTAATCTTATATTGTTTTTTTTTAAGAGAGCTGTAGAAATAAGTCTTTTGGAAATGTCTAGGTTTGTGTTAGTAAATCAGTTATTATATTGGCACACCACATGCAGAAACTATATTGTATACTAGTAGATAATGTTTATTAGTTCTTGAAATGTCGATAGCTATTTTGCAGAGCAAGGTCATCATTGACTGGCTCGAAGGCGCATTCGGTAGTGACCCTGCCCCATGCGCAAAAAGTTGTGGGTTCGTTTCCGACCCAGGACAAACATTCGTGTAATGAATACTTGTGTTTCTTCTGTGTCCGGGTGTTAATATCCAATATTTAGGTACATATTTGTAATACCACTGTTGATTCTGATATCCGTAACACAAGTGTTAAGCTACTTACCGCGGAGTCAGATCGATGTATGTGATGTCCTCGGATATTTATTTATTTATCTTGTAGCTAATTTCCCATTAAGAATATTCGTAATATTTAGATGTCTTCAAAGATATTTTTAACAATTTATGGTATCCTCAATCGAAAACGTGACATTTCCAATTATTTAAATTTATCTAGTGTTGACTGACGATGATCAAGAAATTAAACTAGCACCTTTTTGACTAAGATGTGCTATTACTTGTTGAATAAATAAATTCTCCAGACTGACACACCGATTCCCTGGTTCCAAACTAAGCTTATCCATGTGCTGTGGATACTAGGTGAATGGAAAGACATACTTAAATAGGTTTATAGACATCCATGACTCGAGTACAAATGTCCATGTTCATCACTTGCAACATTTGCCCCTAGCGGGATTTGAACCCGCAACCCTTGCTTTCGTGGCCAAGGTCTCTGACTCACTCGCCAATAGGCCTACAAAACAAACGATTACATTACCTACCTAATGTTCGATATGGCGGGCAGATCTGATAACAAGATATGCAACAGACATTGACATGTTGATTGCAGTTACACAAATCTTAGGTAAGTATCTCTTACATTCCGCCCAAAGACCACAGAACGTGATATATTCTCTTTAGGACCTATAATCTATACCTAACCTATAACCAACTAACATAACCAATTATAACATACCAATTAACTAACTTTGCCTAGCTCGATAGTGCATTCGGTAGTAACCCACTCCCACACTCCTGTGCGCCAAGAGTTGTGGGTTCGATCCAAATTCAAATTCAAATTCAAAATTCAAATTATTTATTGCATGTCACAGTATACTAAGAGGTGGTACATTGTAAATAAAGGTTACATGTGACGCCCTGCAAGAGAATTGCATATATCTTAATTACTAAATTTATAAATATTTAAAAGTATTTATTTTACTCGTAAGTATATTAAGTATAGTATTATATATTATTCATTATTAACATTATATATATTAAAAGTGCTAATCAACTATCATTACTTACTTTATTGCACCTTAGTATAATATTCATTTAAATTATAATAACATTTATTATTTAGGAGGTCAGTTAAAGCTATCACAAATTTATTATATTCATTGGTATCTTTAATACTTGAAGGTAGACAATTGAACATCCTAACTGCCATAGAATATGATCCTTACCCAGGACAAACATTCATGCGCGGAATACTAATGGTTTTTTTGAGAGTGTTAATATCTAATACTATGCTTCTGCCCGCGGCTTCGCTCGCATGGTACATCGATAAAACATAGCCTATATGTTATTCGGGTGTACGAGCTATATTATTCTAAAGGTTCATTAAAATCCATTCAGTAGTTTTTTTGTAAAAGAGTAACAAACATCCATCCATCCAAACAAACTTTCGCATTTATAATATTAGTAGGATTAAAGTACATATTTGTGATACCTCTGTTGACTCTGATGTTCGTAACACAAGTACTTAAGCTGCTTAATAATACAAAATAAAATCAATATATGTGACGTTGTCTGATATTTATTAAAAAACGGCACTTTAAACGCACCAGGTGAATTTAATATCTAGCGCTTGATTAAAAATTGAATTTATTCAGTAACAAAAGCACCAACAAAGATGAACTATATCCATTAAACCATTTAGGTATCGGCATTTATTGGAAGCGAAATACTCACAAAAATACAGAATTTGATGAAGGCGCAGACGAACATACCTATTTCTCTGAGGAAAAACGGGTTTCCCAATCCCAATGGAATATTTTTGATATTCTAGATACTAATGTCAAGTATCTCGCTGGATCAAGTTGTCTAAAAGAAAGTACTAGACTGATAAAAAAATTATCCGCAAAGATAGGCGCAGCAGAAGCAAAACACGAGTCTCTCACGGCGTCATTCTAAAACGTGCCTACATTAACAATTTATTAAACGCGTCAGAGGAAAATTGTACCTTGTTAGGAGTACTTAGTAGCAGGAAGCTATCAGCGGTGGGTACCACCCCAGGTCCCATCCGGCGCCTTCGCTGAACTGGCTCTAATGGACCAATTGCGAAAGATAATGCAATGTGCAACGTGCCTGTATCACGGCACAGATGCATGTACGTACGTGTACCTACTTATTCTAGTTCATTTATGAGACCATGATTGTACATTCGGTATCGTGCAAAACCAAACAAAGGCTCCTGTTGGACATATTTAGAGTGGCTTTCCTTAAAAATATCAATTGAAAAATAGGATAAAATGTAGGTATCTAGTGACGACAGAAACCAAAATTGGAAGTGAAGCGCGTTTTGGTTAAATAACCACATTAAAACGTTTGAAGATTACCATGTATGTACCCAAGTACCTGTATGTATCGAAATAGGTATATAGATTCGTATATAGTGCCAAAATTATTACCCGAATACCTATGGAGTTTTTTTTGGACGACGCTCAAACTTCCAACGAAGAATATTCCAGGTATATTTGTTCCAAGAATAATGTGGTTTGCAGAATAAAGAATATTTTCGCTAGTTCTGTTGTTGTAGTTTTGGAGAAAAATAAACCCACATACAAAATTCAGGATGATAAGGACTCTGGAGTGCAACCGTCCAATTTGCGATCAGGAACGAGCGTGCTATCCCGGAAATTGTCGCTTCGTTCCATTAGTCCCGGGAATGAAGGGACAAGGGAATGACACATTTGAGGCAAATACGAAAAAAAAATTACAAAATTGTTTGATTTCCTTACAGATTTTTCATCACCTGTTATACTAATCATATTTCGCAATGTATATGTACTGCAAAACATTTTTTATCATCAAATTGTCAGAGCATGCATTGATCTTTTAAATTAAGGTTTATTTTCGGCATGTATTATTTTTATTTGAAATGATGAACAACTTATGATTAATATCATTAAATAAGTAAAGTATCGACAACGTTTTTTTGTCATTACAAAAGCAGTCTTATATATAATTTTATATATAGGAGCAAACACTTTGTACCTACTAAAGTGTACCTATATGGGGAAGGAATGCATAAAGCTTATATTTTAATATATAATGCATTATAAATACTTAAAAATACTAAAAAACATAGACCAATTATGGTCGAATTTCGACCTGGCCGATTAAAGGTGATTAAACGATGCGAAGAATCAAAAACATCCCCATTGAAACGTTTTGTTTATGTATCTAACATGACATTTATGTACTTACCTATATATTTTCGTTAAGCTTGATATATTTTTTACTACATTATAATTCTAGCCGTATTTTTTTTTTATTGTCTGTGGATGTTGTCAAATATAATAATGAGTGAAAAAGGGTTTCTATCACTACGATATAAACCTTTTCCTTTTTTTTTCATTAAAATTTAACCGTATGACAAAGTTATAGTACCTAAACTAAAATAAAATTTTAGACGAGTAAACTCGCTGTCAATAGAGGTCGCCTACACGTGTAGTACCTACACATAACATACCAGTTAGGTATTATTGTAACTATTCATAATTTTCTAGATAGAGTGTAAGTTGTTCATTTTATTTACCTATTATTAACTTAGGTAGTGTTAATAAACATTTTGGGATTTATTTGACCTGTCTGAAGATATAAAAAAAATGAACCTTGTTACAAAGGTTCATTTTTTTGATATATTTTTTAAGATGACAGACGTTCACTTTAAAATCGGTAATCAAAAGTATGTAGCTATTTATTGATTTATAAAATTAAATTAAATATTCATTGCGAGTATAAATACATAAATATATCCGACTACATCACATACGACTACGCACTTCTGTTACGGATATCAGAATCAACAGTGGTATTACAAATATATACTTAAATATTGGATATTAACACCCAGACACAGAACAAACACAAGTATTCATCATACGAATGTTTGTCCTGAGTGGGAATCGAACCCAAAACTCCTGGCGCATGGGGCACTACCGAATGCGCCATCGAGCCAGTCTAAAAGTATACCTTATTTATGTACTTTTAATGGCGTAAATTACCATTTCTTATTATTATTGTACAACTGCGGGTACCTTGATCCAATTACACATAGATGTGCATAAATGGATTAGATTCGATGGTAAGTTATATTGGAATTATCAAAAATAAATAAGTATATCTTAATTTATTAGACAACCAGTAACCTAAAAGTATGAGGAACCTTTCTGATATATGAACGTTCAGTAAACTGGTTGCCAAATTATTTTCAGGAGAGAGGTACAGAGGTCAACAGTCGTTCAGTGATTCGCTGGGCTGTCGACGTGTAATTGCATTATCACGATTCCACGAGCCAGTTTTTTATAAGTCCATTATAAATAAATTCCGACGTGATGCAAATCGACCTACCTGTGGGATGAAATTACATTGAAGCCATAAATTTATCGTGCTGCCAAACATATATTTCAGTGAATTCGGATTTTGTATTAAGCTTGCAATACCGCATAACTATATTTTAACTTACGGCCAAATTTTTAATATTATTATGTCTTAATAAGACGTTATAGCGAAATCAGCGACATAATTACTAATACAGATAACAGATATTAAAAATGATTGAGTGAGGAATTGTTGCCTTGTAAATAAGTATCAATTTTGTTATGGCCTTTCTTACCCTTAGGTAGGGAAAACGAATCGAAAGTTTGGATTGGTTACACATCCATTGTTCTTGGGTGAGCAGGTTTCATCTCGATATTTTCCCTATCGTCGAGCTAATGATTTAATAACGTATATACATTTGAAAAATGGAAAGGAACTTATCCGATGTTAAACCCGCGCCACTCGGGTACATGACGAATGTCCTACCACCGCTTCTTATTGTTTTTATTACGAAGCGCACATTGTTAAGTGTCAATATTTTAAAATACACGCTTAAATAATAATAGAATCCCCAAAAAGGGTCTCTGACTAAGTAAGTAGGTGCCTATACATCTCGTGTTACTACATTTGAATTCTACAAATAATGTATGTAGCTAGTCAAAACTTTCTAACTAACTAACTAACTAAAAGTTCACGCCACTTCCCTAGCAGGGAATACTTTCTACACAATCTCTATATACTTTAAGTCATCACTAAAACATGTTACGTAATATCATACATACATAACATCACGCTTGTAATCCCCGAAGGGGTAGGCAGAGTCAAAGGGGCAGCAAGCCCCTTTAACCACATCAGCCAAAAATATTCTGGGTTATATAAAACCGTGAAAAAGTAGTGACAAGTGGCTAATTCGCCTACACAATCACATGCCCGATATACCATTAGTCGCCTTTTACGACATGCTAGAAAACAAAGTCCTAGACCAACATGAGACTAATATCAATGTATGCTAAATTTTTGCAAGCTTGTAGCATTATTTAGATTTTACAACTATTATCAATTATATAAAAATCAATGCCACTTTTCGTTGTAATTTTATAACTCAAGAACGGGCTCACCTATATCACCAAACCAAATGTTTAGGCTTTGTTCGGACTATTTAGTAGATGGTTTATGTGAAGTTTGCACAAAATGGGTAAAGCGGTTCTTCATTTATCACATTTTTAATATTTCACTTTATACGTAGCGAAACACGTAATGGACGCTAGTTTATTATAAATTATGTACATTGGAAGGCTAGATCGCAATTACATAGGCATTTAATGCAGAATACGAACAATTTTCCTGCCAATCAACTGATCTTGCGTCCACTTAAACATATGTTATCATTATATATATAAGTTGGTAAATATTCGTTCCACATTTTATGTGCCTTTCGCAATACCGGACTCGCATTTTCATAATCGATCATCTATGGTCACTTGATAATTATAAACACATGCCTAAAAATGCTATTGTAGGTTTGTAGGTTAAACCGTACCAAGATTTTCTTTTCTATGGACATACAGACAACATTATTCAAAAGTAGGGATTTAAGATTTTTACATTTAGTTCATATTAACAGCGAATAGTGTTAATCCCAGCTCGACGTCTTAATTCGAGTGGAGTCTAAGTGTTGGTTTCAAAATTGTGTTAAATTAACATCATTTAGTTACTCCTAGTCAAGTGCCATGTAAAGAATACCACTTCAAGAATGTTGTCACCGTGTCAAGGGTGCATGCGAGTGCACTTTGCATTAATCATTACAAGTGTGGTGAAGAAGAAATTCAATTAAATGTCTATCAAATTCAACAGTAACCCTGTTTTACGTCTTTTCGCCTAAAGTAGGTAACTAATTGTAATATGATATAACATTTTAAACGCTAATGATAACATTTTAAATGCCTAAAAACTGGGACTTAAAAAAGAATGCGCCAACTGTGTTTCTTGTCTAGCATGTCGTAAAAGGCGACTAATGGTATATCGGCTTTTGGGTATGTGATTGTGTAGTCGACGAGCTAGCCACTTCTCACTCCTTTTTTACAATTTTCCATCGGACCCAACCCAGTTATGTTTTCAGCTGAAGGGGCAGAGTCTCTAAGCAACACACTGATTACAAGCGGGGCGAGCCGCACGCAAAAGCATCTGTATATATGTACATTGTAGTATACAGTTTGTATACACTGTAGTATACATTTATTAGTTCTTAATTGACTGAAACATATTCAGGGAACCGATTGGTGAAAATATGTGTACACTTCATTAGCCAACTTGGCTATATGGCCATATGTTAAAGGGCCGTGGTGCTTCTGCAAGCCATAACAGTAGGTATCATTTTTATTAAAATAAGGACACGCGAAGCCCATCGCCACGGTCTCCATTCCTAGGGTGGCCATATGCAGCCGAGATGTTTGCTAGGCTATGTAATTTATATTCATATTCCAGATTAAGCTCGTCAAAGATATAATATTTAGGGAGTATTATATATACTAGTAGACAGTGCCGGATAAACCATATAGCAGGAGTAGCAAAGGCTACGGGCCCCGCGCTTTGGGGGGCCCCGCTTTACATTTGTAATCGGCTACCCCATTGTACAAAGATCCAAATAAAGGCATATTTTTTATGCAAGAGCCTTTTGGTAAGCATTTGCTACGGGCCCCGCGCCGGCTAGATGCAGCACTGCTAGTGGATTATATATACGACCGCATAGTCACTTGTGCCGCAGAAAAGTCTAAGACGACCCAGTACGGAGAAAACTTAAGGTATAGTATATCTACCGCCAGACGAAATAATGATCTAAAATACCACGGCACAAGCCAGCGTTAGTTAGAAATGTTTTTCCTGGAGAAATATCTGCTAAGAAGGACTTAAAATATAAAAGACGTCAAGGACTTCGTTGAAGAGTTTAAGAGTTCCAGCAATACTCACCTAATTGTAGGACTTTCAAGAAATAAATAAATATCAGACTACATCACATACACTGATCTCACTCCTAGATAAGTAGAGAGCACTTGTGTTACGGATATCAGAAACAACAGTGGTATTACAAATACATAGATACTTAAATATTGGATATTAACACCCAGACACAGAACAACAAGTATTAATCATACGAGAGTAGGGATCGAACCCACAACTCTTGGCGTATGGGGCAGGGTCACTACCAAATGCGCCATCGAGCTTTCATTAAGAGTTTTCGCCAAAAGTGACATGTTATGCCGGTACACCTTCGATGGCATAAGTTATAAACCATTCGCTTCGCACAAACACGTAAAAGTTATCTAATTTATAAACCGATGTTCCGTATTTTCATCTCAAAGAACATCTTATGCCAGCTATCCAATTGCTACATAACAAAACAAATGCTTACAAAACTAGGCTAGAAGAAGACACCACTGGTCTTTGACGTAGTTTTTTATCAACTGTTAAATTAATAAATAGATGATTAATACGCCATTAGGATGATGTGACGTCTCAGCATACCACACGCAACCAAGTATTTCATAATTGCAAAATAATTAAAAATATAATTTAAGTAGTAATTCAATATTAAATTATTCAGACGGCTAATTTATTTTCCCGTTTGTTAATTTTCGGTCGAAATCACAAATAGTAGTTGGTCCTATTCAACTATAAACCTTATATGTGTATATGTGTATTAAGAAGTAAATACAATTCAATGGGCGTGATTGTACTGAGAACAAATCTCCTAATGTATTATGACGGAGTATTAAATGACTTATTTTAGAATGACATTTTACGAGATAAGTGACAAAAGTTCAAAGGCCGGCAGGGCCTTTGAGATTTAAAATGCAATGGTTTCATAGTTTTTTTTTGGGCAATGTTTCTTGCCTAGCATGTCGTAAAAGGCGACTCATGGTATATCGGGTTATGGGGTATGTGATCGGGTAGGCGACGAGCTAGCTACCTGTCACAACTTTTTCACAATTTTCCATCTAGCCCAGCCTAGTTTTATTTTGGCTGAACGTGGTTAAAGGGGCCTGCTGTCCCTTTGACTCTGTCTACCCCTTCGAGGATTGTGGGCGTGATGTTATGTTATGTTATGTTTTTTAGGGAAATATTATAATGTAATGTTGGTGCACGCTTGTTAACATAGCTGTATAAATAAATGTATAACCATGGGCGTACGCAAAAACACGTGTGCCAATAAATAATAATAAATTGCCGTCTCTGAACGAAATAAAATGTTTTATTTAAGTATGAAAAGTACCAATAAAATAAATTTATTTGAAAGAAACTTAGCGTTCACTTTTTATTATATCTAAAAACACTGGATTGACCATAATTAAGTTATTTTTCTAAAAAAACTATCGATTTAGAATAACAATTTAAACATTTAAAAACATGAACTAACTGTCAGTAGGATTTTTACTAAATAATTTGTATATTTATATTTTAAAACATTCAAAAAACATGAACTACAGAACCTCCTTTTTCGAAAACGGTAAAAAAAATGCGATTGATGATTTTTCGTATTGAAAAATGAGTGTTTAATTTTATCAATGAATATATAGACATATGTATAAAGTACCTTTAGCCAGAGTCAGCTTGACGTCGGACATTGTTAGTAGCGCACGACAAATGCAGCAAGAGACCTGCACCCCAGCGGACTCGCGGCGGACTGGGCCAGAACCGTCGCCGCCCGCCCGCTCTACCCGGTAATGAAACGGCGATGACGCTGATCCCGTCCGTTAACAATCGGGATATTCCGCTTATTTTTAAATATCGATCTGCTGATTCAATTTGATATATAGAAATAACTTGCCATCTTGTACAGGGACTCAAACAGAGTTTCAGACCAACAAATGTTCCTGCTTAGCATGCCGTAAAAGCCTACTAAATATGTATTTGATCAGAGGGATGAGACCTTTTCACAATTTTCCATCTAACCCAACTAAATCTATAATATTTATGACTGGATGTGGTTTAGGCAGCTTCCAAAGATTCAGCCTTAAAGGATTGCGGGTCTGATTACATATATAATAATATGTTCGTTGGTCATTATGTCCACAATTTGAAATGGTTTGTCGTGTCCTGGTTACCTACTTCTTTATTTCTTTGACGATTTAATTCTGAATGTTTCCAGGTTTTATAAGGCTGATAACTGCAAGACCTGGAAAAATACTGAGGGTTTAGAAAAAATTGCTCAGTTAAATTTAGATATTTTATCAAAACCGTTATATCTTTCTTGAAATGTTATTATTTGCTTTTTATATTTTTCGGGGAGAATTTAGTTTAGTCCGTCTTGCATCTTAGATTGCGAGACTAGAGATAACATTAGGAGTAATCTCTCCTTAAAGTAGGTAAGCTAAGCTTAATCGACTAAATTTAATTTCAGGACGACAGGCCGCGTGGCCCAGTGATTAAAGACTCACCGCAAAACCGGAGATCGCGGTTGATTTCATGTTTGTGTTTTGAGCAAAGCGTTTGTACTTATGTTATGGATGCATTATGCACTGCTGGTAGCAGCACCGCACCGCCTCCGAACGGCGGAACTTAATAAGATTTGTAATTTTATAATACGACGTGAGATATCAGGAAATTTAATTTGGACAGGACTTCGGTAAATGTGTTAATTAACTTGGAACATATAACGAACACAGCGTAAAGAGATAATGTATTTTGTAACTTTATAAATATGTGAAGGACTCGCAAACCCGATACAATTTCATTCATCAGCAAAACTTTTTTTTTGTTCAGAGGAGAGGCAATACAATATTATTGTCAGGTTCCTATAGTAATAGCACTTTCTTCCGCTTAATTCCCGTTCTTGTGGGAATACGGGAATAAAATATGTTACTCGCTGATAAAGTAGCTTTCTCATCATCTTACTAGGGTTATGTCCCGTGTTTAGACGGGGTCCTCTTAGACCATGATCCAGGATTTAGCGAGTCTGGTAATTACATTGAAGCGACTGCCGATCTGACCTCCGTAACTCCGTAAAAAATCGAATTATTTCAAACAATATTTTTTTTCACCTTTGTAATATTAAGTATGATAAATACAAAATTTGTCGTAAAATGTATGTACGCGCCTAACAGAACGACGGCACCAAATTGGTGTTTGTTATTGTCAGGCTCAGGTTTGTACAGGATCAACGGAGTCGGGAGGCTTGTGTGGAAAAAAAATTTGTATGCAGGTAGTTTAAAGGTTACAGACCCAAGGACGAGATGCAAATGGTACAGGAAAAGGATAAAATGTTACCATGTACCTGGACGAAGTTAGGGTTAGGTTAGTTAATTATAAATGTACCTTAATGCACATACATTTAAAAATATATGAAACACTAACTTCTATTCCAAGTTGGGTATCATTTATTTTACAAGTATATTTTTTATAATGTATGATTAAAGTCGATGTTTGGTGATAATCCAACGATTACCATAAAACCTCAAAGGCACTAGTACGATTAGATCATTAAAAAAAAGGACGAATATATCAAGTTTTAGTTTTGGTAGACCAAGGTGACCCGCAAGTCAGGTCGTACCCTAGTACAGTAGCATGTATGGCACGAGTGTCTGCGCTGCGCCGACAAATTGCGCTAACTCACTTCAGAATATGTTGACGCACAGCTCCACTGATATAAAACAATACGAAAGTGCCGTTCTCAGTAACTAACGGCTCTCTATCATTATTTTCATCATTCTCCTAGCGTTACATTCCGTGGTTAGTCGGGGTCCGCTCTTACCATGACAGGATTCAGCGAGTCTGGTAATCACATTGAAGTAACTGCAGATCTGAACTTCGGAATCTTATTCTTCGTGGAACCAGACAATTTTGATTATGGTTTCCTCACGGCTCTATATCCCGTGGTTACACTGGATATACCATGATTTAGTATTTAGCGACTCTGGTAGTCATATTGCAGCGACTGCCGATCTGCTTGTAACTCTTAGTTAGATAGGGGAACCAGAAAAATTTTATCATGGTGACCTTATGTTCCCTATGCTCTTCCTATTTTGGTGTGCTATGGCTCAATTTTTGTCATTGATAAGCCGACGCAGTAAGTTTCTCCTGCGTTAGTGTGTAACGCAATGATGGTAAATGGGGTTGTGGGTAAGTGATTGTGTAGGCGACGAGCTAGCCACTTGTCACTACTTTTTCACAATTTTCCATCTAACTCAGCCATTGTACCGTGTTGGTCTGGGACTTAAAAAGAATGTGCCAACTGTTTCTTGCCTAGCATGTCGTTAAAAGCGACTAATGGTATATCGGGTTTTGGGTATGTGATTGTGTAGAAGACAAGCTAGCCACACAATACTTTTTCTCAATTTGCCATCTAGCCCGGCCCAGTTTTATTTTTGGCTGAATATGCTTAAAGGGGACTGATGTCCCTTGACTCTGCCTACCCCTTCGGGGATTACGGGCGTGATGTTATGTTTATGTTATGCAGTGATGTTTGCTGTACTACCCATGTATAGGCACTACGACGGCCCAGCGCAAACGTCTCTTTTGACTAATCACCGGCACGCGTTGCGAATCCCGAGGGCCTTATTGCGTTGCTATTGTTTGCGATTTTATGTCTGTCATTGTTTTTCGGAATCATATCCGTTGATATAAACTAGTTATCTATAGCTATAAGTCACACTTGTGGTCACACTACTGTACATAGCAGTATACTGTACATACAGCTTTTTATTACTCTGTGGTACATAGTATACATTGTACATTTATATTTGACTGGCTCGATGGCGCATTCGGTAGTGACCGTGCCCCATGCGCCAAGATTTGTGGGTTCGATCCCCACCCAGGACCAATATTCGTATGATGAATACTTGTGTTTTTTCTGAATCTGGGTGTTAATTTCTAATATTTAAGTATATATTTATAATACCACTATTTTAATTCTGATATCCGTAAAACAAGAGTTTAAGCTACTTAACTCGGAGTCAGATCAATGTATGTGATGTTGTGTCAGATATTTATAAAAAAAGACTTAAGACTTTAATATACTCTGATAGCTGACCCGGCAAACTGTGTTTTGCCATAACAATATGATGTGGGGGAAGGAGGTAAAATTATTTTCAGACCTATTCTCGTACCTACTAAACATACCTACAAGAAAAAAAACATCAAAAAGGGCGAGCCGTGACACGAGACTTTTCTATCACGCCCATAATCCCCGAAGGGGTAGGCAGAGTCAAAAGGGCAGCAGGCCCCTTTAACCACACTCAGACACAAATAAAACTGGGCTGGGTAAGATGAATAATTGTGAAAAAGTAGTAACAAGTGGCTAGCTTGTCAGCCACTTGTTACTACTTTTTCACAATTATTACACACGCTACACAATCAGATACCCAAAACCCGATATACCATTAGTCGCCTTTTACGACAAGCTAGGCAAGAAACACAATTGGCACAAATTTTTAAGTACCAGACCAACATGGGACAATGGGCTGGGTTATATTAAATCTATCACATAAGTATAGCACAGAACATTCGGAATAAAATGAAGTGGTGAGTGGGACATCAGAGACCTCTGAGTCGGAGTCCCCATCACATACGAGGACGATGGTAAAATCTCCACTTAAATACAAATCTTTATCATAGCTATCATCTCTCGTTTGTAAACCAGTCTAACTAATCACACTAATATTAAGCCGAAAGTTTGTAAGTATGTGTGTTACTTCTTCACGCAAAAATTGCTGAACGGAAATGGGTGAAATTTGGCACAGAGATAGATTACAGTCTGGAATAACAAATAGGTTACATTTTAAACCGTAAAAATGCACAGTTTCTGTAGGATACAGAAATATTAGTCTACGCGGGCGAAGTCGCGGGAAACAGCTAGTAGTATCTTTATTTAAAGCCGGTTTTTAAATTGGCAATTTTAAAAGATAGAAGATGTGTCTATTCCTTGCGATTGACCATGTTCTACGAGATACTGAATGTACTACGTAATTAGTTCTATATTTGTTCTATCTAAATATAAGTAGAACGTAATTTGTTCTGTAGTTGTTATGTGCCTCTACTTGACGGGAACACCTGTTGTTTTGTAGTAAGTATTATTTACATACATACATAACATAACTTTTTCCCGTGTTGGTCTGGGACTATAAAAGAATTTTCCAACTGTGTTTCTTGCCTAGCATGTCGTAAAAGCCGACTAGTGGTATATGGGGTTTTGGGTATGTGATTGTGTTGGCGACGAGCTAGCCACTTGTCACTACTTTTTCACCATTTTCCATCTTACCCAGCCCATTGTCCCGTGTTGGTCTAGGACTCTTGAAAACAGTGCTTGCATAATTACTGTTTTAGAGTTGTTTTAAGTTTTCTTTCGTTCGAGCTTAACAGATTTAGACAAAGTCTAACAATCAGAGGCACGTTTTGATCTTAAAATATTTTATGAAGTTGAATTTTTTATATTTGACAGTAGTTGGTTATACAGTTATGCTCCTTTATACGTGAACATTTTTCCATCATAGATGATTTTTATTTTTGGGGTAACCAGAGAACTGACTTGCCGCGTACTATACTACGTTTGTTTACCTGTTTGCCTTGGGTGGGTGTTAGATTTGTATGGAGTGAGCTTGTCAATATTTTTCGAATAATTGTGTGTTCCAAGTCAAGCGATTGTCCATTCTTAGGTCTAAATACTTTTCGTTTCTAATATGAACGTTTTTAATTTTTAATGGAGGGTAGTTATAACACGTTTTAGACATATTTACTGTCAATAAATTATACTGAAACCAAGAATTCAGTTTGTTTTAATCCTTCTAAGCTTTTTAATTAAATCCAATATATTTGACCCAAAGTAGAAAAGGCATGTGTCGTCATCGTATAATGTGACATCTCCATGTTAGACCTATTTCCTGTATGTTGTTAATATGTTAAAAAGAGTCAAGGTCCCAATATGGATCCCTGAGGAACTCCACAGGTGAAAGGCAAGACCTGTCCTTAAGGTAAGACTCGAATATAAGTTCGAAAAGAAAAGTGTAGAGAATTGTTTATTGAGTGTTTAAGTTTGCGTTTTGTTATATACGCATATGAGATTTAAAGTATTTATTAAATGAGCCAATATTCATAATAATAATGAATAAATAACAATTTATTTATAAAATACGCCGTTTTAAATTTGTTCGCAACGTTGTTCGCTCTAAAAATCTATCATCATTGTTAGCTAGAATGGCGATCGACAAAAAATGCGACGCAGATACCAACTGCATGCAAAAGTACTTCCCAGGAAATAGTTACGAAGGGAACTCGAGAAGCTCTTCATTCGCTAATTACAGTTTGCATTAGGGATTTGCTTCTGTCCCAGTCTCTGTTCCCTTTTTAATGAGTATCAATTTTCCACTTATTGACAACGAATCCGATATTGAACTAAAAGCTCTTCTTGAATTGTCAGAAGTAGTCGACATCAATTTAATTGAAAGTGACTGAATTTTTAAGTCAAGTACCTAAACTAATGATTAAAATGCAGAACTTGATCCGTGGTTCTCTAATGGTGAGGAAAGGCGCCCAACATGTGGCAGTTGCTTGTTCGAACCTGTGTAGGTACTGCTGAATATTTTAATCTCAGTACGAATTGTAAGTGCTTTTTAACCGACTTCAAAAAAAAGGAGGAGGTTCTCAATTCGACTGAATTTTTAAATATATTTTTATTTCCACGCCCACCTCGTTCAATAAGGGTTTAAAAAAATACAAAAGCCGCCAGATGGCACGAGGGAGTCTCGTGGTCTTATCATTGTCACTATTGGCTCCTTGTTGACAGCATGTCAGTTTGGTCTGTCAACTAGCCAATGAGGAGTGACAAGACCGCAAGTCACAATTACGCCATCTTTTATATGTTTTAATTCAAAAATCTCTCATTAACTGTGAATGTATAACCATGATCCAATTTGTCTGTTTCTTCTTTCTGAGGATTAAGTCACGTAGCAGACATGCTAAATTCAAGATCACAGTCTAAGCTGAACGACAACGCTAGGAAGATGATAACGATTCGAATTCAGTAATATGGTCTAAGCGGACCTCGACAAAAACCCCCTCATATAGATGATGATTGTTTAACTAGCCTTTCGCTGAACTAAGACATATTTGGTTATCCAGTCACATGTTGTCAGCCCAGAAAAGGGCTGTATTATGTGAGTGAACAAGGCATCGTAGGAACACCGGATCAGAGGATCAGGATCTTCTTGCTAGACTGGTACGATTTTATGGGATAACAATTTCACATAACCCGTCTACTCGTCTATGCAAGAAGTCTGGCATCTTGCGAAGAGTTCTCCTCCGACAACAAAAACAAGGTGGTCCAATCATAAGTGTCACAGGAAACGCGTTGTGCGCAAATAACTGTAAAGTAGGAGACAATGCAATAATGCAGTAATGGCCATTCGGGCTGCAGCCACAATGCGGCAAGACTCCTTTGGGCGCGCGCGCAGGGCTGGCCAATACACAAGGATTCCTTTATCTTTAAACTAAACTAACTGCACACCAATTTTCAGGAGGTGTAGGCAGAGAGAACCGAACACACATGTCACCTTTTCATTAACTTTCATTCATGCTTCTTAAAGGATTTAGTTAGTTAAACTATTCATATGCTGCTGCGGCTGCTGC
Source organism: Glyphodes perspectalis (assembly GCA_951394215.1). NCBI lineage: Eukaryota > Metazoa > Arthropoda > Insecta > Lepidoptera > Crambidae > Glyphodes > Glyphodes perspectalis. The sequence goes on from OX596199.1 coordinate 22,828,096, forward strand.
GATACAAGCAATTTTGCTTAGTGCAGAGTCGCTAGTTTTAAGAATTCAATGTACCTATATTTTATGGCAATAAAGAAATTATTATTATTATTATTATATCAGAAGTTTAAATAGTAACTTTAACCTGTATTTAACTCTGCTGTTTTGTCTCAGAAGCGGAAGTATCTGTTCTTTTTAACCGACTTCTTTCAGTTTAGGAACGGTTCTTAATCTTCCTCAATCATTTTATTTTATCATTCTATCATTCTATTCTATATGTCGAGAAAGGCACTAGATTATAAAAAATATCTTATTTTTAATATGTACGAAACCTAAAAACTGTTTGTACAGAATTGATTGCAATAGTTTTTATACTACGTTATATTTTGACCAAATAATATTTACAAAACTTTAAATAAAGTTACACCCTACTAAAAATGGTATGGAAAGTGCGCATCGCTTATTACAAATTCACAAGGTCGATAATTCCTGTTATTATTATTTGTAATATCAATATTTTGAGCCGTATTTCGTTTTTTCTACTAAAAATGACCTTGAACACCAACGCAGACAAATTAGCGAGCAGTCGCCATATTTTTAAGTAATAAGAAAAATAAGAAAGCTATAAAACAGTTTGATACCCATTAAATATGTTTAATACACTTCGTAATATCCTAAAACAACTTTTAACAATTAACATACGTATTCCAAACTCATAATGGCGCAACCCTTTTTTACTACAACAAAAACCGGGTCTCAAGATGCCATCCCTAAACACAATAATGTCATTCAAAACGACCTCATTCGACTTGTCAAATGTCTCTGACCGCTGGGTCCCAAAGTACACTCAACTTCTACCTTAAACTTTATCCGTATCGCAATGCAACAAGGTTTACATTCGCGTAACTCCGAATCTGACCTTACCAGATTATGATAAAATTATTGCATTGTTAATACATTGTTCAGAGGCAATCATACGCTGGTGCAAATTATGCATGCCCATTAAAACTAATAAGGACACCACTAATAACTTACCTTATATATATGGATAACCATATATTGCATACATACTTGCCTTGCAATGTATTTTGTGTCATTACATATTTTTTGATAAATAAATGTGGGTAGAGGTAATTTTAATTACCTAATAACCTATCAGTAATATAGTCTTAGATCTAAGTAACTTGAAAAACATATACCTAAATATGGCGATATTCTAAATAGCGGCTAAATTTAGATATAATTTTAATAGCTTGTATGACATACTGACACTAAAATGTATCTTAAAAATATAATTTTAGGTTTACCTACTTTGAGATGAATCGGTCAATGTAATCAGGTACTAAACTAATAATGTCAAGTATAACTAAGTAATTATATTAGCGATGAGCCCGCTGGTCTCTGATTTTTCCTCAAGTAACACAACAATATTTTTCGTTGATCTCATTGTTTCATGTTTTGCTTAATCTGATACTCATAAAATTACAAAGATACAGCTTCAAAGATCTGAATTTAGCGCTTTACGTCACTTGGACTGTAAAATTATATACACCTAGTGACGTCACGCGGTACTTTAACACTCTGTATCTTCATAATTTTTAGTTTGTAGAATAAAAAAAATTAAAAAGTAAGTAATTAAATTATTATTTTTTTTATTTTTAGTACTTAATATTAATGTATGAAAAATTATTTGTATGTAAGTTATTTTAAAGTATGCTCAGCTGCATTAAAACTATATAACTATACAAGTTATCATAACGCCTGTATTTCCCGAAGCGGTGGGCATAATAAAAGGCAATGAGATCCTCATTTAGCCAAACATCCGAGTTGGGAGATGAAAAATTATATTGATTGCGCAAGCGTGACTCTGTCACCCCTAACACCTTCAGCGGCATAGATGGAAGATCCGGGGAAGCTCCGAGATGACACACCTCGCTCCCCAGCCAGGTGTGTCATCTCGAACTTTTACCGGTTTAAGCCCCGGATTATCCATGAGAATTTCCCCCGGGAGAAAAAAAATAGAAGGTAAATTGTGAAAAAACAAACCCTATACCTAATATACCATTAGTCGCCTTTTACGACTCGCTAGGTAAGGCAAACAGTTGGCACATTCATTCCGAGTTCCAGACCAACACGGGACTTGTCCATGATCTTCATAAATCAATGTGGTGCTGTCAGCAGTACTAGCAACCATTGTGGCATTGTCAGGTACATTATTGATTGCGTTTGGTGACACCTGCAGATACGCCCCAGTTTACACAACTGAATAATTCAAGCAGCACTGAATATCTGGTGAGTAATATTCAGGCATTTACGTGATAGTAGTAAAGTTTAGTATGGGCAATCGCGTATTGTAATTAAACATAATCGCTCGTAGCTTTGTTGAGTCAAACGAATTCTACTGATATAAAACGTGTTAACAGTAGGTTCTTTCCAGTTGGTGTTAACTAAGTATTGAATTTTGTGTTTGTGAATCCAACTTGTCACTGCCACTTGTCACTCCTTTTTTACAGCTTTTCATCCAACCCAGCCCACTGTCCCATGTTGGTCTGGGACTTAAAAAGAATATGCCAACTGTGGTTCTTGCCTAGCATGTCGTAAAAGGCGACTAGTGGTGTATCGGATTTTGGGTGTGTGATTGTGTAGGCGACAGGTTAGCCGCTTGTCACTGCTTTTTCGCAATTTTCCATCTAACCCAGCCCAGCTTTATTTTCGGCTGATCGTGGTTGAAGGGGTATGCTGCCCCTTTGACTCTGCCTACCCCTTCGGGGATCATGGGCGTGACGTTGTGTTATGTATGTATGTGAATCCAAAACTAAGTAAACAACTATACGAATAAAGACAACCTCGCTTAAGCATACGGTGGCTTCCCAAAAAGCCAAAAAATAACAATATTACTTCATTCATCACGTCATTAAGTCATTTAATAAACAATTGATGATTTATCGAATTACCTAAAGGAAAAAGGTAAAATGAATGTGTAAACAAATCCATGAGGTCAGAGACACGTCAGTCCGCGTTGAAAAGCTGCGCATACGCATTATGTGACATAATTGGCCCTCGCCGATTAGCTGTCAACGGGGAATTAACTACACGCTTTACGTGTTTTTAACAATTTCTTATGACATTGTATTTGTCATGTCAGAGTTAAATATGATTTTTAATAACACCTTTGTAAATGTTATCGTTGAAAAGTATAACCACCGATTACATCACCGCAGAGCTAGACTGATTTTGGTGATTTTTTGCACATTCAAGGGTCCATTGAGGTTGAGAGTCGCGATGCAGTCAGTGTATTGCCTAGGCCCCTGGTCGTTATCACGCGTGCTTATTACGTTAGACAATAATTTAAATCCGTATTTTCTTTGATATCTACTTCACTAACAAAAAATTACAATCATACGGCGACCTCTCTTGGGACATGATTAATGAATTACATTTAATTGCCACTCTCAAATAAAGTTCGCCATTCCGAGCCTAGACCTACAATTGTTACGTTCCTGTGTACGCACACATGCCACTTAATTTGCTATGGACGATTCTACGATCTCTTTTCCTTATTAAATTCGACAATATCAATGCCGATGACAATTTGAGGAATAAGAATGACAATGATGACACCAAGGCGACTCGGACGAGTTTCGCATTTTTTATATTCTCTTCTCATACTCACTTCCTGCACTTAAATACGTTTCAAGCACATTCTCGTGTTTAAGTACGTAATTTATTATTGTAATGATTGCGTTAAAATTTATTTTAAGTATTTTACAAAAAATAATAACTAACTGTACTTACCCAAAAATAAGTAGAAGGCTCTACTTATACTTCGATATAGTTGTAAAATGGGTTTATAAAATGGGTCCCGCCAGAATACCAGCGCTCCTGCGGCGTTAGTTTGACGCCGCAGTAGCATAATGCTGAGGCAGGGACCCAATTGGCGCCAATCTGTTTTCTTTTTTCTTTTTTTTTTTCTACTGGTTTTCCTTTTTTGTACTATTTTGTCCTGTGTATGTATTAACAATTGTGCGTCCAATAAATGTTATTTCTTTCTTCTTTCTTTCTTTCTTTCTAGTTATATACACTTTAAATAATTAACTATAATATATTTTGGAAAAAATTATGTCAGTTTCGTTGATCTTGAACACTTCTAATAATGAAAAAATCATCATGAGGTCATCATGTTTCTAATGAATAGAAACAATAGACGCATGTAGAATGAATCAAATGAACAAAATCAATCACGCTATGCCATATGTTTTTTTCCGTACGAGTATTAAAATGTTGGATAGAAAAATGCACCATTACCGGCCGCATTTATATAAGCGTTTGATTTTTCACATCTCCAAGTGAAAATACCCAGGATTTTACACGGACTAGCAAAAAAAGAAGAACTCCGCGCCACTAACTAGACGTCGAAGCTCCTCAGGTGCTCCAACTTGACACGCAACTTATATCACACATTGACTTAATAAGCGCTCCAAATGACAGATACCCGATATCTGGTATCCTTAAGTATCATTCACACATGCATCACACATGCATAAACGTGGCTTCACGTTATAGGAGGACAGCGCGGAGTCCTTCTTATTTTACTAGTCCATGGGAGTTTATATTAATTTCAACTTGTTAGCTCCACGCGTTACTAAGAAAAACGGTTTTGACAGACGGACTACAAAATGATCTTGTGAGTTCTTGTTTTCCTTATTAGGCACAAATCTCTAAATAAGAAATAAACACGGCCACCTCCACTCGTAAACAGCTCTTATCTTACATACAAAATGACATCATGCGGCTATATTTTCCATTTTTTAATATTGATATGGGTATACCCAAGGAATCCTATCTTTATTTGTGCGTGTATTAGTATGTACATATTTGTTATTATCATATAAGAAAAAAAACATTGTGGCAACTAAATATAATGCCTGATTTTTTTTGCGGATCTCGACCAAAAAATCATCACTTAAATATATACTTTTTATAGATGACCCGGCGAACTTCGTTCCGTCTAACAGTCAATGACACATAATCGGGTTTAATAAATTGAGATGTAAGCTATCCTATCTTTCAAGTTAGATCAAACTGCACACGATTTGCAAATTTGATTAAAATCGGTTAAGTAGTTTATTGAAGATTGGTCGTGTATTAAAAGAAGGTGATGTTAGGAGTCATAAAAACCGTAGAGCTTGTATGAAAAGGATTATGAATGTTGAAGAGGCGAGTAAGGTGTGTAAGGATCGTGCCATATGGCGTTCGGTTCTCTCTGCCTACCCCGCTAGGGAAGTGGCGTGAAGTTTAGTTAGTTAGTTAGTTAAGTAGTTTATGAGTCCATCGCGGACAAACTACGTGACAACGTGATTTATATATATTAAGATTTTATTTAAACTTCCAAAACATTTCCACTGTAGGTTCAAACTCGTTCTGGATTTAAGTATTTTTTCATTTCAGCCTGCACTACGTTTGCAATGCTGATTGCAACATATTATAGTTATAATATTATATATTATAGCTAACATATTATAGCACAATTATAGTTGTGCTGGCTCCAACGAACATGCTCGAAAAAATGCTGCTGGATTGCAACCTCTAGCCTGCAGTTGCGCCAACCCAACTCACTATGCCAATCATGAGTCAATTCATATCCCAAAATAGTCCCGGTTATTGCGTCACTGTACAATAGGGATTAAGCAAGTCCTTTTTTTTATTTATTTATTTAAATCTACTAAAACAGTTAATCAAATCTGTACTGGAAGTTTTTTTAACTTGATTATTGATCAAGTTATAAAGGTCCAAAGTGGTTGGTTATTGTTGGTTAGACAGAGAGATCCGACGTCACCTGACGTCAAAAACGAGGGCGCCATACACCATGCATAGAATATGGATATATTGTTATATAAATAGCGAGTCAAAAAAACATCTAAAGTTCCTTATAACTAATTAACTCCCTAGCGAGGTAGGCAGAGAGAACCGAACGCCATATGGCTCGATTCTTACACACCTCACTCGCCTCTTCAACATTCATGATCCTTTTCATACGAGCTCTACGGTTTTTATGACTCCTAACATAACCTTCTGTTCACACACGACCAATCTGGTCGTGGTAGGTGAACCTGGGCCTTCCGCAGCTCCTACATCCTTCCACTTCGCATTCGCATTGTATATCTGTTTAGTGAATCAAGTTAACAATATAAAAACCTACTTATCTGTGATAATCAGCAAGTTTATCTTGCAACAGTTATATGTAGTACGAAGTAGCGTCGTTTGAGATTCGGCTTCACTTTGCTAAATGCTCGGAGCTGAAAGTTGTCAGCCTTGGTACCTAACGCGGCAGCCTGTCCGTGATAACGTGAACTAAAATTAACACTGTAAGTCGTTTCAAGCGAGTACGTGTGCATTCAAACATTTAGAAATGTAAGGCGAAGAGTACTTACTAATAATAAATATATAAATTATATATAATATATACAAGGCTATTTTTACTATACGCGAAACCACTTACTTAACTCAATATTCTAAGGAACCAATTTAAAGAATTTAAGTAAGTAGAGCAATATTTTTTTTACTTTTCATACATAAGTTGGCTTTTATGTATAAATAGAAAAAATATATAATTATCTAAAATCCTTTCAATTGGTATTGAACAAGTAGATAAGAGGTTTCGCACAAACTAATATTTACTTTGTTTATAATGAAGTAGCTATGGTACTTAATATGGTAATATTTTATAAGACAATAGGCTATTTTACTCAAAAAAATGTAATAGTCCACTATTGAGATTACTAAAAAATATTGCTAACGCACTTAGTCTTTTGTTCAGCAAACTAAAAATCATGAAGATACAGCGCGTTATAGTGCCGCGTGACGTCACTAGGTGTGTGCAATTTTACTGTCCAAATGACGTAAAGCATTCCATATCAGATCTTTGAACCGCTGTATCTTTATAATTTATCGAGTAAGTATTAGATAAAACAAAAAAAATACTTAAGGACTTTAAACATTTTTTGAGTAAAATATTGCTTAGGATGTGATCTCTACCCCCACAAAGGCGTGACACTATATAATGTATGTATGTATTGTTCATCATCTTTGATTTGCCTAGAGTTAGATATGACCAATTTGTAATCGATGAGTCATTTGCAAAAAATGTATAGGTACCTATTAAGTTAGTCTGATTATTTCATTAAAACAACTGCGTTTGACCTTCGTCATCTTAGACATGTCCAGGCAGGTTATGTCGTAGTAATGACGCCGAAATGAATGAATAGGTATGCAGGTTTCCTTACAACGTCTTTTTCACCGTCCAGCTAGTAGTAGGTACCTATAATAGGTATAATTTATAGGTAGGTGCCTATAAATGATTACTTAAAAAGTTAAATTTTACATATCCCGAATAAGTTTTATTCGGGTCTGACTCCAATAACGCATTGAGGCGTGGTCTTTCTTATTGACTTTAACTCACTCACTACAAACAATCTGAAGGTAACTGATAAAAAGCAATTAATTATGATTGGATATGTAATCTTTTATTCAAAAGTTGTTTGAGACCTCAAGCAAAGTTTCGGGGGCCAAGACCATACTTCAGGTGGCGGAGCCATCGAAATAAGTAAGTAGGAATCATATACTGGTCTCAAAGTAGAGACTTTTATTATCTTTTCTTGCAGCAGTCAGAAATAGTAGAACAAGTAAGTGAATGGTAGCTCTCGAGCTTCAAACCAATGACTTTTAGTAAAAAGCGTCTGGGTTATTAATATGGTAGATTTCAAAAATAAAACTATTCAGACCAATACACCTTAGCAACCTTCAAGCAACTTCCATCTTCCTAAAGAGCTGGCAACACGCGATTCCCCTAAGCTGGTGACTACTGCCGACGGTGATCGATTACCATCACGTGACCCATCTGCGCGCTTGAAACTTCTGATCTAACTACACGTCTAACAGCGCTCCTCGGTTGCACCCGTGTAGTTCCCGTTCCCGTGGGAATACGGGGAAATATTGCTTATGTTACTCACTGATAGTAGGAACTAAAGGAAGGGAGTGAAGGAATTTTTGAAATCGGCCCAATAGTTTCAGGAGCCTATTGAAAAAAATCTTTCCTCTTTTTAATATTGTGGGTAATGTAGATACTTCTTTAAAAATCCAGTCTCACGTTTATTATGGTCAAGTTTCACTTAACGGCTCGATACGAGAATCGTTATAAGTCATGAGAATAAGTCGTAACGTATTTTTCACGCTCCTACCCAACCCCTCTATTTTAATCTCGAGAACGGGGCTGTAAGAAAATCGTCGGGGCAGCTATATAAACAACTACTTACATAATATATTGGCAAACATAAAAAAGTGCAAAGTTTTCCAAATAAGCAAAATTCATGATCATGTACATACATTTATGGAATAAAATAACTAATATAAAAATGTAACCAACGAGGTGCAATAAAAAATACCTACACATTTTTCATTATTATTTTAATGCAATGTTTATACACCTGAGTTATGTTGAGTATATCATTAACTATGTATTTCTTTATTTATTTTATTTTTATGTATGTAGACGAGCTAGCCTCTTGTCACTACTTTTTCACAAATCCCCATCTAACCCAGCCCAGTTTTATTTAGGGCTGAATATGAATTAAAAGTGTCCTAATTAGTCAAAGGGGTTGCTGTCCCTTTGACTCTGCCTACAATCCCTATATAGTTCGAACTATTGTGAGCGTGAGGTTATGTAAGTAGGTAACTATTTCCTCTCTAACGGCATATATTTTACTTATTGCTTTGATTCCCAATAACAAAATTAAAATTTTAAACCAATGTGCAATTTTATATGCAACATTCGGATGCATGTAACCACATCTCGAATAATTGTTTGTTTACCTACATTTAATCTAGTATTAACCAGAAAACTACTAAGTAATGTTAAGATTTCCACATAGAATAAAAAAAAATACCGCACAAATGTTGCATTTACTTTTCAGAAAAAGATACCTACGTTCTGCAATGGCGAAGGAATCTTTATCGGAGCTAATTTAATCAGTTCTAGATACATAGCCTGTTTATAAGTTAGTAAACAAGTCTTAAGTTTAAGTATTTATGTTTTTATAATTTTAAGTTAAAGTATGCTCTGTTGATGAACAGATGAACCTAAAGTAATTACTATTTAAATCCCCTTTTGTTTTACTAATATATAAAAATTGTAAGCATTTCAAAACCTAACTCAAAGAACAAGACTCGCCTTTTGCAAGACTTGCATAGTGTTTAAGTAAATATTTGAAGGTTTACAAAGTAACCATAATAGTATTTACATAAATGTTGTTATTAGTTCAGTCAACTTTCAAAGGAAGTTGTTTTATTTATTCTGTTTTTTTTATCAAACTTTGTAATTAAATAAATGATTCGGACCATAAAATGTTCAGTAGATAGAGAACATTGAATCTTACATAGTTTATGTATTAACAGAAGGTGATGGTGAAAACCGTAGAGCTTGTATGAAAAGGATCATGAATGTTGAAGAGGCGAGTGAGGTGTGTAAGGATCGTGCCATATGGCGTTCGGTTCTTTCTGCCTACCCCGCTAGGGAAGTGGCGTGAAGTTTAGTTAGTTAGTTAGTTATGTTTTCACCCTATTCATTTACCTATACTATTATTATTAAAGCGGCATTTTTCGCTGAATCCAGAACATGACAGCTAAAATTGTGCTGGACCCAGGTGGATTGCTTGGTCCAGCATTCCAATTTCTACTAGGGATTGGAATACAGTAGCATTGAACCAGGACATGTCGGTGGATTCAGCACAGCTAAACTGGTGTTGGGCCTAACTGGATTAGCATCATCACCAGCATTGCAATCCATAATCCGAACCTTTTTGTGAGTTAGATTTCATTATGCACTTAGATTTCATTATTGTAAGCAACAGCGAAAATGAACTGTCACCTTTAAAATAACCATTTATAATTTAAAATTATATATTTCGCGGAACAAGGGTCAGGCCTTGCGGACTACCAGTGGGGATTGTGAACCACTGCCCTATGTATACCGATAGGCCTCGAAGGGAAATACGTGGGCACTAAGTATGTAGGCACGACCTTGTATAAAAATGTTTATTGTTCTGCTCTGACAGCCTGGCTGTTGTACTTAAGTTAATTATACGAAGTAGACACAAAATATGTAATTATTTTATATATTTATTTGCGTTTATGTTAATAACGACTTTGGTTATGTTTAATCTCCAAGTAGTGGAATGTATCTATCTAACTACAAATATAAAGTAGATGCTGATGGTTTATTATATTTTTAACGACAATAGGCTCATTGTTTGAAATCTTATTGTTGGCCCGAGCGAACCCTAAATACAATCGCATATCAAAGATGAGATAGCAATAACTCGGCTATCGTTTGTACATTCTTAGATATAATAAATATGCCTATATGCCTATGTGTTATATAACTCGAATTCGCAATATAAATAGGCAATTTCGTAAGTATACAATTTTAATATTTTATGACGGGTAGAATAACAAAAATCACAAAATATATATAATACTACCTAAATCACGCAATATATAAACGCATATTTTAAGTTTAGGGTATAAGACAAAACCGATACACAAAAACTCCACAACTGCTTAAAATCTCGATCGGAGGCGGCGCCAAAAAAACATTCATTTCCGTAAAAAAATTCACGGATCTCTGCGCGTCCTTTCTTTTAATAGACCAGTTCATTCAGATCTATATTAAATAAAAACGTCGAACAGTTTCCTCGTTTTAAAATAACGCGTACCGACCAAGAGCTGAGCACAAGTTGAATGTAAAAATCTAGTTTCGCCGACATCTATTTCTAAAACATTTCCGTTGAGTATTGATACAGTCAAATCGCCCAGCAGAATCGTGGTACCAAATTTAATATTAAATACTTAAAAAAAATGTTCTTTAAAAAAAAGGTGTGTGTATGTAAGTAAAGGGAGGTACTCACGATTAATTTGTCAGTTAGGATCGTGCGTCGCGTAGGCGCGTGTGGCGAGTTCGGCTTGCGGTTGCGCAGATCGGCGGGTACTGAGCGGGACGGCCGCGCGCGCGCTCTTTGACGGAAAACTGCCTGCGCCTGCGACAAGGCTCCGGTTCTTTATCGCGGTTTTCCGTCGCTAAACTTGAATATTTGGCGTGTGGAAAATGAGTCAATGGGCGCGTGCCCTAAGTGATATAGGATATAGGTGGTCATTGTATTATAGCCCGGTCAAATTACACATTCAAGGTTACATTAATTCGCACCAAGCTGAAAATTGGCATGAATGTTGGGAACACTATTACAAACAATTTGTCAAAAGTCCATATCGATCAGACGTATGGAAAAAAAAATTCAAGGTCAAATGTTGCAAAAATCATTTTTTTGGCACTTTTCAGCTAAACGGCAAGTTTTAACATAATATAGGTGAGACAAAAAACATTTATCATAATATTCAATGTAGTCTGATTTATTATTATGATTTATTAGTGGCAAAGGAAGAGTAGAGGCCTTCAGTCCCTCTCACTCACTATTCTATGCATTGGGAAAACTACCTGGATAGCAAACTGAGCAATGCTGAGCAACTGGCGTATACATACATATTATACAGTTTTAAGAATATAAACTCAAAAAAATAACCCAGTCCTTCATTTTCTATGAGCAACAACTGTCTGCTATTCAATAATGGGGAGTCATGTTCCAAAGGCGAGCACGTCGCGACGCCTGCCAATCTGATTTTACGGATTGCAACTTTGGACCGAATAAGTTCAGCAGTGAAGGGTAGGACGTTCCCCCAAGGCGATGCGCACCGACGAGCCCTCGTCGGTGCGAAAAATGGCGAGTGCGGCAAAGGGGGCCGCCACGCCGAGTACAGCGGATTGAGGAGAGCAGGGTGCCGTATAGGCACGTGTAATATAGGAGGTGGAATGAAAGATAAGATGTATGAAATGATTGATGTAATGAATGAGAGACGCCTGGATGTTCTGTGCTTGACATAGACTAAGCGGAAGGACAGCGATGCCGTAGAGCTTCTCGGTGGTATGATGGCTCTGTCTGTGGTCTGGTGTGGAGCAGAGTTGTCATGCCAGTGGTGACGTTGGGGTCGTGCTTTCCTCTCGCTTAGCCTCTGGTGTGAAAGTGATTAGTTGGTCCGAGACTTCTCTGGGTTCGTATTAAACTGGGTATTATGCGAGTCTTTCTGGTTGCAGGCTATGCGCCAGTAAGCTCAGCCAATCCCCAAGAACTAGAGGAACTTCTGGGAGTCTGTTAGATAAATTCTGAACCTGCGTGAAGGAAATAAGAGGATAATATGTGTGGAGATTTAAAATGTTGGATTGGCACCAAGCGGTCTGGCTTTGAAGCAGTCCTTGATCCATACGGAGACAAGAGAGTAAATGATGCTGGTATGCAAATCTTAGAAGTATGTTTGGAACTGAACGTCCTTCAGTGAAAAAAAGTGTATACTTAAACCTTTTTTTATAGATAATTGCATGATGAATATTTTTTTTTACTTATGTTTATGATAAAACTTGCCGTTTAGCTGAAATATGCAAAAACCGATTTTTGAAACATTTGGGGATGGGGACTTTTAACAAATTGTTTGTAATAGTGTTCCCAATATTCATACCAATTTTCAGCTCGGTGCGAATTAATGTAACTTTACCCCTATTATTGAAGCTCATTTGACCGGGCTATTAAATGAATAGTTCTGAAGGTTTTCTTATGTACTGCGAAGTTCTATTTTATCTTACCGGTGTGGTTTCGTTGAAATATACTTTCCGGACCGGTGATAATTTTACATAATTGTATTGACGATTTAAAAGTAGGTACGATATAGAAGCCTAAAAAATATCTTAAAAAATCTTTAATTTATAAAGATTTTTTAGCTATTTCTCTACCTATTTAGACGATCTCATCGCCTAAATAGGTAGGCTAACGTGTTTATATAAAGAACAAACATTAATGTAAGAAAAGAAATACTAACCGGTAAATTAGCATATTTATTTTGTTTGAATTTATTTAATTAAACAATCTAGGTAGATAAGACAAACGGTAGTAAATTTAAAATCCTATGTACCAACACTAATCCCGTCCTTGCTCTTCACGATGTTTGCGACTGTTTTCATAACTTAGCAATTTCATTTAAAATACTGTCCTAAAATTTTCCTATGAGAGATATAACAATATATAATTACTTACTTAATTTGTCAACATTGGCAAATAAAGAGCACGGGACATAACGCTAGGAAGATGATGATGGTAAATAAAAAGTTTAAAATGTTGTTATTTCTGAAATTACAGATTTACTCATTTATGTATTATGTTAGTAAGTCATTCAATTTATCCTTATTTAACCACACACTGGTCACTACTCTTCAGAAAACATATCTTCATCTAATCGACAATTAAGTAGGTACATATAACTAATAGGAAATTATGATATGATGAATACGATAGATTTTCACCTCACGTGAATACCATAACTGACTTGAGTGCCTACTTTAGAGTAATAATTTACTATAGGTACTTAGGTACGCTTTTTTACCCACAAAAAGTCAGTAGTATAGGTACTTAGTTTAACTAACTAACTCAACTTAGTTTAGCCCCGTCTAAAGAGCTCTTAAACTATTCGTAAATATGTATATGTAAACAAATAAAATAAAAATGAAATACAATTGTTATTTATTTATTGGACTGACTTTAAACCGTGTCCTATTTTTTGTACCTAATACCTAAGGCTACTGATATGAAGTCTAAATAATAAACAATAACAGATTAGTCAATGGACTTACCTACTTTTTAAATTTTCCTTTCGAAATTAAGTGAAATCAAAACACTAATTGATTACACTTTAAAATAAAAAATAAGATAGAACTCATTTACATTAATAGGTATTAAGTATTCTGTTAATTAAAAAAATATAGTGTTCAACACTCAAATTAACACAAAATACTAAAACATTATACATAAGAATAACATTTTAATAATTAGGTAGGAGTGTAGAATATTAAACAGATAAGTAGTACTCAATACTCAATACCCAATTATATATTGCTTCCATAATGTTTACAAGATGTTGGCGGTTATTAATAAAGTACATTATAGACCCTGTGAGGGCACTGCATCTAAAGAGAGGACGATTTATTTTTATACTTTAATGCTATATTATAAGACTAATAGTAACAGTAGTCACATTTCTGTGATACAAGTGACTTGAGATCACGAGTTCATCATTAACACCCTTCTTAAGTTGATGGAGCCTCAAAAAACCACATATAAATCAATATTAAATTGTTTATGCGATTCACGGAAGTAAGTAGGTGTTAGGCTTGATTCCTTTGCGCCAAATTTAAATCTGGAAGGATTTTAATTTGGCGACGTAGGTAAGACATCATTTATTCAAATTCAAATTCAAAATATCTTTATTTATATAGGCTTCAAAAAAGCACTTATAAATAGTCAATTTAAACAGAAAAAAGTATTAGTTATAATTATTTATTTCCTTCTCAGTCTTTGCTACACCTGGAATATGGCACCTATTTGCTTGGATCTTGTTTAGTGATGCACCTAAGGTGCTGGGTAGCTAAAAACTGGTCCCAAAAATAGACCGCCTAAATTCGTTACATACCTACTACTTAACGACCCAGTGGCGCTTTAATTATAAACATACCTACGTACATAAAAACTAGGCAAAGTGGCTTCTAAATTTTATATACTTATCTATGTAAAGCTTTTGTATTTTTTTGTAAGACCTCCAGTTCACCCCTAATCCTAACTAGGTAGGTATACTAACTATAACTAACTAAGTAACTAAACTTCACGCCACTTCCCTAGCGGGGTAGGCAGAGAACTGAACGCCATAACTAGGTATAACTTTGTCCATAATCAATGCCTAATTCATTTTTTTACCGAATTCAAAAAAGGAGGAGGTTTTCAATTCGTCTGTATGTATAATATTTTATAAGTAGAATATATTTCCATAGAGATCTCAAGCCTATTTCATGTAAGATGAGTTCCGTGTCACTTTTAATTTGGCGTCATGTACCTATGTAATGTAATTCGATATTTTTTTTAATTCAATAAAAAAGTCTAGGGCAGTCGCCTTTTATTTAAATTACTTTGAATCCTGATTGAATTGAACATGTGTCCTAAGTGACACTAGTTTTCATTTATGCATGATGTGATAACCGCTCACTGTATTTATTACGTATAGTTGAAAGCATACATCCTCTTTGATTAGTTTATGATTCTTGTCAATATAAGTAATTTATGTAAGTATTAGGTAAAAAACAAGTGTTTATACAACACATTAACTGGGTAACACTGGGTTCGCAACATTTTTCGGTTGAAATGTACGCATACGATAAACAATATTCAGTAAATTTTCCTTACTCAATGACAAGATGGCCGCCATATTGATAATAATGTGATGATAATTAATAGTGTCAATCTCTATGAGTAAAGATAAATATTTTTTTCTTATGGAGCCAAACAATCATAAGCACTACGCAGGGCTGTTAGTAGGCCGTTACGGTAGCCTTTAGACACTTAAAAACCAGAAGTACCTATCGTAGGTAGGTATACATCGCATTGTGGGTTCACGTCAAAAAAGAGCCAGGTGTCTGGATTGTTTATTTTAGAGAACCCTCATTGTCACCATCGTTCCGTGACAGACCAAACAATAGACAACGCGAGACGAATACAAAGCGCTAAATATTCCTGTACGGTAAAAAACACGCTCGAGATCCGGCTCTAAATAACATTATAATTATTTGCTTTAGCCATTTGTTGTGACCTCTCAATAATTTATGCAAACCAATTAACGTTCATTATCATAGTTATGTTAACTAGATTTCAATCGATGCATAGCTTTCTTGCAGTTTATTTATTAATAGCAGCGCCCCGCGGTTTCACCCGCGTAGTTCCCGTTCCCGTGGGAATACGGAGATGAAACATAGCCTATGTTACTCGCTGATAAAGTAGCTTTCCATTGGTGAAAGAATTATTCAAATCGGTCCAGTAGTTTCGGTGCCTATTCGATGCAAACAAACAAACAATCAAAGTGAAATCTTGCAACTCCCTTTTAAAGCAGATATCTTCAACCGATTTAACTGAAATTTGCTTACACGTTTAGTTTGGATGACAATGCATGGTTAACTGTGTGACGTTATTCTAAATCCAACATGGTGGAACATCCAAGATGGCGGACTAGTTATTTTTTAATGCATTCCTATAATATGAGAATCAAATAAAAGGCGTTGCTGAGTATACGTCGAATACCTTATTATAAGTAAAACACCTTTTTAAGAAACAACCTTTTATTTAAATAGGTATCTACGCTAAAAACCATGAAATTGAAACCTACTGTTTACCATGTACCAGACGCCATCTTCAGAAAAAGTGTCCGCAGAAAACCAGCGTCGTGGCACACTGTGTCTCGACAATAGCTGAGCGGAGGCCTATTTGGCTTCATATAGTTTAGTATAGTTATAGTTTTAGTTTGTAAGCAAATTTTGTAATGTGCCAAATAAACATTTATTCTATTCTATTCTATTCTAAAAAAAACTAAACTTTTACTATTTATACATTTAACTCAGCCCAGTCCAATTTGGCTGAAAGTGGTAAAATGGGCTAGCTGTCCTTTTAACTCTGCCTACCCCTTCGGGGACGGGGGATTACGGACGTGATGGTACGATACACTTTTACTATCAACTTATAACGTCATCACACAATTTATCTTCATGAATAAAAATGAATTGCTGTTCGTTATTCTCGCCAAAACTGGAGAACGGTTGGACCGATTTGGCTGATTTTGATTTTAAAATAAGTATTTATAATCTTCCAGAGAGTTTGTACAGTAAGAACTTATGGAAACTTTGCGAGTAAAAAATAATAGTAAATCCTAGAACGGAGCGTGCGCCTAGCGGAGTGCGCCGGTACAGCTAGTATGATCTAAAAGTTTGTGAGATTTAATTGTGAAGATAAACACGTAAATTAAACCACTAAATGTGTTTGATTTTAAATATTATAATTTTCAAACCAGTTAAATATGAGTACGTCTTAAATCTCGCGACAAGCTTTTATATCTTAACCTTCCGTGGGGTTTAATAGACCCCAGCCAAACAAAAATCTCTGTTTATTTCTCAAATTTCGCGTGAACACTTCGAAACCTCGTGTAGTTGAAGTTGCGATGTTGCCAACTTTGTAGTAATAGTGTTAACGTCACAGGCGCAGCAGATAGACGCCTGCAAAGAGTGCTGCTGGGTCTCACAAACCCGACGTAGTTCGGGACGTCGTCGTCAAAAAGGTGAGCAGTTTAGCGTGTTAAAAACTAATAAAAGTAAAAAAAAATATTGACTTAGGCCAAAGTTATATGTACGTATTTTAATACTTATAATTTTAAAGTTACCAAGTCAAACAATTACTTAATACAACTGAAGCTAATATCTATTAGTAGGTAATTATCACCGGAAATTTATATATCTGTTGAGTGATAATTGTTGATAATTGACTTATCTACTTATACCAATTTAAGCATTTACTTGGCACTGACTTAAAATTTATAAATATTAAAATACGGATTACCTACTTTGGCCTTAGTCAATTTATTTCTTACCTTTAGTAGTTTCCTTTTTGAAGACGGTTATTATTCTGTAAAAAATTATTTTATTTTACGATTAGCTGTCTTTCGTCTTCGTCATCAGACCCCTAATGAAAGTCACAAGCCATTTAGGTGTAAAGTTCTCATCAATACAAATTAATCAAGCCCAAACACAAGGTAACTGCTGTAAATCTTTGAGGAGTTCCCTTGACTGTTTTCCGGCTCCATCAGCAAATCGACTCCAGACCTTCAATAAATTGTAGTGCTTAAAAAGACTTAATGATGACATTAACAAACGCACTAGCCGCCCCTACGATTTTCGAAGGTTTCCCTCGACCACTCTTGCAATATCTCTTTTCTAACAAGAAAAGAATCATCAAAATCGGTTCATAAACGACGATGTTATCCGAGAACACACATAAAATAAATATATATGTGACGGTCGAATTGAGAACCTCCACCTCTTTTGAAGTCGGTTGAAAATATAACTATTGCTACATACATTTTTATAAATTTGTTATTTTTTATTACTTAACCGTTTGGAAATTTGTTTTCATTAGATACTCATATGAAATGGTCCAAATAATAATTTTAATATTTGGATCATTTCATATGAGTATAAAAATATAACCCAGGGATTAGGGATAGTAGTAAGCGTATACATTGTAAACATTGTAAGGTTCCTTGGTAAAACACCTGCGGAAACACCAAAGAAGATGCCAAGACTATCGGAATGCTATTGAAGAAAAGATCGTACCTACTTAATACCAATCGGTCTCACCGATGCGAAATATCTATACTTAGAGCAGGCTAATTTTTTTTTAAATTATGTTTATTTCAATCAACTTGGATCTAAAGAATACTAATTAATTTTTGTAAATTTTATTTTATTTTAGTTTCCTACAATACTTGGTGTCCTCAAATAAAAATAAAGACGTTATTAGTTAAGTTTTTGGTAAGTACGGCTGTTGCATGCCGATATCCGCTTCGTCCGTTTATATGAAGTTACAATACTGGTAGATAATATTACCGTGACAGTACTGTGGTGGTGCTGACAGGCGATCTTGCGTTGCCCCTCAGTGTTGGGGCTTCAATGCCACGCCTACTTGACACTTCCACGCAATATCTATTCCGTGACCTCAAAGAACAGTTTATTGCAAGCTTCCTGCTTCCTGATAAGAATGCGAAAGTATTTTGTTGCTCATGTCGCTATGAATATAAACAATCTGAGCACTAAAATAATTGAGTATGACCTCCAAAATATGTCGACAGTGTGTGTATATTTATAAGTATAAATTTAAAATTAAGTTTCATATTTATGTTAGCTAAAGTTTAGTGGTAAAAAAATATCTAAGAGCTGTGTTTATAATCAATTTTAAGACAACCGGATAGTTTATACCATAGCAATACTCATAAAATGCGATGTATAAATTATACAAAACCAGAGAAAGGTGCGGATTATTTAAAAACTACCAACTGCGAAATCGACTGCATCATGCGCTTTATTTTTTGTATTAAAATATTAGCTTTAAATTAATAATTGTGAATGTATTTTTATTTACTTGATACTGCCTGGCTGCAGTTCTGTTGTTAGTAGCTGACCAGACAGACAAACACACAGGAGGTACTTTCGCATTTTCATATTATGAATATTAAAGTACTGTACATACTTACATCTGTTTTATATATTCGAGGCTGATGTGCTCTGGATACATAAGGATAAGATATTTTAATATAGCAGGAAGATAAAGGCAACAAACTATCTAAATCATTATTAAGTGTCGATTTAGTTAAGTATAAACTTATATAATACTAGCTGTGCCAGCGGTGTCTCCCGCGTTTATGGTTAATATTATAAAGACTATTTCCGTCATACATGATTTCTATGTAACTTTAACCATTAAGGCTGCACACGCGACGGAAGCATAAAAAATGGAGTAACTTCTCCCGTTTTCCCAACATTTCCCTTCACTACTCTGCTCCTATTGATTGTAGCGTGATGAAAAGTATACTATAACCTGCCCAGGAGTATGAAGAATAATTGTACCAAGTTTCGTTAAAATCCGTTGAGTAGTTTTTGTTTCTATAAGGAACATACAGACAGACAGACAGACAGACAAAAATTTTACTGATTGCATTTTTGGCATCAGTATCGATCACTAATCACCCCCTGATAGTTATTTTGAAAATATATTTCATGTACAGAATTGACCTCTCTACAGATTTATTATAAGTATATATATATGTTAAGTTTAGTTAGTTAGTTAGATTTACTTATGTAAAAGTACCGGCACAGATGGCACGACTACCGTATGTATTTTGTCGCAATCGTAACGTAAAAAAGGACGCAAACAATCCAGGTTACGATTGGAACCGTCCACCACCAGGGGGGGGGCGTGTCCCGGAATCGGACCTCCTTGTTTCATAATTGTAAATTTAAATAGTTTTTCTAAATTTGACATTGTGTCAATATTATAACGTTTTTGTTAGTAATGTATTACGTCTATGTTCCACCGGCGTTTTTTTTTCATTAAAATTAATATATCCTAAAAAGCATTGCTGAGCATCGCTTTCGGTCTAAAACATTTGGTCCTGCTTAACCCACTAGCTTCCTACACAAATAACCACTAGTTAGCGTATCTGTAAGATATCATCCTGCATTATTAAAATATCTCCAATTAAAAGGCCATCAATTAATATAACTATTTTACACATTTATTCATAGAAACGTATTATTGTAATGTTCCGCGCAAAGATTCCATTGTAAACATGACAAATTGTGATTTCCATCCATTATTTATATATCTCCATAATTTAAAAGCAACACGAGATATTCGCAATATTTATAAATATTAAGTTTGTACAATTACTTCTACATCCAAACGCACAGGGTGTCGATGGAACGAAATGTTGGAAAAAATACGTATAATACTTTAATTTTAAACGTAATTAATTAGCACTTCAGGAAATACATACTTTCGTAATAATAATAACATAAAATAAAAAATTAAATACAAATTACATTAATCTAATAGAACGGCGTCGTCCGACAGATCCTGCAAAAGAAAAAACAATAGTTAGTCAAATCGCCAGTACCAAAAAAAAAAATTAATGATTTAACACACTGGAAGACTTTCTAACTTTACTTCGCTCTGCTCATACAATACTGTGGTTCACAAGAAACCTAATTTACTTTCCGACCAATAAAAGCGAGACATTTATATACATAATTCATTCCATTCAAATTCTTCCAACACGCGTACAAATCTCGTCTTACAGGATGCACAAATATGACATACAATTCTCACTCAATTTAAACATTTATTAATGATACATGATGGGACCTGATTCTAAGTAGCACAGTCTTGCACTGAATACGAACATTGTCAATACGTCATCGTACAGTTTCCAAGCATTCATTAACCGACTTCAAATGAGAAAGGTTATTTAAAGATTTTAATTGCATCTTCAAAAAGCCTTTTAAGATATCATTACACTCAGCATTATATGAAAAAAAGTCAAAACACTTTATGATTATAAACTAAACGACTCAAAAATTTTATCATGATAGTCCATGATTTTAATGAACCAGCGGAAAAAATCATTAACTCTTTAAAAAAAATATATAGTCTAAGGAAAAACTGTATGAAAATTAAGTGTTCCTAACCAATAACGGTAAACTTTATTTAAAGTGCTCTTGGAGCAGTATTTTTATGAAAACTGTTAATTTTATAAATACATATAGTGCAAATGGCTTATTATATTTTTTATATTTACAATAATAAAAAGCTATAATTCTCCTTAATCCGTCATTTAGATTATACAAAAATACTAGACACATTTTTTTCGCTATCATAAATTTGAAAAATTAAGATCAGCAAAGTTTTGGAGCGACGTCACGTTATTTATTAAAATTGTACGAATGTATGACGTCAGGCGAAACTCAAATGTGTTATCTTCGTCAATGTTTGTTTGACAAATAAATAAAAAAATACGGACGGACTGACGGACTAAATAGATTATTTGTCATCTGGCCTATTCTCAGCTATATGAAGCTTGGATTATGTACAATTTCGATTCCCTTTAACTATGTGCACACTAGAAGCCAAACTACATTTTAACGTCTGACATCGAACGAACTCAACAGTGGTTTTAAATTCGATATTCAAAAATGGATGGTTCGTGGGATCCATACCTATCCCTTGCTAACTAACTACGTTACAACTATTCGTTGTTCAAACATAGCAAAAAGTTTTTTTTTTTTTTTATTGGAACTATTTTTAGTAATTTCTTGATATTTCGCGTCTTCGCCTTTAAAACATAGACAAAGTAATATCAAAGACAATAATGACTTTTATCTAAATTATTCAACTCGAATTCCACAATAGCGATCACTGGGGAGTTCGTTCAAGTTTAGTTTTGCAAACAAACGACATTCCACTATATGGCATCACACTAAACGTATAGTCGGCCAGACGACGCCAGATATACGCGAAGAGCCCAATAACGTTTTGACAACAAATAATAATTAACAAGCTACTTACTTAAAATATGTGTATACTATATAACAAATATATTAACAGCCAAATATTATACAAATGTTAGCCAGATAATTCGTACATTACCAACAAATGTCGATTTCTAGGGATGTTATAAAATGGCATACCTATATCCTAGACTAATTATACTTTTGATTGTATATACTTATCATCCCAAAAGTTCCCATTGAAACTCAATAGTAAAAAGCAACAGGGAAGCGCATATATCTGTTTAACTACATTGAAAAGGTAATTTTTAATTGAATTCTAATTTTTTTATGTAAAATCAAAAAGAATTATCTCTGACTATCAACATACATATAAAAATTAAAACAGATAATAAAAAAGAACGGAAGACATGCCACTATCATGCACATGCGCAGTCGTGCGAGGAAGACGATCGGAAATTGAACACTAAAACCTAAATATACACTAAAATACCGTTTACAATATTGTAGTAAACACCACCAATATCCGACATACTTGTACAACTGTCAAAACGCAATTCTATACAATGAGGGTTTTTTCAATTAAAACATCCAAAAGATGGCGTAACTGTGACGTGCGGTCTTGTCACCCTCCTCATTGGTTAGTTGTCAGAACCTTCGCATAATGAGTTTAACAAGAAAGTAAGAGGTTTCACATAAACTAAAATTAGCTTCATATATCGTGTAACATGAAGTCTAAAACTGTCAATCAATTAATATACAATCATTGGGCCCTTCATATATCTCTGAGGCGCCAAGAGGCGACTTGATCTACCGAGCTATCCCAACACCAGCTAAACACTTGGTGAATGTTTCAGTTACCTTTTAACCTTTCCTTAAGTATACGTTTATAAACAAACAAAACAATAGTATAGTATTTAAAGTAAATATTCTTAAACAACCTTACTTATATAACAGTAGAATGCTATATTGCTCTAAAATGGCCGGCTCACTACGGCTATTCGATCTAACTAGTGATGTGCAGGATATCCGTATTCGTAAACGTGGTTTTTTTGCGGATTTTTTACGGATCTTTAAATAAGTATATATATATGAAATTTTAAGAGGAAAATGAACATAATTGATTTTGTTTTTTTTTTCCTTATTACATATTTAGGGCGTGAGGAAACAATAAAGCAATATCCGCTGATGTCAATATTTATTTATCGACCCGGCAAATCACTACTAAATATATCAAGAACATTTTAACCACTAAACGCGCACATATTGTTACTAGGCCGCAACTCTAAGAAATTAAACATCAAACGGTAAACAACAAAAGTATTGGACGCTATTGACCTTTATTGCTAAACACATAAGAACAATTATGTTTAGTTACTCCTGTAGTTGTATAAGAATCAGTTATTATGCAAGATAGCTACATGTCACATGTATTTAGACACGCATTTCATTTCACTAGTGGTGAATATGTCGTTGATCAAGATTAACAAACCAATTTGAACTGTGTTACGTCACTAGTCCAAGATTAGCCTGTCTGTAAAAACAACTTAAAGTAAGAATTTGAAATTGTGGTTAACTTCCAAACGGTAAATGAAATGATTTTGAATATTAACTACAAGCCGATGGGATGTCGTGAATAATGTTAATATAATAATTTTATATTATTATGATTTATTTATGTTATATATAATGGAGGTATATGCGAATATTAATATTAGCTATAGTATTTTTTATATTATTTGCTACTCCTATATTGTTATGAGGTATATTCGTTTAAATTTAACTATTAATTAAGGCATTTGATTAACGACTACCTTTGTAAATATAAATCAACACAGATAGGCAAGTATAAAATCAACAATAGGAGTATAATAAAAAGTATGTTAATTATACAATTATACTAATATACGTATGTATTGGGCTGTGCCCTTGAAATGAGTGGGCAGGTTAAATTCGAACCGCGCTCGCTTCCGCTTGGCTCCACACTACCATTGGACGCCACGGTCTTATGATGTTTTTTTTATATTTATCAATCAAACATGCATTGCATGCCTTTATAAGCCTCCGTTGACTCGACCACAACTCAGTCCTCGTGTGTAGCTTGAGCGGAGATTAGGGCTAGTACATACACAATTGCCATGTTGGTCTAGCACTTAAAGAATGTGCCAACTATGTACGTTCCTTGCCTAGCGTGTCGTAAAAGGCGACTAATGGTATATTGGGTTTTGGTTAAATATGTGATTGTTTAGGCGACGAACTAGCCACGCGGTTAAAGGGGCTGTCTCGTTGACTCTGCCTACCCCTTCGGGGATTACCCGCGTGCTGTTATGTATGCATGTATTACGACAAGTTACGGTATGGGCGGTGGTTAATAACGTACTTATGCAAGTTAAGAGTAATATACCACGATTATAACAACTAAAGTAACAAGCCAAAATTGTACTGTTTACACACACACACATAACATCACGCCCACAATCCCCCAAGGGGTAGGTAGAGTCAAAGGCGCAACCGGCCCCTTTAACCACATTCAGCCAAAAATAAAACTGGGCTGGGTTAGACGTAAAATGGAGATAACATATGATATTGTTTACAACGGAAATAAGCTAGTCAGATAATATACATCCGAACGACTTTTAATATCAATAAGGCATTAATTCCAACGTAACAAAATTTAGAGAACAGTCTATTTGAAAAGCTTGTGCACGTTTATAAAAGTTTTAAGAGGACTGAGTCATGTGGCGGCGCTATGCTAAAGTAGCCCCTATGGCTGCCACAAATTAGTTGCCATTTATTACCACTAGGCTATACAGAGGCGGTGGGCGTGTATATTTTATGAACTCTAGTAAAATAAATATGTTAATGACAAGTATTGTTTAAATATTGTTGCAACAGCGACGAACTACTAAATGAGGGTTTTTTGAATTGAAACATCCAAAAGATGGCGTAACTGTGACTTGCAGTCTTGTCACCCTCCGCATTGGTTAGTATTCGGACCAAACCAACATGCTGTCAACAAGGAGCCAATAGTGACAGTGACAAGACCACGAGACTCCTTCGTGCCATCTGGCGGTTTTTGTATTTTTGAAAACCCTCATTATGATGGTAGATCTTGTCATTCGGTACCTAAGCTCTTTTTTACGTGATCTTTCAAAATGTCATGTAAATGTCAATTCTTCCCGATAACGAGCCATTACTACGAAAAGGCCCCACGCTACAGTTACACCAACCGGTGTATATTTTATTTATAGAATCTTCAAGGCATCAATAAGCGCCCTATTATTTGCAAAGTCCTGCTGTATAATTCAAAAGCCGACTGTTACAAACGCCGCTGGCCAAATTACCTCAGTCGCCCCGTCGTCCTATCGCCTTATCGCCCCGTCGCACAGTGGTCTGAAATTTGAACTACATACTTATAGAAACACGAATTCAAGAATTCAAAGAAAATAAAATTGGAACGTGTCTGGTATTCTTTCTTATATATACACCAGCAATTTATACAACTCTAACTCGAATTTTAGGTTAATTCGGCTTTTTATGCCATGTTGTTTAAAACTAAACTAAACTTCACGCCACTTCTCTAGCGGGGTAGGCAGAGAACCGAACGCCATATGGCACGATCCTTACACACCTCACTCGCCTCTTCAACATTCATAATCCTTTTCATCCATGTTGTTTAAAATGTGATATAGCCGCGAATGGGACTGGGGTAATTGAGACAACAGTTGGTAGATGTCTGATTTAATTACCGTCATATCACTGTTAATATATATCTCAATCTGTTGGTGTATGCTTCCTCATGTTAGGTGTACTACGTGGAGTACGTGCTGTATTTTACTACGCGCGGCAATGCGGCACAGTATTCTATGTAACACCCAGGCACAGAACAAACACAAGTATTCAACACACGAATGTTTGTCCTGGGTGGGGATCGAACCCACAACTCTTGGCTTATGAGGCAGGGTCACTACCGAATGTACCATCGAGCTTGTTATAAACGTAGCTCTAAAAAGGATTGTATTTTTAATAACCTTATGATAAATTCTGGAGTACGGGTAACCTCCGTGAAACAATGGTTAATATGTGATATATATAAAGGTAAAAAGACCGCCCCTAACTTTGAAAGTGAATCTAGTCGTCAATCTCACGTCGCAACCCTCTTAATGTTAGTAAAACTATTTATTTAATTATTTTAACGGCCTGATAACTTATAATACCAGCTGTACATTTTAATGTGACAACATAATCGCCACGCTGTATATAGGAAATTATACCAGACACGTTCCAACTTTTTTTCTTGGACTCCTGAAATAATTTTTCTATGAGTTTGTATCTCAAATTTCAGACGACTGTGCGTCGCCCTATCGCCCCGTCGCCCTACTCCCCCCCGCTGATACGCACAACGCTGTCGACGGTGTCGTCCAGCACGATGTCGTCGATCTCGCGCTCGATCTCCTCCATGATGTCCAGCGAGTCCTTCCGCTTCTGCCGCTCAGGCGCCTCCGTGCTGTCCGCGGGGTGGTGCGGCGTTTCACTGGGGGCGTTACATTGGCTATCTTAATAATCACGTACATATAATACCCCGTAAAAATATAATTAATTATCGAAGTCAAAAATTTTGTCAACCCTAGTAAGCTGTCATGTCAGGGAACCAGATTATTTAACAGAAAGGTGTACCTATTTTACCTAATAATGGTCTACTTTAATAGTTTTCTATTTTTCATTCATAAATGTTTGCTACTTCAATACAAGGATGTCATTGTACTCAAATACTAGCTTCAAAAAATGTCAAGTTGGAAAAAAAAATATGTTATCAATTTCAAATCTTAAAAATTTTTATCGTTACGTGAATTAGGTAGAAATGAAGGTACATGCTGCGTGGTTTTTCTCTTTAATTTTACTGAAATAGGGTAGGGTTCTTTAATAACTCGTTATAAGGCCCCGTTTAACCTCCTTTCGGCTTTACGGGTAGTTTTGTAACACCCTGTAGCGTAATATTTTTATTTGATATTCTAATTGATTTAAGAATACCGATTTGAACTTATATTTTCATTTTGACGAACCAATTTGTTTCGGTCGTTTTTTTAATTTTACTTATGGGCGATAACATAACGACAGCGATTACTTTAAAATATAAACCTGTCAAATCCAACAATCCAATCAAAGTGCAGGCACAGTGATAGTACAAACCGTGGCCTTAACGAGATTGCTGCATTGCTGCGCTTTATGATAAAGACTGGTCTCTCATCCAAGCTGTTTTTGCGTGTTGTCTTCGGGCTGACCTCGGGCAGCAAGTAATACTAGGCAGGCGACCGACCTGTCCGCAGGAGGCGTGTCGCGCCACTTGCCGAGCGCGACGGCGGCGGCCATCTCCTGCGCCAGGTCCCGCTCGATGTTGCAGCTCCGGCTGTCCTCGGGCAGGCTCGCCGGCAGCGCGCTCTGCTCGTAGCCGAACTCACGCTGGAACCGCTCCAGCACCAGCGATTCCTTGACATATAGACAGACTTTACATTGATGGAACGGATTGGATTGGCTCTCTTAGAACTAGAGTAAATTTACGTTATTATTAGATATTGCAATGCTGGATCAAGCTATCCAGCCAGGTCCAGCACAATTTTAGGTCTGCCGGATCCAGCGTCATGTGTTGGGTTCAGCAAAAAATGGATTGCAATTTCTAGTTACTATCCTTCAATAGAAAGTATTTGAAACATCTATAAAATTAACAGATCGATTCATCACGACTTTATGCTAATTGACAGACACCACATAAGCGTAATGTGTGAATGTGTAGCACCTGCCAACTTTAGTTAACTGAACTATAGTTTTAGTTAACTGAACTATAGTTCAGTTAACTAAAACTATAGTATTTGAGTACAATGACATCCTTGTATTGAACTATAGTTCAGTTAACTAAGGTTGGCCCGCGTATAGCGGGCACAGTGCACCAGGAGGCAGCAAAGGCGCAAGGATCGGCACCGGTCGCGATGTAGTAGCCAGCCCACTAGAGGTTCATCAATTGACGCAGATCGCTTCGCTTGCAGCGCAAGTCTCCCTCACATCCACATCCGCAAGCCCGCAGTTCCAGCCCCGGAGAAATGCAACCACGACCGCCCCGCCCGCCGGGCGCAGCAATAAATTTCCACCTAACCCAATTACATTTTATCTTTGGCTAAAAGTGGTTCAATCTTACTGCTCCTTGGGCTCCATTTAAGTTCGCGAGTGTGATAATATGTTATTATATACCTACTATATAAAGCTATTTATACCATTAGCTGGGCGGTGAGGGAAAACATCGTGGTGAAACCTGCACATCCCAATAACTACGGATGTGTTACCAATATCCAAATTGTCTGATTCAACTAAGGGCTACGAAGGTCAGATCGGCAGTCGCTTCAATGTCTAATTGCCAAACTCGCTAAATCCTGGATCATGGTCAAAGCGGACCCCGACTAAGCTCAGGTCATAACGCTAGGTGAATTATGATGATGTACGATATGAAGATTGACAAGCTCGATGGCGCATTCGGTAGTGACCCTGCCCCATGCGCCAAGAGTTGTGGGTTCGATCCCCACCCAGGACAAATATTCGTATGATGAATACTTATGTTTGTTCTGTGTCTGTGTGTTAATATCTAATATTTAAGTATATATTTTGTTATACCACTGTTGTTTCTGATATCCGACACAAGTGCTTAAGCTACTTACTTCGGAGTCAGATCAATGTCTGTGATGTAGTCTGATATTTATAAAAAATAAAAATCTGATTGTAAATGAATGATTGCACGTTACCGTGAAGTCTGGGAAGAGGTTTTCGTATTGCACAGGGTCGGCGAGCGACTGGCCCGACTTCTTGTTGGTGGCGCCCACCGCCTCGCGCCACAGCTTCACCACCTCGCACGTCTTCGAAGGAATGTATGATCTGCGCGACAAACACACATGTTATACTATATGTTATCGATACATTTGTAGTTCCTCACTGGCCTCCATCCATAGCACACATCTCTCAGACATATTTCTCGCAGACTGTAGATAAAAATGTACAGTGTGCACTTTAATTCTTGCATGGTGTACTATAATATTGTAATATATTAAATAAATTGTATTTGGAATTATATAAATTACTAGAAGTAGATATCAAGTAGCATTGTTATTGTATATATGGCGATTTAAAAGAGTAACTACCGAGTTTCTTGCCGGTTCTTCTCGGTAGAATCAACGTTCCGAACCTGGCGGTAGAATATTTTTCTTGTATAATGACTATTCATAAGTGCTGTTATGGAGCCTACATGAATAAAGATATTTCTATTTCTATTTCTTTATCTCTCAGACACATCCCTCGCACACAACTCTCGGACACATCTCTCAGACACATCTCTCGCGCACATCCCCTGCTTGTTTTGTCTAGATAAATGAAGCGATTCTTTTGGTTCTTAACGAACACATCGCAACTCATCCTCGCGCATCTCTGGTGGAAACGCAGCCTTAGTGCGAACCCGTATGTTCTTACAAGCTATACGTAAAATGTAGTTAGAGATAAAGATTTTAATAACAATATACATCACAAACGAAAACTGCTCTAGGCTACAGGGTACTATAGTGTGATTACCTGGCAAAGAAAGCGGCTTCAGGCAGCTTGTCCCGGCTGATGAGCAGGTTGAGGCAGGCGGTGAGGTCGTTGAGCGTGAACAGCGCCAGGAAGGCGACGTTGTCGTCGCCCTCCTCCGCCGCCGTGCGCGACACCTCCTCCAGCAGCGCCTTGTCGCCTGCGGCGAACCGCGACAATTAGTAATATTAAGGTTTTGTAATAATTAACTAGATTTCTTATAAAAATACCAGATGGCACGAGGGAGTCTCGTGGTCTTATCACTGTCACTATTGGCTCCTTGTTGACAGCATGTCGGTTTGGTTCGTACGTCACAGTTACGCCATCTATCTAGTGTTTTAATTTAAAAAAACCCTCATTGTCAAAAAAAAAATTCAAGAGGCACAGGCTAACTTGTAGACAGCCAAGTACATAAATAAAATGTAACCTTAATAAAAAACACTGTATCATTATCATCATCAGCCTGTACAGGACCACTGCTGGATATAAGTCCCTCCTATTAATACGCTCACCAAATACTAGCATTTTAATCATCAACACACTTAACAAATATTACCAAAGGATACTTAAACATGTGTGACATTGTGCAAATGTATTGCCGCACGGAGCACTGCGCAGAACAGATAAGACTGATATATTGTGGCAATATGGCCATTGACTGTTAATTTAGGATGTGTAAATAAGTGTCTCCATGTTGGTGTGGGCCTCAAAAATATTAAATCAACTGTGTTTCTCGCCTAGCATGTCGTAAAAGGCGGCTAATGGTGTATGGAGTTCTGGATTTGTGATTACGTAGGCGGCGAGCTAGCCACCACTTGCCGCAGCTTGTTCACAATATATCTAACAGAACTAAATTATTGCCGAATGTGATTAAAGGTCCTTATCTCTCGTGATAGTATGATGATGATGTGTTAAAGGGTAACAATAAAATAACTTAGTCCCCACAATCCAAGTTATCTTATTAAGAATTTTATATTGTGTTATAATTTACCTGTGCTGACAGCGAACAGTAATAGTGCACTGTAGTCCTTCGCGCTCTGGTAACAGATTTTGGTGAGTTCCGTGTCTGCTGCGGCCGCCGCCGCCGCGCCCAGCCTCGACCACCGGGCTTCTGATGATCTGATACGACGAAAACATTATAGTAATACATTTATTCTTCATAATTTGAGCGGTGGTAGCTCAATGGTAAGGACACGCGCCTCCTTACCGAGGGATGCACCTCTGGATTTTTCCAATCTATGTACGTATCCATACCACTAGCTCGACGGTGAGGGAAAACGTCGTGATGAAACCTGTAAATACAAACAACTTTGGTTTTGTAATAACGATCCAAAAATTGTGTGGTTCCCCTATCTTAGGGTTACGAAGGTCAGATCGGCAGTCGCTTCAAGGTAATTACCAGACTCGCTAAATCCTGAATCATGGTCTAAGCACGGGACATAACGCAACGGAAGATGACTGATTCTTCATAATCAAGTATTACAAGTATAGCTTTTTCCTAGAAATGGACTATTGCCAGGGATTCCCAAACGTCCCGGCGCCCCTAACTCAGCTTGCACAATATGAAGGTGTGATACAACAGTCCGGTCGCTGAGGGAATGCGTTCCTGACATCTGTCAGTTGCTTCTATAGAACAGTAAACAGGGAGCATGTCACAGCAAGTGCAGAACCATTTAAAGCAAATATTATAAATTAAGTTAGTTATAATTTTAATTTTGCTAATGGTGCCTCTCTATATTGCAGTGCCCTTACAGGTTGTTACGTGTTTAAGTATTTAATTTACATTGTAATAATAACTATGTATACTATGTGACTGCAATAAATAAATAATTAAAAAAAAATCTATCTAAGGGGCACAGTTTGGGATCACCTGGGCTAAAACCCAGTTTCAAATTCAAGTAACAGTTTGTAAGATTAAGGTTTTTAAACAAATAAAAGCATTACTTTATAAAAACGTACATCCATCATTAAGTATTTAATACATTAAGTTTAAAAAGGTTGCATACGGAGTAACTGAATTAATTCGGTTTCCCATTGAATATATAAGTTCCGTGGGTGTAATTTTGTCGTCGTGTGATGTCGTATGGTTTCATTTGAATTTAGATTTTAATCTAGTTTTTATTTCCAAAATGTTATTAGCAATACGGAGGTCGGTTGCTTAATGCCACCTTTAGTAGTAAATAGTGCTGTGGCGACTGACTGCTGCGCCACAAGATAGTCAAGATCATAGCTCCAATAATATGTAAACAGATGACGTCAATCGACAATCCTGCATCGCACTGACTCGTTATTCTCGCAACTAAGTATATATACAATATCGCGACGGTCAGTCGGACCTAGGGCCCCGAGCAAGCAACACCTAGCTCGGCGGAAGTACTTCCATTTTAGTGCGAGCGCATAGTTCGCACAGTGCATACACATAACATGACTGGTGTGTTACCTGGATGGCACTCCGCCCTCGGCGTTGGCGGCGTC
The DNA here is from genome assembly GCA_951394215.1 of Glyphodes perspectalis. Taxonomy (NCBI): domain Eukaryota; kingdom Metazoa; phylum Arthropoda; class Insecta; order Lepidoptera; family Crambidae; genus Glyphodes; species Glyphodes perspectalis. Next base: position 22,860,230 of record OX596199.1, read on the forward strand.
ATCGGCGAGCTGTCTCGCGCGGCGCAGCTCCCCCAGCGACAGCGCCAGCTCGAACTGGTGCTCCGGCTCCGTCGACACCGCAAGTGCCTGTTGCTTGAAGCCCTGCAAGCGGCACAAACATTAGTAAACGGTTGTCCATACTAGACCATGTTCATGTTCTGCTCCTTGCTCCAAGACACTCGGCAGGCTTCTACACTGACCTGCTTCTCGAGGAAGTGCGCGACGCGCGTGCGGTGGTCGTGCGGCACGGTGGGCAGCACACGGTCCGCCGTCTCGAAGTCGCCGCGCATCACCGCTGTCTGATACTCCAGGACCGACAGCAGAACAGAGTACGATACTATGTTCAGCTCCTTGTCGTTCAGGTACAATCTGAAAGGGAGAGGGTTTCATATGCTTTAATAAATCGCTAACGAACTTCACGCTACCTCCCTAGCAAAGTAGGCAGAGAGAACCGAACGCCATGTGGTACGGTCCATACACACCCCACTTATCCTATCTTTATCTTTCTTCCTTTAACGATTCTCTCTTTTCTGTCTCATCTGTTTGATAGTTCAATATACGATGATGATACTAACTGCCTTGTTGGTCTAGTGGCAGCATGCACCGCCCAAGGACCAAGAGGTCCCGGGTTCAAACCTTGGATCGAGCCAAAAATTTGTGGCTGGGTATTTCAATATTGAAATTACTCAGTAACAGCCCAGAATCCATAAGTTGGCGGTATAATCACCACACACGTTAAGCCAGTGGTCCTGCGCATGACCTCTCTCCGGTCATGTAGATGCCGTCTCACCGGACTATGAGAGTGAAGGAACAGAGAGTGCACTTATGTTTGCGCAAACACTTTTGCACTATAATATCTCCTCTGTGCAGTTGGCTAATTCTCGTTGAGATTAACCGATGTCAGTTAATGAAGAGGACATTATATTTATACTATGATGCTCATATTATAACTATGAAAAGCATAAATAAATGATGACAAAAGCCTATTCCCCAGCCAGTCCTAATCGCTTATCAACAAAGGACCATCACCTGTTCTCCTTGGCGACATATCCCAAGATGTACATGGTGTGGTCCAGGTGCGAGATGGTGACGATCTCGCCGCCCACGTAGTAGTTGATCCTGTTCAGCGAGTTCGTGTAGATGAAGCAGTCGCCTACCCACAGGCCCGTCTTCACTGTCTCGTTCACTTCGCCCACCACCTGAAAAACGGGACATGTTTATACACCTTATTTTACCTATTGCAGTATATATTTATCGTAAAGCCCCCTGAAGGATAATGTTCCAGCGAATATCTAAATTAACATGACATAAATATACCATAGTCTCAACCTCCTTTCCCCATTGCCCATTATGAGAATAGGTTTTTGTTACGGGGGCTCCCCTAAGGAGTATGTCAAAATGAATACTTAGTCATATTGAAGAAGTACCTTTATTGGAAGTATTTTTAATTCATATTAATATTAAACCCCTGTATATTCAAGTATTAAATATCGTTTCGTCTTAAGGTAAGTATTTACCCCAGTCAATACACACTTTAAAGTTCACTTCATTCAAGATCAATTCCGTGACACTTAGAATTTGACGTTTATAGTTATGCGCCCATATGACACCCATTTTTTTTATTCGATGAAAAAAATATTTATTTTGAATCCCGATAGAAATGAAAATCGATAAATGATGTGATGTGAATATCTATGAGTAAACTTTCCGATTCCTGTAGTATACCATTGCTAAACTTAAATTAGTAATAAATTTAGGAAGAAAATTAACAAATCGTGTTTAGATTAATTAATGGAGATTATTAATTAATTTTTTAAATTATGTTAGGGTATAAAGTTTCATATGTTCGAAACTGAATATTTTAATTCGTAGAAAGTATGATGCATGAAAAAGAGTATAGTAATCATCTTACGTGAAACAGACTATAGTACTTTAAAAACAAGTCCAAAATATAGTCTACGCTACAACAGCAATCTTCAAAACTACCGCCTTTTACTTTTTACATTGCAGATGATAAATCTTCTGAACACAGCCTTATCAATGTGCAATGACGTCACTCAATATTACAACAAGTGCATGACTCAATCCTGTTTCAATCGCTCTCGTAAATGCGCTTCTAGTAACAGTTCCGGCGATAGGGCGGCGCATGCGTTATCGCGTTATCAACGAATGTATTTGAAACGCGTTAGCTTATCATATTTGAGTAGCACATAGCCCGAAACCTAATTTTATTGAAGTTTCTCATTAAATATGAAGAGATTAATTAAGTTAGACCTGTGTTTAGTGTCCCTAGGCGTCTGGGTGCAGGTCTCAGTTAAATCAACAGAATATTCATTACTTACAATCCTAGTATTTCATTGATTTGATAAGATGGGATGCTACAAGAAAATTGTCTAGCGTTGTCAAAATAATGCCCCAAATAGTGAGAAATACATCAGAAAAAACTGTAACTATTAGAACATTACTACACAAGCCCCTGAAGACTGTGGCAGTCTCTTTCACCGACATGCTCACCTCGAAGGCGTCTTCAATGCCGTCCTCTGTGATGTTGGTGTTGGTATCGCGCGCGCGCGTCACCACAGCCGCGTTGTACTTGAGCACGTAGTACGTGTCGTCAGTCGCCAGGCACACCAGGTTGCCGCTCTCCGACCAGTACACGTGGCGAGGCTGGATCTCGATGCTGCGGGACAATGGAACCAGTGAGACGGACGGCTCATACGATACTGTGGGAATGGAAGTAATGAGACCAGTACTGACTTGGTAGACACTTGATATATTACTGTATAATTGGTTACAAAAGTATTTGCAATGGTGACAATACAGTGACACTTGGTACTATCACAGAGTAATAATATACTACGTACAACAGAGGGTCACTGCCCATACTGGAAAAGTTACTGCTATAACTCGCGCAAGAACAGCGACAGTGGTGAGTAATTGGAACTACAGCAAAGTTTAGTCTGCTTGTCAGGAATAATACAAGATGCCGCAACAGGCGCAGGTTAGTTATTTCTTAGTAATAATACGCCATCTGTGTAAAATCATGGCTCTAAAACAAATATTATTTTGGTTTGTTTTGAAGAAAATATTTTATATTCATGTATATCACCTAAATTTTATAAATTATCTAAGAAATGACGTAAATAAATCATTTTATGAAAAAAAAATTATATTTCACTGCAAAAAAAAACATTTTAAATAAAGTGAAATAATAATGTTTTTATTCGGTTTTATCTCTCAATCGGTCTAAATTATGCCTGTAGCGACATCTGCCGGTGTCAAGTCTAAACGGAATCTAAAAGGTATGTGACTCACTGGACATGGTACATGTTACAGTACCATAGAGGTAAGTACAATACACCAACACTATGGGACAGTGTAGAAGCACATTGTGATTCGGTACCTGGCTAGGGTGACACTTGATACAAGATGGCGATTTTAAGACATACAGGTAGAACTAGATACAATGGGACAATATTGAGCCACATTACGATTATTCGCTACTTTGTTAATAAAGTAGGTAATTTACATGAGGCAGACAAAAGAAATACATAAATATAATAAATAAATAAATATTACACTACATCACATACATTGATCTGACTCCGAGGTAAGTAGCTTAAGCACTTGTGTTACGGATATCAAAAACAACAGTGGTATTACAAATATATACTTAAATATTGGATATTAACACCCAGACACAGAACTAACACAAGTATTCATCATACTAATGTTTGTCCTAGGTGGGGATCGAACCCACAATTCTTGGCGCATGGGACAGGGTCACTACCGAAAGAGGCATCGAGCCAGTCATTATTATTTAAAGTGTATATTAATTAGGCTTTGTCGCCAGCAAACGTAATTACTAGCAAATCAGATTAAAACTATATGATAATATGATGAATACAAATGCATTATAGATAACAGGAATACTGAAAAACTTATAGCGCAGCAAAGTGAAAATATACATTATTTAAAACTAGCTTCTGCCCGCGGCTTTGCTCGCCTGGTACATCGATAAAACATAGCTTATATATTATTGGGGTGTATAAGCTATATCATTGTAAAGCTTCATTAAAATCCATTCAGTAGTTTTTGCGTGAAAGAGTAACAAACATCCATACATCCTCAGAAACTTTCGCGTTTACTATATTAGGATATGAAAAAAAAAATAGCAACAATGGAAAACACATGTCACGACTCAGCAACGCAGACATTCCATCATCATATCAAGCATATATTGATTGATTTACTAATAATGGGCGTACGCAAAAGGGGGGACCGGGGGTGGGGGGGACACCACTAGAGCTCGTGTGCAAAGGTCTATTAGCAAAAGCTGCGTACGCGCATGTTACTAATAGTCAAACTCATCATCATCCTAGCGTTATGTCCCATGCTTAGACGGGGTCCGCTTAGACCATGATCCAGGATTTAGCGAGTCTGGTAATTACATTGAAGCGACTGCCGGTCTGACCTTCGTAACCCATATATAGAGAAACCAGACAAATTATGTGTAATAATTGTGATGTTTTCCCTCACCGCCGAGCTAGTGGTATAAATACGTACATAGATTTGAAAAATCCAGAGGTATCCAGAGGTTTGAACCCGCACCCCTCGGTTGAGAGGTACGTGTACCATTAAGCTACAGCTCTACTAATAGACAGACTAGAATCAATTATTACTTACTATCACTTAATACTAAACATTAAGGAAATATCAAATGTGTAAAGTTCACTCGGTACAAATTATGATTACACCTACAAGCCCCCAAGGGGTAGCCAGAGTCCGAGGAGCTTTCTAAATCACTATTTACCAAAAATATATTTTATTTATATCTTGGCGTGAAGTTTAGTTAGTTAGTTAGTTAGTTTGTTAGGCCCAAGTAAGATCTGGCTTCAATCGCAGAGCAACACAGTCACAAAATAAAGTACTCAAATCCAACATACAAAATAACATAAATTCGCAAGAACAAATAAAATCAACAATTCACGCTTGACCCGCTTTAGCTTATCGCTACTTTAATAGGCATGTTAGTCGTGATTTTAAAAACGATACTAGCTCAATGGGTATGGACGCGCACCTCAATTCGAGGCGTATAGCTTCAAATCTGAGTATTATATACTTTTACCAATAGCTCTGTGAAAGATTACATTGTGTAGAAATTGTATATTCAAATAGCTTTGGATATGTAGTCATGATCCAAATCTAATGGTAAAGGCAGGTACCATTTTGGTTACCTGTTGAACTGGTTTTCATTAGGGTTTTATGAACGAGTTAGTGAAAAACCGAATCAATTTGCCTTACCCATACGAAGGGGGTTTTGAAACCTTATTAAAACTACTTGAAAATGAACGAGTTGAAACCTTATTAAAACTGCTTGAAAATGAACGAGTTAGTAAAAAGCCGAACGATTTGTCATACCCATACGAAACCCCTTAAAACCCCTAGGAAAAAAACCCGTGAAAGGTTCTGGTTACGACTGATAACCCGAACGAAACCCTTTAAAAGGGTTTTGTTATGGTTACCACTTGTAATGCGAACAAATCCCTTTGAAGGGGTTACCCCTTCAAATGTATCATCATAATGAACGAGTCAACTCTTATTAGGCAAAACCCCATCGCAAGGGTTACACTTTTGTAGGGGTGAGACCGTCAACGGGTAAGCCGATCGAACGAATTAACTCTTAACTGGGGAGGTGCCGTCCTTGGTTTAAGGTCAGATGGATATATCTAGTTTGCGAAGCTCAGCACAGCATAAAATTCGCTTAGCGATACAATGTTATTTACAAGTAGCTCTTCTGACATTGACGTCACTTAATATGCAATATGTACAAGGAACAATCAATGCCAATACATTGGTCGATATAAAAGCATGTTGCAGGAATGTGTGAATGTCTTTTATAGAACAATAAAAATATATTTTCTGCTTGGGTTTACTTTCGTCAATATGTTATTTCGCTACAAGCTTTTATATCACATATGCATATCACATTAACAGTAAAACATTTTTAAACGTTTTGTCTAACCCAGCCCATGTCCCATGATGGTCTGGGACTTAAAAATAATGTGCCAACTGTGTTTCTTGCCTAGCGTGTCGTAAAATTCGACTAATGGTCATATACCATTAGTCGAATTTTACGACTGTGGGTATGTGATTGGGTAGGCGACGAGCTAGCCATTTGTCACTACTTTTTTTATAATTATCCATCTAACCCAGCCCAGTTTTTGGCTGAATGTGGTTAAAGGGGTCTGCTGCCCCTTTGACTCTGCCTACCCCTTCGGGGATTATGGGCGTTATGTTATGTTATTTTTTAATTATACGTTTTTGCGCTGATTTGATTTATTCAAAGCTTTCTCTTCTTTATTGTTTTGTTTCAATTACATATCACTCGACATTATGTCACTGACAAATCATTAATGTGTTTCAGAATGTTAACGTCCATATTACACTTGTAAGCATCATGTGTTCTGTATAATGTCTATTCAGAAATGACTGCCTCGTTGGTCTAGTGGTAGCATGCGCCGCCTATGGACCAAGAGGTACCGGGGTAAAATCCGCGGTCGGGCCAAAAAAAATATGGCCGGGTATTTCAATATTGAAATTACTCAGTAACAGCCCGGAGTCAGAAAGTTGGCGGTTTAATCGCCCTCGTGCCTCGGAAAGCACGTTAAGCCGTTGGTCCTGCGCCTGACCTCTTTCCGGTCATGTCGAATTGCCGTCTCACCAGACTATGAGAGTGAAGGAACAGAGAATGCGCACTATAATATCTCCTGCGCAGTTTTCTAATCCTCGTTGAGATTGCCCGCCGTGACCGATATCGGTTAGGAGGACATTATTCAGAAATAAGTAGTAGAGAGCATCTTACCGTCTGATCAGTTCCAAATGCTCCCAGTCGTAGAATGAGAAGGCCATTCCACTGATAGATTTGACGCCCAACATGAAGCCGCCGAAGATACCTGTACAAACATTTTCATTTAGTTTTGCCCCTGGAGTACATTAGAATAAAATAGGATAGCATTTTTTATTATGCGATGTAATGAAGACTAAGATATAATCAATTTAGTTAGATAACAATCAATATAGACAGAGTACTTTAGATATAACAACCTATCCAAGTTTCAAAGCACTTTCTTAAACAGAAGGTATAGTAGAGTCACTATACCAAGTATGACTTTTTGTGGAAACAAAATATGGATTCAGAATTAAGTCGTTAATTGCGCTAAATTAATTCTAAACAGAACTACACCAACTCACCTTCAGCCCCATACTCGGGCTTGAAGCTCTTCCTCTCCTTGAAGTTCTTGAACACTTTGATGGTGCTGGAGTTCTCCAGGGTGGCGTACTCCGAGCTGTCGAACGCCCATACGAACTCCTGCGCAGCGCCGAACGCCTTATTCCTGAGCGCCATGGCCGTGTAGATGATGTACTCCCCGTCGCCGCAGACCACCACGAAGCGCCCGTTGGGGTTGTGCGCTATCGTCTGCGGGTAGATCTCGCAGGAGCCCATGTCTTTCGCCACCACTGGTACTCGCTCGCCGTCTTTTATCTCTGTGCCTGCAAGAGGTATGACGTCAAACATCAGAAAACTCCTACTGATCAATCTGGGCCTAAACCTAATGATAGCCAGGTGCCCTTAATGCCTGATAGGTCAGGAGCCACTAACCTTTCAAAACAATAAGTGTTACTTTTGATAAAAATAATAGTTAAGACGCAACGAAAAATATAAAAACTAACTAACTAACTAAACTTCACACCACTTCATGACCATTTAGAAAAGTGTTGTATATCAACATATTATTATCATAAGGTCTGGAGGGTATGCTTTCTATTAATGGATTTTATAGTGTGACACTATTACGCAGCTACCTAATAAAAATTTACTACAAGATGATATCCTCTCGAACTTATTGTATGTTGAAGCCAGTTCTTACCTTCTGGTAGTGCTTTCAGATTGACCTGCTGCATCTCAGAGTGCTTAGCCCATATGATCTTGCCTCCGTTCACGTCCATAGAAATAGCCGGTTCCTCTCTGCCCACCTTGATCATTATTGTACCTTCGTCGTATCTGGAGAAACGTTATCATTTAATATGTAATCGACGAAATAGGATTGTGATAGATTACTTATATGAGATTATAAATAGATTGTTCTAACCAAACCCTATTAGTAGGATATATATAAAGATACTTTGGGTAAAGCCTTGAACTATTTAGACTCCTTGGGTCCATCCATAGCCGTGTCCACTATACCCACAACTATCAAATGAGAGGTCACTAGTCCGTCGCCTCAAGAGTTTCTCATTGTGGGTTTCTGAAACTGCGCTTGCGCATGACACCAAAACTAGGTCAAGTCTCCTCTGTGCGTAGACACTCACCCAATAGCAACGTTGTTTGAGCCATGCATCGAGGATATAGTCCAGACCCGCTCGAAGCCGTAGTTGAGCGAGGACTCGAGCCGGTAGGTGCCCGCGTGCCAGATGCGGATGGTGCCGTCCTCCGAGCCTGTCAGCAGGATCGGCAGCTCCGGGTGGAACGACACCGCCGACACGTTCTGTGCGTGCCCTGGGAAACACCAATAACATTGGCACTGGATACGCTATGTGACTAGGGATTGCAAAGGAAGTCAATTCCCTATCAAGGGTGAGAGGAATGTCGTACTTCTTGAAACACGTACCTTCTAAAGTCTGAACGCATGTCTTGTTCTGGTAGTCCCAGATCTTGACAAGTCTGTCATCAGCTCCACTGATGAGGTAGGGCTTGTCTCCTCCGTGGTAGTAGTCCACACAGTTGACGCCCTTCTCATGACCTTCCAGAGTGAAATTGGAGATTGATGAGCCCAGTTGCCACACCTGTGAGGATTTTTAAGATATTTAAGAACTAACCAAATTCACATAACTCAAAATGTAAATTCTACATAATATAACATATTTCCTGATTATCTAGCTTATTTTTAAAAAATGTCACTATTGTTCTGAGCGCATACCGTTCTGTTGTAACAAAACAAGGACAAACAATTACCTCTTAATATAACATCAATATGAAAACATGACAAGTCATCGAATGTTTTATTATTCACGGTTGAAACTGTATAACATTCTGCAGGCTGGCAACAAATGTAGCTGTTTGTTTGTGCAACATATTTGTTTCTATGTCCTAGGATTAATAGTTGACTTGACAGTATTCAGCAATATTTGTTAAGTTTTTAGTTTTAATAAATACCTCTACAACAGATCAAGCAACTTTTGTATTTAATGCCTTAAGATAATAGTTAAAAGTGTTTAGCAAGATTCATGGTGATATAATGTATGGCTAACAACATAATCGGCGAATTCTTTATGTAATTACCTTGACGGTGGTGTCAAGACTGGCGCTGGCGAATGTGTTGTTGTCCTTTGGGTTGATCACGATCTGCATCACGTAGTGTGTGTGCCCCTCGAACACTTGCTGGCACGCCCAGTTGCGGTCCCAGTTCCACAGCTTGATCAACAGGTCGTCTGAGATCGAGGCGGGTGCATATTTAAATTTTATACAATATTGTATAGGTCTAGGACTTAAAAATCATCAATAAATATATATCAGACTACATCAAAAACATTTATGTGACTCCAGAAACAAGTGCTTAAGCACTTGTGTTATGGGAATCAGAATCAACAGTGGTATTACAAATTTAAACTTAAATATTTGAAATTAACACCCAGATAAAGAAAAAACACAAAAAATTATCACAAAAATGTTTGTCCAGGCTGGAATCTGCCAACTGTTTTTGCTAGCCTGCATATCGTTAAATGTGGCCAATGATATATCGGGTATTGGATACATGATCCAATTTTCCATCTAATCCAACAATTTTTTTTTTGGCTAAATGTGGTTTGAGGAGTTTACTGCCATTTGGAACTCTGTCTACCCTTTCGGGGATTACGGGCGAGATCGTATGTGTGTAAATACAGGCATGATATTCCTAGCTTACACAAGAAATTAGATCAACAGGAGAAAGTTTTATTGGTAAGGAATTTAACACTTGATTATGACTCTCTTTCAACTACATTAGGACCCGATATGTCTGATCTATAGATCAGTCAAAAAGGTGACTTATTGTTGGGGCAGAGAAAGTCAAAAAGCAGAAACACATACAAAATTTGTACCACAAAGATACCAAATAAAAGACTGGCCTGATAGTAATAGTCTACATATCCTACAGTAACCAAGTAGTTGCAACGTAAACTGATTTTTTTCACACATGTGAATCATCATGAAACCAGATAAAAGCTTTATGAAGCCTGAGATGTTAATTATAACTTCGTCTAATTATCAAAACATCTTAGCGTTGTTTAAACAGCTGAGTTGGAAATACATGTCAAAATTAATCTAAATAATATTAGTTAAACTTTATCAAATTAACCTTGTCTTATTCTTAAATCAAAATTGTAAAAAAATACTACTAACTTAACATTTTATAGAGACAGTCATGTACTTAATTTAAGTAATTATAACCATAATATTATACATTAAAAATAATATGAAAGTGCTTAAGGACCTGGGCCTAAGTGCAAGTTACCATCAAGTCCTACAACAACCCTTACATATATATGCAAAGTCTATGTAATGTGCGAAATGTGCAACGCACACAGGCCAACAATAGGGCCTGCAAATATGTCAGCGGCCATTAATGATTTTTTTTGGCGTTTCATACATCGGCTTCACACACAAGCCCTACCAAGTTCACTGTAAACAGTAAAAGAACAACATCGCCATACCACTGCTGGTGAGGATGTAGGGCTGCGTGGGGTGCACCGCGATGCACCGCACGTAGTCCGAGTGCGCCTCGAACGAGTGCACCCGCTCCAGCGTGTTGTAGTTGAACACGCGGATTTGCATGTCGTCCGAGCCGGTGATCACCCAGTTCTTGCGCGGGACGAACTTCGCCGCGCGCACCGGTATGTCGCATACCTGTACGATATAAAAAGATGTTGAAATACATGAGTGAAAATAAAAAAAATTAAACTGCCTGCCTACATCTTGTGGCATACCACAGGTTAAAAATGAGAGAAATTTAACAAAAAATACATGTTGGTTGATAGAGCTTGAATAATAAGCACCCAAACCATGATCCAAAAATTGTCTGGTTCCCCTATCTTAGGGTTACGAAGGTCAGATCGGCAGCCGCTTCGATGTAATTACCAGACTCGCTAAATCCTGGAACATGGTCTAAGCGGACCCCGTCTAAGCACGGGACATAACGCTAGGAAGATGATGATGAATAAGCACACAAATTAACAGATGTATTTAAGTTAATGTTGACTAAGCAACAGTTTATAGCCAAGTAAAACATTTTAAACACAATGCATAATTCATAAAGTGTAAACATTTGGAAAAAATGATTACACTATGTTTTTCAACACATTTTTGTAATAACGCTTTGTGATTATTGAACCATTGGTCACTTAAAAATATGGTTACCTAAATTATTATTTAAACAATATATATTTATTAATATATATATTTACAATTTCAAATTTTTATTTAACCCGTGTTGTCTTGCTGTTGGGCAAAGGCTTCCACCCTTTTTTTCTACAACACTCAATTGGTCGCCAGAGTCTGTCAATTTTGGACATAGACATCTACATCGTCACGCCATCTTTTCTTCGGCCTGCCCCTCTGGTGACGGCCTACTGGCTCCCATAGGGTGACGATTTGAGTTCATTTTTCTGGATCTATCCTGCATACGTGACCTGCCTAGCCGCATTTCAGTGTGGCAGATTTTATACCTACATCTGCAATTTCAGGTTTAGAGCGAATTATGGTATTCCTAACTTTGTCTGTTCTTTTAGACCTAGAATACTTCGCTCCAAAGCTCTTTGGCATATCTTGAGCTAGAACTTTTGATTTTCGGTCAAGGACCAAGTTTTTTAACAAACAAATCAAAAGTCAAAAGTCAAAAGTCAAAAAAAGTAAAAACCCCTATAAAGTTGTTTTAATGAAAGGGAAACAGCATCTTGAAAAGTCAACAAACTCGAGTTAAATCAAGAGTCAGACAATAGCATTGCACAATATTTAAGCCACTCACTCAACATCATAGCATCAGCTGAACCATTATAAATTAGTCTTGTTGATGTGAAGGTCTGTTAAGTATCTCATAAGATTGTTTATAAATTGTTGCCATAGTAACTTTAAGCAATATAATCATGCATTTAAAGTAAAACGAAATTGTGTATATCTTTTTTTAAAGTAAAAGAACAAGTAAGAAAACTAACAAAGTATGAGAGAAATAATGAAAGCCGTTGTGAAATTGTTGCAACAAAGTAAAAAAATAATGTTCCAACCAACATTAAAATTATATAAAACATGACTATTACTTGAAAATTAAGGGAAATTACTAATACTAATTTATATAATATTTACATTAGGAGTGAAAGAGTAGGTCCATCAGAGTAGTGAATTCTAACAAGATAACAAAGCTAGAAAAATAATAGGATCAATCAAAAGTTTCCTGACCTCAAATCTCTTGATCTGTGAATGTGTCTCGTAGTTCCAAATGTTGACATCGCCGTTGTACAGAGAGCACAGGAGCCATGGCTCGGTAGGATGCTGGTCCACGCACTTGACGCGATCGGACCTCGCCGTCAGCTTCCTCTTGATATCTAGTCTCAACGGCTTCGGAAACATAACAAACAGGACCGTTACAACCGGGACAACACACTCACAACCTACCTAATTGTACGTGGAACCAGTGAAATCACATCGGAAAGATGCCGACTAAATGATGACACAATACTGACAAACGGCAAATTACGTGGCTAACACTTCGCTAGTACACGAAATCTTCGGTGGGCACTACGTTAGCGGTATTAAAAATCAATCCTTATCAGTTCTTACCATTTTTTATAGTTAAAACATGAAAAATCCTCATGCAGAAACAGTGAATCCGTGGAAGTTTGACAGGGTGGGTGGACGTGTCACTTTAATTTTTTTACGACACTACCCGTTCGGATACAAGTACAAAAGTTTGGAATTTTTCGATAAATACCGGTTTTTAAATTTCATACAAATTTATTAGTGTTATTCAGTGTTATATCGATTAAAATAGTAGTAAGTATGTACCTACAATAATATTAGCTAGCACTTGTATGGCATCCTTACATTTCTCTTTCTTCTGTGGATGTCAGTAAAAAGCTAACCTTTAGATTGATAGGTACTGCTTTCAGTTGTAACATGTTTTCTTATTATTTCATAATAAATAACTTTATGTACACTGTTAATTAATATAACTTATTTAGTAGTCGAGTCAAAAAGCCGTTGTACAGGCAATCCTAAAAAGTCCTCAGAAACAGCTCTGATTTTGATGTTTTTTTTATTTTGTTGGTAATTATTAGAAACTTTTCATAATCAAAAACGTTTTGAGGCGGGGACGGAATTTTTTATATTAAATAAAAATATATTTGGTATTTATGAAGATTTTTTTTCCTTATCCATTTAAAATGATGATAGGCTATCGCTTCAATGTAATTATCAGACTCGCTATGTCATGGATCATGGTTTAAGCGGACCCCGACTAAGCACAATCAAAGGGAAAGCATGCCTCTTTAACCACATTTAGCCAAAAATAACACTGGGCTGGGTTAGATGAAAAAGAAACTGACTAGCTCGTCGCATATACTATCACACACCTTAAGCCCGATATACCATTACTCGCCCATTACGATATGCTAGGCCAGAAACACAGTTGGCTGGCACATTCTTTTAAAGTGCAACTACACCAACATGGGACATTACATTATATTATTATACGCAAATAGCTAGATCGAGGGCTAGCATGCGGAGTTTGAGCCAAATATACGAACAGCACTGGACTAAGAATTCCCTACATCACTGCGTCAAAAGGTAGCGACGGAATCATTACACAGCCTGGCGATACCGTTCCATATACGAGATACATACGAGCGTACGAAGTGCGCGTCGAACGATAAACTTGTTCGAAAGATAGCGAGATTGAGTTTATGGCTCTCTGTGTGAAGATGCTCGTACACGATTTCCTGGTGAGGGGTGAGGTTCTGAAGACCTCTAAGGGCCTAAGGACCATAGTTAGAAAGTTCGAGGCGCTTTGCGAGGAGCGCACCTGAATTGGACGAGGTTTAACCAGACTACCTTTAAGGTGATTTTCCACCAGAAGCGCGAGACGAGACGAGGCGTGAAGAGAATTGAAATATGTATAGTAAATTCCATCCACCAAAAATGCGCTGGGAGAGGATTGAGAATTTGCCATACATATTTCAATTCTCTTCACGCCTCGTCTCGTCTCGCCCCTCTGGTGGAAAATCACCTTTATGGTTGTGGGAACTATGTTGTACCTCCTCTAAGAAGAATGATAGAGATTTCTCACCAATGTTGGTAAGTCAATTGATGACTTACTCAATGATTCCCACGATATAGGCCCAGCCTAGTGTGGGGGTCATAGAATTACACCTAAACTGGCTTCTGTGTTTTTGTCAAATAAACAATTTTAATTTTATTTTATTTTTAATTTTAATAAAGAAAGTTAGGTTCTTGCCTAGTGTTGTAGAGAATACGCGATTATATTAGTTATCTAATTATCAAATTAATTCCACGGACTATAAAAAATAAAGGACTCTGCGCTGTCTTAATACACCGTGAATTCATGTTTATGTAGGTATGTATTTTAGAGTGAGATTCATATTGATTCCAGAAATCGAAAATCTGTATTTGAACCGCTTATCAATATTTGACGTAAGTTGCGTGTCAAGTTGGAGCATCTGCTGAGCTTCAACGTCTAGTTAATGGCGTGGAGTCGTTTTTATTTTTACTAGTCCGTGATTAATTCACACTTTGGTAACAACTTGTATTCAATTACCTTGGCCACGAGACCAAGAGTCGCGGGTTCGAAGCAAAGGGGTAAATGTTTCTTGTGATGAACATGGACATTTGTACTAGAGTAACGATCCGTTCACTAAGTACCTATAGCACAAGCATGAAAGCTTCCCGAATCTACGCTACAATATTTTGAATTTCTGCTTTTATAAGCAACACGTTTTTATATGTAATCGTGATTCATCTGATTATGTCTAAACTTAAAAACCTCAAAGCAGCGTCGTTCTTAGACAACTTCTAAATTTCGCCGCTAGAGGCGCGCGGATAAATCTTTGCATCGCCAATCATATTTTTAAAGCACGATTAGACTGAAATCTAGTATGGTTCTGTATAATTGATTATGGTGGCAATGATTAAATGTAATCATCATCATCCTCTTGCCCTTCTCCCAGTTCATCTGGGGTCGGCGCAGCATGTCTTCCTTTTCCATACGTCCCGGTTAGCCCTAGTTAATCTAGTATGGTTCTGTATAATTGATTATGGTGGCAATGATTAAATGTAATCCTTTGCTAAAAAGAAGATTGCAAATTCAGACCGTATAACTATCGAATAATAATTATGGACTTATCTAACAATTATATTTGATAGGAAAGTAACAGCAATATCATTCTTGGTTTAGAGGCAAGTAGTGTGCTAGGAAAGTTAATTTATTTTTATAATCAGAACAAGTACTAAGCCTTATATGTATGTAAAAGTCTATTAGAATATTATCGTTTACCTGTTATATATCTTTGATACGGTACCGTAACTTGGGTAAATAACATATAATAAAATAAAAAACACTCCCTTAAACACTTTATTTGTTTAAGACAAAAAGTAATTAATTTAATATAAACAACTCAATAATGTACAAACTTGATTGAAAAATAATATAATAACTATTATAAAATTAACAGATTCCATAACATTTTTCTTTTTAATCCGTAAACTGCATAATTAATATTGTTACCAATTGTGCGAAATATGATTCTTGTTGTTATCGACTTATTAATCAATTTATAAACTTCATATACCCATAGTACCTAATTCGTCTGCTGTCTAGAGATATATGCTTAAACATTTCTGTAAACTTTGACTTATAAAAATTTAAATAATTAATACAATGTTACATACTTGTTTAGTGTACCATGTGCAACAGATGCAGGTTAAAAATGTATATTTAAAAATTGATATTCATCATGATTCACACTTTGGTAACAACTTGTATAGAAGTTGCTCGTCTAGGTACAGTGAGAACTGGTCATGACTGCCTGAGTACATTTATGTATATCTGAATGTATTTTAAGACCTACAATTGCATATCGTCGTTTAAGATCTAACACCACATACCTAAATCGAAACGGTAAACTTTTCAGTAGTGCTATAAAAAATATATCATTTTGTATTATTTAGTTAACAAGTGAATAAATATCAAGAACAAATTATATTTTTATTATAGTGGTAAAATTAAAACGAGTTTATTCTTAATTACACAATAAAGCAGTGCTTATAATTGTGTGCTCGTCTATATAGATTCATCTAAATCAAGTTAATTTCGAGTTACGAACTTAAGCGATGAATTACATATATATATTCATATATATATAAAATTATAGTAGGTTTTAGTTATTCAAGATCTATTACAATGTTATGGTTAACAACAATTCAGTTTGTACAAATGCACTTCAATGCTACCAAAAATAGAGCGATGAATTTTAGCTATGCAAATTTTTGTTGGATATATACACAATGTTTACTTAACGCTACGAAGTATGTACACAGCCGACCTGCTTATATATCAGTACCAACGGTATATATGTGCTCCACAATATATATTTATAGATTGAACCCATATGTGGGCCGTTCACTTGTTCAGTTTCCTTACAAAGTAGATAATAATGAAGTCAAGCACAGTGGCGGACTAAGCCTGTTTAGCTGAGGGAGCTGTAATAGGGATGCGAGCAGTGTTCTTTGCGAAATGGGGTGGGGGGGGGGGGGGGTTCACTATGAGGCGGATCGTCCCTTCCGCCCCCGGTTTACCTGGTTAGTCCGCCACTGTTGAAGCATTAAATACATGTCAATTTACGCTATAGTCTTTTCAAACATTGCTAGTGTCATTGTTGATTTAATTATATTACATTTATATTTTAAGGCTGCTAACATTTATCCATGTTTGATGACTAAGAATATTAAAGTTTAAAACATAGCATAAATGTTTAACAATTCTACAAAGTTGAAAAAGAAAACAATGTTGGCTACATATGCCTTGTTTTCTAAATCTTGGATTGCTAACATTAATCCAAGGTTACTGTTCAGGAATTTGAAGAAATTTAAGAGCTTTGCATCAATATTTAACTATTATACTGAGTGGAAAGACACAACTATACTAGCTAAATAATACCTTAATATCTACATCATGGGCTAGTTAATATTTATTGTTTAGGAATTTTAGGAATATGAAAAAGTTTAATAACATTGCATCTGTTTAGTCCATCAGTTAGAATATAAAAAAATATTGAACACATATTTTATTTATTTCTTAAACAAAAATGATACAATGCATTCAAGTTGCGCGTGACGTCACGCTTTCGTACAATATTTACTAAATAGTGACGTCGCAAGCCCCCAATCTAAAACTTCGATGCTCTTTATCTTTGTGATTTTTTGTTCATTTGATAAAGCGAAAAATATGTGTCTAGTATTTTTGTACAATCTAACTGACGGACTAAATAGAATTATAGTTTTTAATGCAGTCATCATCCGTGTAGATGTAGGTTCCCGATTACGTTGCATAATCACTGTTCTCATAAGCAACCAATTAGCTAAGCTATTGTCACTTAATTACTGCAGTCACTGATTCACAGGCAACCCTGCTCACTTATCGTCCTGTTAGTCTCCATAGGGGCAGCCCCGGGCTTGCATCAGTCATGGAGGTGCCCCGAGTGGTAGACAGTTTGATGGTACTGTCACTTGAGGTAGCTTCTGAAGAGCATGGTCGAGTGCGAGGTCTCCTTCTCTTGCTCCAGCAGGTATACCATGTCACGGTGGTTGATTCGCTTTAGCCGTGTGCGCAGCGCAAGTTGACTCCGACTCGTCTGTCGAAATAAATGTTGTCATATGAACGAGTTTTTATATCACAAGTTTGAGCTACATAACATATTAATAATAAATATCAGACTACATAACAATAAAATTTATCTGACTCCGAGGTAATTAGGTTAAGCACTTGTGTTACGGATATCAGAATCAACAGTGGTATTACAAATATATACAGATAGCGCGCGAGTTTAATGCAGAGCTCAGGTATGGCTCGTCTTAGGCCCCGACTGCATTCAATTCGCGCGCTAACTGTACTTAAATATTGGATATTAAATTAAAGCGATTTCATTCATCATATAGATCGCAAGTTGATGTATTTTAATATTAATTAAATACATCTTGTAAAATATTGTTTCTAATACTAATATGTAAACTTCGTAAGAAAGATTAGTATTCGCAAATAGTTCATTGCGTAGGCAATGAGCTAGCCACATGTTACTATTTATGTTAAGTGCAAGGTTTCCCTCGTTTGCTCACCACTGTGCTAGTGGTACAATGCAAATATGTACATAGATTTGAAAAATCTAGAGGTATATGCTCGGGTATGGACCATATGTTGGTTGGTAGGGTTTCTTTCCGGTAGATGCGACATTCCGAAGCGGTGGTAGATTCAAATTGCTCCACTTTGTACCTATTACTTGACGATTCACAAGTGCTTTTTTGAGGCCTACGTAAATAAAGATATTTTTGACTTGACTTTGACTATGCCCCTCGGATATGAGGCGCGTGTCCTTACCACTGAGCCACCACTGCTCTGTAAGCTGTATTATAAGTGTATCTGTATTTTATCTAAAGGTCGCGCAGAGGGCGCCACTCGGTCAGTTACTCACGAATCCGCTGTTGCCGTGGGCGCCGCCGTTCGTGACGGAGTCGCCCGCGCCGCCAGGCCCCTCCAGCCGCGGCTTCTTGCGCGGCCCGATGGCCTGCAGCGCCGTGAGGTTAGCCTCGCGCTGCCGCAGCTCCTCGAGCTCGGCGCGCTGCATCTCCTTGGCCTGTGGAGTTAGAACAGAGGAGTAAAACATTTTTATTGGTATAAACATTTGCTAGACTTATCTTTGGCTTTTAGAGTAATAATGTCCTCCTAACCGATATCGGTCATGGCGACCAATGTAACTGACGCTTCGATTCGAACCCATAGATTAATTGGATTATGGCTACAGAGTTGTTTTCCTTCACCGCCCAGTCAGTAGTATTACTAGATTAAGATGTGAAAATTCCTAAAGTCTTGAACTGGTTTGAGTACTTTCCATACACATACGTCACTCGTACACAACTGCGATAACCAAGCAACAGGTGACCTGCCAGCTCAATTTCCAGCTCTAACATAAAAACACAAACCTTGGCCTTCAGCTTCGCCTGCTCCGGGTCCTCGTTCTTGGAGCGCGACTTGGCGGCGCGCAGCAGCATCTCCCGCTCAGAGTCCTCGCGCCGCTTCTTGTCCACGCGGTCCAGCTCCTCCAGGAACTTCAGCTGCCCCTTCACGTCTTGCGTCACTTCGTACCGGTTGTCTGTCTGTTGACGACAATGTGTGGCTTAATACAAGTGGCACGTGGGTTCAAAGAGCTTATCGCTTGTTTACTTTGCCTACCCCTTCGGGGATTGCAGGCGTGAGGGTATGTAATATGCATAATGTGTGTTTAAGGCTATCGCAATATTGTGGGAAGCGTTTGCTAAATTGATTGACATGGGAGTGTCGTGTGATAAATCAGACAGAATCAAATATGAAGGGTCAGTAACAGCGTGGTTTTTATTCAAGGATTTTGTTTGGGAAACATATATAGCTTGGAGAAATAAGTAAATAATATATAGCTTAGACTAGCACACAAACAGTAGGCAAGATGACTAAAAAAATCTGTTTAGTCCGTCAGTGAGAGTATAAAAAAATTATTTAAAATTTTTACTAAATTGTGACGTCGCAAGCTCCCTCTCCAAAACTTTGAAAGAAAGAAAGAAAGAAAGAAAACATTTATTTAGCACACAAAAAATAAAGTTACAGACGTCTTACAAAAAGAAAAGAGAATTAAAATAAAATAAAACAAAATTTAAGTGTGCTAAAAAGGCTACCGCTCAGCATTTATGTCATGGTGCCAATAGCTGACATCAAGACGCTGATTTTCAGGGGTCGCCTAACGACAATCGAAGAGGCACTTAAAATAAAACAATACAATAATATACAACTTAGTTATGGTAGTGATGTTCTTATCTTTGTGATTTTTTGTTATTTTAATAAATCAAAAAATGTGTCTAGTATTTTTGTACAATCTAACGGACGGACTAAATAGAATTATAGTTTTTTATTGCAGTCATCATCCCTATTCTCTAGCTCCAAACTAAGGATACGCTCAGCTATTCCTTAGTAGGTAACGAATTACCATACTTTTACGTTCCCAATAAACTTCAATGCATCGGATACAAATATTCATGGTCATCACACAAAACTTTTTCCGCTAGTGGGAATCGAACCCGGGGCCTTTAGTTTCATGTCCTACCTGAATTAGTAGGAGCTTAGCTTCTATTGTGGTAGGCGGATATAGGATTTTTTTAAGCCTACTTGTTTTAATCTTCGCACAGCGTTCGCAATCAAATTCTGGTTCAGTATCACAATAGCCATGACACTTGTGTTTAATAATGACACAGTTACATCTTATTGACATAGTTTTGAAAAGCATCATGCCTACGTTTAAGCAGGAAATAATAAAAATAATTCATCGTTACTGCATACGAAATTGCATTCGCAAAGCAAAAGTTATGCCATAACAAATTCACGATTCCATCATAAAGGCTTTCGATATGGTCTTTGAAAAAAAATTGCATCGCAAGACAAATTAGCTGGACCACATTTTACATCGTTACATCGTTTATACTTCACACAATTTCGTTATTGTAAAAACTAAAAAAAATTAAATATAAATATCGAGAACATGCTTCACCGCATCGAAGCGACGCATTTTTACCGCACGTGTAATATAGTACAGGATTTTAAATGAATATCTTATGAAGCTTTGATTTTCTGAGTATTCTCTGGAGCATAGGAGAATTTTTTTTCAAATAGGCTTTCTAAAATAAAATATTCTAGTTGACACAACTGCGAGGCTAGGATATATCCAACTACGACTAACTCTTTGGCGAGATCACTCCTTTTCCAATAATGACTTACTATAAATTTCGTCCTAAAATATGTCATACGCTTACATTTCAACAATTTAAGAAAGAATAAATGTGATTTAAGCAGTAGCTACACAAATGAAGATAGCTAAATGAAAATAAATGTAAAAAAACATCCCAATCAGGACATTTTCCGTCCTCACATCGCGCACGCTTATGACATATCATCTTTGTTTTATAACGTATACATTATTCAAGTAACATATCGCATGGCTTTCAATCAAAATCGCATTACTTAAAATAACACTGACATTATAATGGAAAACGCAGTTTTCAAAACTGATAGTGTTTACTGAGACGTGAAGGACGGTACATTAAGTCAGACGTCACACTCAATATATTCCAATAAAATTCATCGAGGTCGACCAATTTTAAATTCATTTTCCCGGGTACAAAGATCGTGCAGCGAGGCAAATTGATTTACTAACAATATTTGTTCGATATTAAAATGACGATTGGACACGAAGTGCCAACTATTTTATTACTTTGAAACAAATAACTATAACAGTTATGGCTATAATGTTTATAAGCAAGCACGTTTCGTGACACTCTGGTTAACTAAACTAAACTTCACGCCACTTCCCTAGCGGGGTAGGCGGAGAGAACCGAACGCCATATGGCACGATCCTTACACACCTCACTCGCCTCTTCAACATACATGATCCGTTTCATACAAGCTCTACGATTTATTTGACTCCTAACATCACCTTCTGTTAATACACGACTAATCTGGTCGTGGTAGGTGAGCCTGGGCTTTCCGCGGCTCCTAAATCCTTCTACTTTCGCATTGTATATCTGTTTAGTCAATCGTCATCCATTCTTTCACATGTCCGAACCACCGGAGCATGCCTCTTCTTACCTTGACTCCGACGCTGTCTTTCAGACCGTCTCTCTTTTTTACTAAACTCTTATTTTGAGCGTAATGTCCCACTTTTGGGGTTAGTTTGGACTAGATCCTAGACATAGCTATAAACGTTACATGGCTGTAGTTATCTGAATGTGCAGGTTTCTTCACGATGTTTTCCCTCAGTATACCGTAATTTAACCCAAACATGGTAGAATTCTTAAAATAAAAACAATCGCTTCAGCAATTTACAATACGGTAAAAATAATATTACAAATAATATAATATTTTAACACAAATTAAACATTCAATTTGCAAAATAAGCATAGCAGTTTATACAGTTTTTTTATATTTGCGATACATATATATGTATTAAAGATCAAGGAGACACATAACAATATATTTATCTATACTTATAATAAATCTGTAGAGAGGTCAATTCTGTACATGAAATATATTTTTTAAAATAACTATCAGGGGGTGATTAGTGATCGATACTGATGCCAAAAATGCAATCAGTAAAATTTTTGTCTGTCTGTCTGTATGTTCCTTATAGAAACAAAAACTACTCGACGGATTTTAACAAAACTTGGTACAATTATTCTTCATACTCCTGGGCAGGTTATAGTATACTTTTCATCACGCTACAATCAATAGGAACAGAGTAGAGAAGGGAAATGTTGGGAAAACGGGAGAAGTTACTCCATTTTTTAAGCTTCCGTCGCGTGTGCAGCCTTAATGGTTAAAGTTACATAGAAATCATGTATGACGGAAAGTCTTTATAATATTAACCATATATATCAATATATCAACCAGTATTTACATAAGTGTATAATTTTCCTGATAGGAATTATTATATACCGGGTCTAAATAATAATATTATACTTCTGGGCTAGGGACTAGTTCCCTTAACAAGATTATGTTTTTTATCTATCCCATGTCGGTGTGTGATGTAAAAATAATGTTCTAACTACAGATAGCGCGCGAGTTGAATGCAGAGATCAAGTATGTCTCGTCTCAGGCCCCGACTGCATTCAACTGGCGCGCTATCTGTATGTTCCCAGCATGTCGTAAAATAGGACTTATTAGTTGACTTTTACGATATGCTAGTGTATCGGTTAGTCGATTTGCGATTGGCGACGAGCTAGCCACTCGTCACTATAGTCATTTCACTTATGACGAGTTCCGTGACACTTTGAATTTGACGTTAATAGTAATGCATCAGTATGACAGCCATAATTTTTTTTTTCAATTCGTTAAATAGTTCGAGAGCAGTTATATCGACAACGATGTGAATTTAAGAAGAAAATTGATAAATCGTGTTTACATTAATAAGTGGTCATTATCAATTATTTTTTTCAATAACATAAACGTATAACGTTAAATATATTTGAAACTGAATATTTTGATTCGTAAAAAGTTCGATGTATGAAAAGGACGGGACCTATCACGGGAATCATCATAAGTGAAATGGATTATAATTTTCAGCACTCATACCTTAATAATAAGGTCGACTCTATGTTGCGCAATAACCGCCAGCTTTTCAACGAGGTTCTTTAGGCGTTCGTGCACAGCATGGCTGACCAGCCCCGCCACTTCAGCAGAGGGCTCCTCTAGGCCATGCTTCGCGGCGCCCGCCTTCAATCGGGCCTGCATAATACTCATCGGTACCAGGTACTCGTCTTTACACGACCTGCGGGGAGACAGAACCAGTTAACGTCTTACACCAGGGATGGCGAACCGTTCAGCCGTTTGTCGTGTCTATGAATTTTGTGTGAGGGACATCGTTGAGTGGTGGAAATTGGTTGTCAAACTTCAAATGAGGACTTTTGTTTATTGCCAATTTTTGTCTGGCTAACGGCTTGCCATCCCTGGCTAAAGTCAAATTTTCTTTATCAATGCAGCATTAGATTTTAAGAAGAAGTAGAAAAACATTGAAAAACAAGAGTAATGACGATAGTCCAAGTAGAAAAAATACAAGGAAAGGTATGTAAGATTTCATTTTTTTTATTTTTAATACCATTTCTACGACGACAATGGTTCGTTAACCCGGTAAGCGCATAGGGCCTCTAGTATCCCCAGTCTAGTCTACCTAGAACCAACTCTAATATCTTGAGGTCTTGATGACGTCCTTTGGTTATCTTGCAACAGAAGTTATTAATTATTATAAAACATTTACACACAACACACACATACAGACAGATATTTGTTGTATTTTAACATTCGAAATTTAACACCATTACTTTTAAATCTTATAACATTAAATCGATTGCCGATTCATGTGGTACTTTTCTCGAATTTGAAGATAAATTTAATTTCAAATTGTATTGATATGTATTGACATAGTACGTCCGTAGCTTCGTACATCATATACAAAAGTAAAACGACAATTAATAAGAAATAAATCGTACGGGCGTAAACCATTTTGACAATCAACAAGAAGTAAATTTAATTTTAGCGTTTTAACTGGGCAAGAATGTGACGAGTCCGTATCTTACAAAAACGTTACGATTCACAAAAAGTAAGCGAATGTACTAAGCTGTCGAACACCTCACCGACGCAACACTGAGCACAAGCTCGGTTCAGAAGCGACTCACCGGATCTGCGTGCCTATGAGCTCAGTGGAGCCCAAAATCCTCTGGGACTCCTCGGCCAAATTGACCCCTCCCATGGCCGCTACGTCGTTGATATCATCATCGCCCGCCATCTTGTCGTCCGCGAACGGTTGCGCCGTGTACTGTGCGCTCGACTTCTTCTCCTTCTCCTTCAAGAGAGATTTCCCAGGAGTGAGAACGGTGGAGAGAGCCGCCGAGGGCACCGCGGTGCGGGGGAAGTTGGCTTTACTATTCACCGTCATTGATTTCCCGCTATTCACTTTGTTGACGTTTATCTTCGTTTGGACCGGTATGTTTTGGAGCACAGCTATTGCACTGCCTGGCTTTGACGCTGGCTTTTGCTGCAAGACGACGGTTATGGTAAAAATAGCAGTTCACTATTGTATCTTGTGAGCCGTTGTCTGGTACGCGCGTTTCATACTTCTGGCTTCTAATAGCGCAGAAAGTCAAATGCCCTAACACTTGGACGCGTTTTATAAAATGTCCTGATTCCGAGGCTGCCACGATTAGGCTATTCAATGTAACAAGTACATAATAAAACCTTCCGAATACTTATAAACAAGATGCCTGAACCGCAGTAATCTATTTATATATCTACGACATGCGACGCGATACGCAGTATTGTTATCTAGAAAACCTTAAAGGGTTTTTGCTTTAACAAACGCCACGTCAATTTTACTCAATAGGGTATTTTACATTTTTTTTAAAACCAATTTCACTTTATGGGTAGGCACAAAATTAACATAAAGAAGTCTTTTTTGTAAACAAAAAGATAAAAGGACATTTTTCATTTTGCATAGACTACCTACTAATGGTGCCAAAATGACGTCATATTCGGATCGGTTCGGTAGGTAAAAGTTACATTCTGTTAAACTCAGGACAGAATTTTGCAAGTTTAAATTGTTGCTAGACTTGTTGGAAATAGTGTCGAATAACAGACGTAATGACGTAAACGGCGTTTTGAGTCACGTGATGATTACGCGCTATTTGTAACTTTTTAAAATGTATTTATTACAGAGAATAATAATATTATCAAATTCATTTTTGAAACATGATATTCGGTACTTTGATGTTAAGTTGAACCTATTTAACAGAATTCTTTAGGCATAAAGTGCTTTAGTAAAATACCCTATTAAAAACATTCACATTCGCAATATCATTTAAAGGGGAAAACGAAAATATTATCGAGTTAAATTTAAAAATAAAGGTCCAATATTATCACGAGGAAAACTTTACAGATATGAATTTGAACTAGATGAATAGAGGAAGAACATGTGACAAAGAGAGTGATGAGTATAAATTTTAGTGGATGGAGAGGAAGAGGAAGGCCAAATAAGAGATGGATGGCTTGTGTGAAAGATGATATGAGAGAAAGGGGAGTGGATAGCTTGATGACGGCTGACCGGGACGTATGGAAAAGGAAGACATGCTGCGCCGACCCCAGATGAACTGGGAGAAGGGCAAGAGGATGATGATGATGAAGTGCAAATTACCAAACAGCTCAATTTCAATAATTTGTAAAACCTTCAATGTGACGGAGACTTGATCCGTTACTTTAAAAATGCTAGGATTACCAAATCGTTTTCGTTTGTAAATAAAATCTTATCTGTCTAAAGGCCACGAGTATTCGAACGCTCAATCTGCTAACACCAATTAATGTAAATGGATACCAGACAAAGACTCAAAGAATATGCATTTCATTAATGTCAGTTATTTGTCCAACCGAAATTGGTCGTTTCCGTAACACATTTTAATTAGTTAAGAGTAAAACCATCTTCGTATTCAACTCAAAACGTAATAGGAACATATAGACATTGATACTATTAACATTGCGTGCACAAGGTTATAAAAAATAAATTTCCATGCAACATTTACTGTCTAGTGAACATAAATTAATAAACTATGATTACTGCGATGTCAGAGATACGGTCATGATTCAGTTGTACATGGCAACGATACACCGATGCATATTTAATAATCTGTCTATAATCTAGATCGAAGCACATGGACGTATAGCAACTCGGACAATCGATCCCGTATTTTTTTTCTAATCCGGTATTTGCAGTATTTTCATGAGTGAAAAGTCACTTTGTAAAACCATTCAAATGAGGGTACAATATACAATTACAGTTGATAAACAAGATGCATTCAAATTATTTATATAAATTGTTATCGAACTTGTAATTATATTTGAAAGTATATGTCAAATTTAAGCCCTAAATTTAAGATTCTATACGATCGGGATCGAATCGTCTAGTCGGAACGTTCTGCGCGTGCGATGAAATCGACTTGACCACGGATGATTAAATAATGTTTACAAATATGTTATAGCAAATTTCATCGACAATTTAGTCAAGTTTATTTAGGATTTTAAACTTTCGCGTTGCATTATCACTAGAATCACTACTAATGTGGCTAAACGCGATATGCATTATGGACCCATCCGTCCACTTGTGACCATGGTCGTTGCAACACGGCCGGAACGTCAAGATGTAAGAACTCATGTGCTACATAAATCATATCGCTTTTAATCCTGTTAGTGTGATTATTAGTGATTCTTGGTCAAGCTTACTTCAGCATAATCTCAGTAATTTTTCACTTCATCGTAAGCTTAGGGGAGTATTTGAGGGTTTGAACACAAATCTGATAGTAGACTTGATATGTCTTGCCCAACTTTTTACTGATAGGGTTATTGACACCATACATGGGACATCATTTCTTAGGAATGACATCTTTTTAAAGGACAATTTTTTATTTTTTTTTGTAAATATTCAATGTATTGGAATTTATCAAAAATATTGACATTATTCTAAAGTCAGACAGTATGTCAAAAGTGTATTGGTATCAAAAATCATTCAAAGTGATTGATGGTGATGACGTGGTGGTCTAAGGTCAGTGCCAATACAGAGGTCTGTCTATAAGCCTCTCCATAGCCCCCTTAATATTACATACATACATACATAATGTCACGCCTTTTTCCCATGGGGGTAGGCAGAGATCACGTACTTCCATTTGCTACGATCCTGACATATACATACATATCCTCCTTAATATTATAGACACCAATTAACCCAAATAGTAAAATTTCCACATAAAAACTAGAACGAACACTTCTATATACAAAAATCTATTCCTTTCCTATAAATCTACAAGAAGCCGACTTATTTATAACTGTATAGTTATAAATAAGTCGACATACAATGTTATTAAATAATGTTCATATTTAACAAATACATACATTTACAATGAAAATAACGACACAACCAAGTAAGAAATTTCTATTACACATATCGCTTAAACTACTTTAGAATCAATACTTGACCTGATTAACTATATTGAATGCCTATGTTTTCTATGGCACAATCAAACAATGGCCCCTTAAAATGTTCCACTACACCATAATCAAAACGTTCGTATTAAATATTCTGCTAAAACACATCTAAATCATGCACCCCAACTTAATGTAGACAAAACGAGAAACGCCTGTTAAGCCAACATCGAAAAATAAAAACGCGTTAAAGAAACTGAACTCAAAACGCGCAACAGTACATTCACAACAATCAGATCGTATGCAAACTCTGGAGCATGATTTTTACAAAGACAGAGGAAGGTGTACGTGAAAGTGAGAAAGAGAAGTCAGATATGCATCACACCCGCCCGTTTCTCGGAGCTTGCACACGATCTTCCGAAAATCTGTTTATCCCAGTATAGTCTTCAAGTGACATATGAGGCAAATTGATTTCGATTGCGCGCTCGAATGCCACCTGAAAGGATAAATGTGTCAAATATTTTTTACAGGATTAGCCGTGTGTCCACTAGAGCATCGCTAATCGTCCATCGATTACGATTAAGAATCACCCGACTAGTGTGCACGCGGCTCTGTACTGCTGCGCGGCACTGGAACGAAACGCAAAAGCACAAAACATAGATATACCAGAACGGCCGGACGATACGACGCGAGAACAAGCACTCACGGGCGATGGCGATTTCGCATAAATGGGCTCATCGTGCCAATCAATAGCTATTCTTGAAACCATGCAATTAAGTCCAATATAGCTCGGAGCATCGCGAGTCTGGTTTATTCACCGTCAATAGCAAAAGCAGCCGGCAAGTGACAGCTTTAATTGTGTTAACCGATTCAGAATTAACTGGAATACAAGAGGGTTAATCTATTAATAACGATAGGTAAATATCGCGTATCTGTTTCATCGTCTAATCGTAGAATTGATCGCATGGTGATGACTCTGGCCATATTATCAAAGCGAACATAGTAAATGACTTTAATTGAGCACAATGATTACTTAGGTCTACAGTGTTTTTGGTGCAGAATAAACTCACTGCTTTTTTTTTTATAAATCGGCAACAGTTGACTCAGATTCAGTCATCCCAATTTGCCTATCACGTCACATTTTTGAGATATTTTATAACAAAGTTACGAAATCTGGCTATAAGGCCTGGATTTAGTATTAATAAATTAATTCATAATTACTAAATATCTAATAGTTATCATCTTTTATAGAAAGTAATAATCCCATTTCTTTTTATTAATAGTATGAATTATATTGCTTTGTTGATGCCTGACCAAATATTCGCATTAGAATGCTATAAAGAATTCGTCCATACTACGTCGATACAGCTCACGATGTATAAAAAAAAATCTAGAAAATCTTAACTAGCCATATCTTTGCTTAGAAAAGTAGTACAATCTTAATTAAAAAAGCATTAAAATATTAACATTTTTACTATTAAATAGATTTACATATTTAATTTTAAACATCAATAATTTCTATACTGTTAAATATATCGACAAAAATCGTTAAAATAGCGTATTTTTTAATGTTTGTAGTCAAATAACTAAAAAATGTGACGTAATGGGAAAATGTTTATAACAGAATTGTATTACAATGTTAATGATCAGTTAAAAAAAATATGAATCATCTAGGCACCACACTAAACGTGTAATTTTGTTAGCCTGCGACTTGACATGTCGTGTGAAGTAACAAATGTCACAAGTAACTTTTTATGGAAACGCAACAATATCACGATGTGCCCAATTTCTACGATATCAATAATGGAATCCTCGTCTTTCAACTTTTAGCATTTATCTGAATAGAAAACTGATCGCCAGTCATTGTGAGTGCATACGCCAAGCGTTGTATCACGCAAAATAGATGTTATAGAAAGTCAACTCGGTACAGAGTGGACCGCGTTATACATGTAGTGAGATCGATGCATTCGCAAGGCGATTGCACTGCATGAAGAAATAAGGATTTGTGTCCATATCCTCTGTTGCACCGAGCCGGCCTTTAAGTACATTCTGCGACAACCCAGGTGAGAGAGGAACCCTCGCTCCTGAGCGTTCGCGTACAGCACACCTAGTTCGCGTCACGTCTAGCCGAATCCTGCTACATCTACTTTGTGGCATAAGCGTGGCATCGACTCGACAAACCTGTGGTGACGGAGACTGCACGGACATAATGTTAATCGGTATGGGCGAGGACGACAGCGGGGGCGCCAACGTCACGGGCAGCACTGGCGGCAGGAGAGGCGTGAGGGTGGGGCTAGGGCTGTCCTCATCCCGGAGCTAAACCAATCCAGTGAGTTAACATCCGCCACTTCGAGACCTTGCTGCGACGCGCCCTGAGCCAATGAGGGGCAACCGTGCCTCGCGCCGAGGCCAAGGCCGGGTTCGTAGGGCCGGGGACCCTGATTAATAAGGGCCCTGAATGCAATTTCAAAATCCTTCTCAATCAATGAATCAAGTGGCATGCATTAAACAGTCAACAACATATCATACCATTCAAATGAATAATTAAATATTTGCAATAGTTTATACTGTATAGTTCAAATGTAATGAATATTAAGTTTTTTACCAGTGCACAGTTACACACCCTTGAACCCGGCCCTGTTAGACACGGTTCGTTCAACGAACGATTGCCTTGATACCTAACTAAATTTTGATATAAAATCAGCCAATCGTAATGTCCAATTTTTATGGGCGAGTCACATTAGTAATATAATAAAAAAACAACAATTTCTAACAGGATACGACTTGAAGCTTAGTTCAGGAAACATTTACTAGAAACGGCATTCATGAAATTAAACAAAACATAGCAGCAAAACAATTATACAAACAAAACAAAACAAACAAACGAAGCCGCCAAATATGCTTCTCAAACAATCAACTAAAACGTAGGTAATTACTAGAAGAGAGCTTCGATACACGAAGAGACGACCGACAAAACAGCGTTACAAAAACTCAACTTAAACAGAAATCGGCGTCAAAGAAAAACATTGAAACTTCCAGAGCTCGAGGGTTCTCATGCGAGAGTCCAGCCACCATTGATCGAACCAGCAGATGCAAAGACACCAACCTGCATCGAGGGGTCAACCGATACTGCACATAAAGGCATATGGGAGTGCATCATAGGCGCAGGAATTGGTAGAGTCATCGGTAGGCACAGTGGCAGAAGAGCCGTAAAGCAGGTACCTGACTCCTCATCAGAAAGCTAATGGCATAGGAACGTATTAAGCTAATACCAGCTGAAAGGGGCGTACTGAAAAGTGCATCATACATTGGATGTTTTTATTATATGTCAGGCACAGCACAATAAATGTGCAAATAATACAGGTGCAATACAATATTTTCAACTTTCACTATTCATTCAAAGAATTGGTATTTTATAGAGGGACTGACTCTTTTAGGTCGCAACGAATTTAATAGGTTTTAATATTTAAAATGTTAAGGTTCAGTAAATTGATTAGTGACGTGAATGGCGTCATAGATTGTCATACAAAACCTATGAGGCGACTCAGGCGACTCGGTATGATACAAAATGATAAACAGTCTCATTTGAGTAAATAGTAAAATACTCTTGAGGGAACGTGCACGGCCGGGGCTTGGCCACCTAGTCGCGCGAATCCTCGAATATAATTGCGGTCAGGAGGTTCCGTAAACAAATGGACAGCCAAATCGCGTGAAATTATACCTTCTTGTGCGTTTACCAAATATATATTATACAATAAGGACGATGACTGCATTAAAAAACTATAATTCTATTTAGTCCGTCAGTTAGATTATACAAAAACACTACATACATATTTAAAATCACAAAGATAAAGAGCAAAATTTTGGGGGCTTGCGACGTCACTATTTTGTAAAAATTGTTCGAATATGTGACGTCACGCGCAACTTGGATGCATTGTATATTCGTCAATGTTTGATTGAAAAACTAATAAAAATATACGTGTTGAATTTTTTTTATAATCTAACTGACGGAAAAAACAGAACTTTTTAGTCATCTTGCCTATTTAATTGTCTGTGAAAAAAAATAATTATTACAGCAAGTTAACATAAAGGTCAAAATTGGCGCACAAATGTTATGTTAAAATGAAGCCACGCTGTCTGCCATCGGAAATCAATAGTTTTTTTAAATTTCACTTAAATGACAATAATTAACAATTTTTTTTTATATAACAACACGCCCATAATACCTGAATAAGTAGGCAAGGTAGCATGCCTCTTCAACCACATTCAGCCAGAAATAAAACTAGGCTGGGTTAGATGGAAAATTGTAAAAAGTAATGGCTAGCTCGTCGCCTACACAATCACATAGAATTTAATTAAGTAAATGCTATCATCTAATATTTACATATATGATGGGTATATATATGTATAGCGCAATATACTTTAGACATACACGCGTGAGTGTTAAGTATATTGCGCTCCACCTATACACGACGCGCGTGCACGCTCCCTATTACAAACGAAACATTTTAACAAATAACTCACATTAAATGTTGTCTTTCAAACAATCCTTGTTTAATTTTACGTTAAAAGAAACAATTCAATTTATGCATTAGTATTTTCACATGATTAATTCAAAACAAGTGTATTTAGCTAAATGTAGCGTTGGTTACTTTAATTGGCACGACAATGAAGTGATACAATAAATAGGACTGACGACAGCGATAACAAATATTATGATGTAATATATAAAATAACACCTTAGTAGTGACGGATTCACCAGTACTTGACAAAGTTTCAGGGAGCTTTCGAAAATATTACGCTACTCAAGAAATAATGGTTGCTGTATATATATTTTTTATTGTGTCAACAACAAACCTGCCTAATCAAAAGTTATACACAGTTAACCTAGCAGACATAAGTCTTAGCAGCAAATGGTGAAAGCGGCCCTAAACCTTTCTTCGATTCGAATATTTGATTTCAATTAATTTGAAATACGAATGTTTTAGTAGTGCCACTTGTCCTATTAACTGTAATACACCGGGTACATACATTCATAGTGTTAAAATAGAAAATAAAAAAGAAACATATATACGGTCGAATTGAAAACCTCCTCCTTTTTTGAAGTCGGTTGAAAATGAGCGACAAAAGATAAAATACGTCTGTGATTTTTCACTGACAAAATGTCCATGTTCGATAAAAACCAATCAGCATCTAGCTGTGAAACATTATCAGAGCATATCAAATGCAATATCGTTTGGCATAAATTATTATAAAACAAACTGGACCACATTTCCACTCTATTGGTTATATACTTGTTGTTAAAAACTCAATCGTCGTACCTTATTTATTTAAACTGTTAAATAGTAATATAATAATAACTTATTATATCCTCCTCGTCATGTACAAAAATTAAGATATTTTATTTTTAATTTGTCCCAGTTTGTGTCATATTAGTGGACTCTTAATTTTACCACGATTTTTATTTTATTAAGAAACGCTACATCTAGTTAAATATTGGGCATATATTTATTCTTAGGCAAACGGACACCATTTACTAACAACTCCAAGGCGTTATTAGGTAAAAAAGACCATAATTAATGTCATAGGTAGTTAAGATACTTATAAAAGTCGTCTTGATTATTTGTATCTTATTCTGATTGAAATAATATTATGGATTTATCGTAAACAATATATTTATAAAAAAATATGTACGTACGGAAAATGAATGGTGTCCGATTCTCCATTCCCAAAAACGCTTTACCATTAGATATTTACAGATGATAAGTATTATTACACCAGACACGTGAAGAAGCAATCATTAGGAGGTCTTACCATTTGAACGTTGGAGGTAGCAATTACGGGTTGGTTCGGAACTGCTACATTCGAAAAAGCCACATGGGGCGCAGGAGGCATAATACCTTCAATGACCAGCTCTTTTGTTACCAATGATTGCCTTAGAAGTGGCAAACTTCTCTGTAAACACATACGAGTATTAGGATTTATGCAACATTCACACTATCGCGATAACGCGACTTTCTATCCTGCTTTATAAAACGTAGACTGATAGAGACGTAAATAAAAAACTTCTATAGTTCGGCCAAACACGATAAAGAATTTATGTAAACAAACCAATTTAGGATCATCAAACATTAACTTAGTGTAAAATAGAACGTGACAACACGCACAAATAGAAAATATGATTAAGTAATGTCACTTTCAAAATTTTTCTTACGTTATCTTAGTTTTATTTTATTTTACTAGTTATTCTGTGATCTGTTTTATAGTTAATATCCTATTACATGCTGGTTGTTAAGTGTTGTTTTTAATATGAGTGTCTCATTAATATGAAATAATAATCTACAATATATGGCTTGATAAAAAAAGGTTGATAATATATGCCTGACATTGGTTGCTAGGCAACGCTTTGTTATTAAACTTTCTCTATCCAATTTGGCACAACTATAGATAGCGCAATGTAGACAGAGCTTAATCGCAAATCTTTCTACGAAAAAGCTACTGTTAAATTAAAGATTTCCTGTATGAAAACATCTGTTTGGTCTGTACCAAACAGATGTTTTTTTAATAAATGTCATCACCCGTTTTGTTAGTTTAACACCGAACGTGCTCAAATAGGTGACTAATAAATTTATCACCTTAACAATTCTGTGAATTCCTTTCAGACTTAAAAAAATCTGCTTTTAATATATTTTTTATCATGAAATCAATTGAGAAATTGATCAAAATATGTTACGGATTTTAACAATTCAAATAGCGTGACAAACGTTTGTTTCAGCTATTTTTTAAAACACACGAACATGTTTTTTGAAGATTTCGTCGAGTATTATTAAGGGATGTGACAGGCCCGTTGATCGAGTGGTCAGAGACCCTGGCCACGAAACCAAGCGTCGCGGGTTCGAATCCCGCATAACGTGGACGTTTGTACTCGAGTCGTGGCTGTTTAAAAACGTATTTAAGCATGTCTATCCGTTCACCCAGTAACCATAGCACAAGCTTATAAGCTTAGTTTGGGACTAGGGAATTTGTGTTTCTGTGTTGACTTCTGGAGTATTTATTAGTTTAATTAGGTGGTTCTAAGTAATCAGACACTTACCTTTAAAAATCCGATGAGGCAGGGCTGAGGGCTCGCATTCAAGAGCCTTTCAAGTCTATCGCAAAACCTTTCCGGCTCTACTTTAGCATCAATCAACTCTTGAATCAGATTGCGAACATTCTTTTCCACAGACTTAGGCTCCTTGCTAGACAGATCCAATAAGTTCGCTAGGA
Source organism: Glyphodes perspectalis (assembly GCA_951394215.1). Taxonomy (NCBI): domain Eukaryota; kingdom Metazoa; phylum Arthropoda; class Insecta; order Lepidoptera; family Crambidae; genus Glyphodes; species Glyphodes perspectalis. The sequence continues at coordinate 22,895,347 of OX596199.1, forward strand.
AATTCCTGCATTTCTCCTTCGTGTTATCATTTGGTTTCTGTGAGAAATACGATATTATGTACAATTTATCAATTTGACCCGAATAGTCTATAATTATAATATTAATCATAGCTTTTGCCCGCGACTTCGTCCGCGTAGAAGTCGAAAATTGATCTAATAGTCATTTAAGTACGATGACATGCAAGACATTGAGAGTTTTATTTGCAGATGGCACCTCCTTAATTTGCAGGCAGGCAAAAGATTTATATGACGATGTAAATAGTACTCTCTCACAAGTTATGCATAGGTTTACTGTTAATAATCTGCAACTAAATGCAAAAACAAAACAAATGTATTAAGTTTACAATGCCCAATGTTAGACAAGTTAGCACTAATATAATTATTAATAATGAACATATTGAACTTGTTGACTCCACCACTTTTTTAGGCATGACCATAGATTCTAAGCTACAATGGGGTCATCATATATGTGCCCTGGCAGGGAGGCTTAGTTTAGCTGCATACGCAGTTAGGAAAATAAGGCAACTGACTGATATTGAAACAGCGAGGCTAGTTTATTTCAGCTACTTCCACAGCGTTATATCATACGGTCTATTGCTATGGGTCATTCTTCTGACATATAAACCATATTTGTGTTGCAGAAGTTCGATCCACATATGGCCTTAGACCTCGTGACTCACTTATGGAAATATTTAAAGAGATAAATATATTGACCGTAGCTTCCTAATTCATATTTGATTGTATTATCTATGTACATAAAAACATAGATGAATTCTATAAGAAATCTGATGGTCATCGGTTTAATACGCGAAATAAACACAAACTCGCCGTTCCAAAACTCAGGCTTTATAAGATTAGTGGTTCATTTGTAGGTCTAAGCATATTTTTTTAATAAACTGCCTCAAAATGTTCTTGAATTATCCATGCATAAATTTAAGTCATAAATTAAATCATGTTGATGACGCAAATTAATTAATAGTAAAACAACCCGCCTTTCAAACTGGACTGTCTGAATAGTAGTTTCAGAATTGTGTTCTAATATTAATTCTTCATATGTTATATTGAATTTGAGCATAAATATTTATTAGAACAGGTTATCACCACTGCCTTTATATAAGTATAGTATAGTCTAACTATATGAGTCTAGTCTCCAGATACCCTGATGATTATTAATTTATTGAAAACATATTTATCATCACGCCCGTAATCCCCGAAGGGACAAGCAGAGTGAAAAGGGGCAGCCAGCCCCCTTAATCACAATCGGAAATCTTAAAAACATAAAACTGGGCTGGGTTAGATGGACAATTATGTTCTTTGTATAACTTCTATCATAAATAAAACAACTTTTATCATTTACCTGTGTCGTCACCGTGGGCGGCTGCGGCGGCGGTGTGGGCGACACGACATTGGCGGGCGACGGCGCCACCACGGGCGCCGCCACCGGCCCGGCCGGCATCTGCCCCGGCATCTGACCGGGCGCCGCGATGCTCGTCGACACGGTTGCAACGCCCGGGTGCTGCGACAAAAACGCAAAGTTACACACTCACTCACTCGCGACGCGGCTGACAAACCAAATTTCAAGCATACATTCTCAAGCGAATATGTCTCGACACTAGCAAATCTTTAGCAGGTAACAGATTATAAGATTTCACTTATTGATGTTAAGTGCTTTTAAATTAACTGTCATTAATTATAATGATCTATATTGTATAATAAGATACTGGATATTTAAGTGTATACTCAGAATTGCAATGCACTTAACATTAACAAAATTCCGCATAACATTAAACAGGGTTAATAGATACACAATGACACAGGGTTCCAATTAGTCTTACCTTGTTAATCACCTTATAACATGCACCTCCACCACAATTGTACATGCATGAGAGATTATGTGAAATTGAACAATGCTATAAGAGGTGAATAGTTGTCCAATTTCAGTGTCGGTGGGTGAGTTGTGGCTGTGCCTACTTACTGCCGGCACGGACGACAGCCGGATGGTCTGCGGCTGCGGCGCCGTGAGAGTGCTGGCCGTCGGCGCGGGCCCGACTCTCAGCAGCTGGTACTGACCCGTCTCAGTCTTTAACAACAAATGACCCTGCTGCCCTGGTTGTAGACTTTGAAGAGTTTGCAGCGTTATCTAAAAATGAACGCCTCGTTTCAATTTCACTTGACTCGCAGACAGTTCCAATAGGTTTGTATAAGTCGATAAATATGAGTAAAATAATGATTTTGATAAATAAACCGAGAAAATGAATATTCTATAGCAGGTCATTTGTTAGATATAAATATTTGGGTAAGGATTAATCTAGACACAGAATGTAGGTGCATCAACGTGACGCAGGGTGCAGTCAGTATAACACGCTCTGCTCCAGTTGACCAAGAGAAGCTCGTGGAGATGTGGGTACATTGTACAAGCCAGCAAATGCCAATGATGTAGTAGAATTGTTATACAATGGGAATGAGGAAAAAAGTAAATCATAATTGATTCCAGATATTCAATAACGATCAACAGAGATATATACACTTGTTGGTTAATTAAATGTTAATGGTAAATAGATATAATTAAGTATCAGTTTTGTAATTTATCAAGCTATGAGGACATATAAGTACTTGTGTATTGCCGGATTACGCAAAAGTGGTAATGCAACTCAATAAGAATTGAAGCAGAAAATTATCACATCCCAGAAAATGGGAACATAGTCCTGTAAATATAATTTCAATACAAAGTTCATTTCCATATAAACCTTGTTAATGGGTCATAACAATTTCTTTCATTAAATTAGAAGACCATTCAGAAAGAGGTTTCTTTTTGCAGGTTGGCCAGCAGACAATTTTTTATTTTACCTGATGAAGGTGAAAGTTGTAGTCCAGATGTTAAGTTCCAATTATGGCTAGCTGTTAACATGTGAGATGAATGATGTGGATGACAATTAATGCCTATCATGCAACATGGATGTACGTTTATAGCATTTGTGGTTCAAATAGTTAAGTGACTCTCAAGTCACCTGACACAGGTAACAGACATAATGCAGTATTTACAGGCTATATTAAACATTCATGTAATGTTGGAGTCTTGCATTTGTACAAAAGCGTGTCACGGTGACATCAATTGATCAGGATACAGAACTTGAGAAGATTTTTAGCATTTTTATTGTGAATTCTAACCTAAAATGCCACAAAAATAGAAGAATTTATTGCTATTCTTCTCAAGTAAAGTTTTCCAATCAATATCTGAAGTTAAATGGCTGGTTTAGTGACTTAGTCTAAGAACAATGAACGGTGAATGTCTGTTTAATACAAAGGAACTCACACCAGGAGCCGCAGCCCTCGTACCAACCACCTGTGGAGCCCCAATCACAACTCTAGGGGACACTGTTGCCACTGACTTCTGAGTGGCCACCGCAGGCGCTCCCGGTCTCATATTGAGTATTTGGACGTTAGGAATTATCGTGGGCTGAGCAGAGCCGAGATTCTGGGTGGTCACTACCACATTTTGACCTCCTGGTTTGTTTAAGGCCATCACATTAGGTATTGAGCCCGGCATGCTCGAGCTGACGGTCATGGGCACGGTCACCATACCTGGCTGCATGCCCACCTGGCCACTCGTACTGCCCTGCTTGATCACCAGTGGAGGTTGCATAGCGACTGGCTTGTTCACGCCCTGGGGGATCACGCCGCCCTGCACGGTCTGCAGTATCTGCCCTTGCGAGCCCAAACCGATGCAACCGTTAGCGATCGACTGTGCGGAAAACGTCACTCTGTTGGGGTTACCCAAGCCTTGTGTCTGCGAGTATATCACTTTGAGAGATTCACTCGAATTTGACACGACCCCGGTCAGCGTTTGCGAGAAAGAAGACGGAACTTGCACATTGTTGAATGATGCACTGCTGTTTACGATTGCGGACGACGGGATTCCAGTCACTACACCTCCACTGATCTGGTCCGTGTTGTATTTTTGTACACCGATTATAGAATTAGGTGCTAAATGAGATATTTGACTTGGTATTCCGTTAAGAATGTTGCTCTGCGGTGACGGCAACGCAACAGACGTAACTAACTGGTTTTCGAGAGAGCCCACGATTGCGTTTACTGCGTTCTCATCAACGTCTGTAGACAAAGCTTGCTCTAAAAACTCGGCTGACGCCATTTTATACAAATCGACGTATTTAGCATACGATGGCATAAACCGGTACAAATATACAAAACCGATTTCTAAGTTTTGAGCATCCTTTCTAGAAATATCAATGAAAAATAAATTCCACTTTACTCATTAGTGTATTGTATAGTTCATTCAGCATAAAAACACGGCTGTGCTGCTGAGAAGATGTTCTCATATAAAAATATTCGGTTAAAGATCACGTTTTGATACAACACTTCTTCTTAAACTCCATTGGCTAAATGAGTGACGTAATATTGTAGTCAAGAAAGTAGAAATGTCAAACTGACAAAAAAAAATCAAGTTATTTACAGATGGCGTTGAAGTCAATGTAATGTTGCCGTTTTATTCCAAGATCCATTTCCCAGTTCCACTGGTAAAACAATTTCCTAAGTATTTTTTTTTGTAAATTCATAATAATAGAGATGAGCGAGAATTCGCCTTAGTCAAAGCATAGACAAAATATTCCTAGATTGAAAGAAAATATTAATAAATCAAACTAATGAAATTTGGTCTATTTCAACTTCTCTAACAATATATTTATTCAAAATGACAATGATATCCTTCCTGGATAGATCGATCGATGTCTATTACCGAAGAGGAGGCCAGAGCAGAGGAGTACCTATTTCATCCCGTATCAAATAAATCAAATATTTGATTGCTTTTCAGATTCTATTAATACTTATATCAATCCATATTATTTTATTTCGTCCGCAACCTTGGTCTGACGTAGACTTTTCTTATGTATCGGCAGCACCACTTAACACACCGCCTGACTCCTCCTTACAGTATCGGACATCGGCATTTAAAATCGTACCTAATAGCTATAACAAATTTTATTACGTAGTAGATTCATCGTATATCATCTCATCAGCCTAGGGTTATGTTTTGATGATACAAGTTTTCGCTTATGTTAAATAATTACGGTTAATTAATTGATCCTTCAAAATCCTAAATACGTCTGTTTGCTGCGGTACTTACCTACTTTACATTGAATAGATATTGTGGATATCCTTTAAAAATATATACATATTTATTTATGTATCTTTAACGGTGTCTGTATATGTGTCTGCCTGTTCTGTCTTCCATTTAAGCTACATAACTGATCGAGATAAAATTTGGCATGCCTAAAGTTGGAATCCTGGGAAGACAAGCTATGTTTTATTTGCAAATATAAAATTGTTTGTCGACTGACTGTGGCTTGTCGAGGGTGACACTTGAAAATGCAGACGAACAAACTTTAAACTATCGCAATTTCGATTGTTAAACATCTTAGGGTGTTTTATCAAAATTAAAGGTTTTGGATTTTTAACTAAAGCTTTTTTTTTATTTAAAGATAATATCCAAAACTTAATGTTAAAATTAGAGTTTCTAAACGAATGTTCATGTATAGTGCGTTCCATTTGCTGAATAGTGCAAACGTTGACGGTATTGTTTTCTCGCTTAATCATACTTGTTTAGAAGGAGATATATCATAATCATTGCATGGTTTTGTTGAAGTCGAACGTAAAACGGAACACATATCTTAAATCGTATCGTATTGCTGTCATTGTCGTACTGAAATGAAAACTTGTTTGATTTCCTTCTTGTGTTCCAATTAATTTTTCTTGAAGTTTATGTTATTTATCCGTTGAACGAAGTACGCGAAAAATTTGTGGATACCCTCTAATTTACTTAAAAATGTTCGAGCGCTAATAGGTTAGTACACCTAAATTATATATAAAGTATATATTTTTCACTTTTATACTGATTCTTTATAATTTGGCATTCATTAATTCCGTAGGTGCACGTTTTTACTAGTTCTATAAATATGACTTAAGGCTACCTTAATTATAGCAAAGCATACTTGCGCGGTATAGAATGTCACGGGTAGACTGTTATGGGGGCGTCCACTGCGCATTATTGTTAATCAGAAAGTTGTGGATTTTATGGGCAATACATTCGATTGCAAATAACCCCACTAATCTTGCTCTCGTATCAGCCTCTATCTGCGTGAAGCGAAGTTAGAGTACACGATAACAGTTTAAATTGGCGCGCGATTTCCGAATGCTGTGTTTGTTATTGATATAGCAAATCTACTGATAAGAATTGTTAGTAGCATGCTGAGACGTGTGTACAATATTATAAAATTTATTATTTATTAAAATCACTATGTTCTTAATGGGGAGCAGAGAGTTTAGGTATGTTTGAGCATGTTTCAGTCAACATTTGAGATACAAGAGATTTTGTGAATTCTATGATCTAAAGCATAATATATTGTCCATTCAAAAATGTAGGTTATACACTAATATATTTATACAGGGAATGTTTAATAAGATTTAAGTTAAAGTGGTTGATAAGTTATAATTAAAGTATATACATGGGTCTGGCCTGCATCACCCCTGGGCCTGGTGTGCCAAGGGCTATTTACTGTAAGAACCTATACATAACATCACACCCACAATTTCCGAATGGGTAGGCAGAGTCAAAGTTGCAGCAGGCCCCTATACTATAAGAATCTATCAATAATGTTGTATTCACCCCTTGAACCAAAAAAAATATTGTATGGCCCCCTACTATATTTTAGTAATTAAATAACAAAACATTCACCCAATAACAATTATGATTACATGTATAATAGAAAATAGTATTCTTCAGCTGTATTAGCTAGGTAAATTGGTTTAAAATATCTATACATTTTTTTAGATATTGAGACTCTTTTAAATTTAAATTAACCATATAATGCAAAATGATTATCCATTATCCATTGTACTGGAATTAATTTGTTAGCAATTTCCTAGAATGACTAAATATATGCCTATATAAATCATCATTTGTTCATTCATTCCTAAATTCATCCGTAATTAATGTAAACAAATTTACGGGAACATGGAATGTTTGCTTGAATACTGTGTAATTTAATTTGACAAAGTTTCAATACGGTTATCATTCTGCTGAACTTTATTCAAAGGGCTCTCACCTTTACAGCTATGGGTGTTTGGGTGTTGTAGACTGGGTGGTGAATGTTAGGGTTTAACAAGCAATCTTTCTCTCTCACATCCTCTCAGCTTCCCAGTTTCTATTAGTGCATCTGCATCATGTTTCAATTATTTAACCATCCTTTCACTAACTATTTGCTTTGTATCTGGATACAGAGACCTTTGTGTTCAATATAAACTGTGTTAGTTCTTATATTAAAAGTGATATAATGTAGGTAGGTAATAATTTCTATTTGTGATATATTGTCTTTGCTATGATTTTTCCAGTAACTTATTTTTAGATAATTGACTGACTATTAATTTATAGATTTGAGAATTTGGGTTTAATTAAGTTTATTGTATTTGCAAATTTTAAAATATGATTAAAAATATTAACAGTTGCAAAGTAGCATGCAATACATTATTTTTGATAATAATTAGTACCTAATCTAAATTTTTAAAAGGTAACATTGTGACTCAATTTTATCGGTTTAATAATCTCAATTAGTAGTATTTTCTTGATACATGGTATTCCTAATCTATCTTCAATATCTGATAATACATCTTATGTCATTATGGAAAATAAAAAGGGAATGAATAAAGTTTAAAATAAATAATTTAAACCAAGACTCTTTAGAACCCTTTTATAATGCAAATAACATCTATTAATCAAAATCAATACTGTCAATGACTGTTTATAATTATATTTGTATATTTGATGTTCAGGAGGCTTGTGATATATTAAGAGACATTGGCAGGAAATGAAATGACCAGTTATTGTATCTGTAGTGAAGGTATTTTTGTCACCTTATCATGTTGTATTTAAGACCATAATGCGGGACATAGCTCATTAGTATTTTAATGGCTTGGAACTGATTAGGTAAAAACATTAGAAAAGTGGTAGATGTGATATGGCTATTGTAGATATAAATCTATGTTGTATATACAATAACAATATTCACTTTTATAGTCCGGCTTATCATATGTCTTGATTAATTATATGAAAAGTGAAAGTGTTTTGTTTGGATAATGTTTATGAATGCTTTTGTTTTCTTTTAATATCAATGCCATAAATTATATGCTTATTTTCAATTTTGTGTCATATAATGATCTCTAAATAGAAATGTATTTTTGTTCCGAAATCTATATTTGCTAATGAGTCTTGGGACATATAAATTATCTTTTCGCATAAAATTCTCAGAATAATTAAATAAGTACTAGCTAGCTCCAAGGACGTCTATATCCTGTAAACTTTGATCCATCTCAAAAAGTATATTGGCCCATCCCCTTCATGCGTTAACATTTGGAGTGAAAAATACTTACGCTCGCTGCTACCCCTATCTCACTTTAATCTGTTGATCCACTGTCGATGGGAAAGGAATTCGGTCACACAAAAGGATTTTATTATCTATTTTCTTCTATCTATACTAATAATAAATCTGTAGAGAGGTCAATTCTGTACATGAAATATATTTTCAAAATAACTATCAGGGGGTGATTAGTGATCGATACTGATGCCAAAAATGAAATTAGTAAAATTTTTGTCTGTCTGTCTGTCTGTATGTTCCTTAAAGAAACAAAAACTACTCGACGGATTTTAACGAAACTTGGTACAATTATTCTTCATACTCCTGGGCAGGTTATAGTATACTTTTCATCACGCTACAATCAATAGGAGCAGAGTAGTGAAGGGTAATGTTGGGAAAACGGGAAAAGTTACTCCATTTTTTAAGCTTCCGTCGCGTGTGCAGCCTTAATGGTTAAAGTTACATAGAAATCATGTAACGGAAATAGTCTTTATAATATTAACCATAAACGCGGGTGACACCGCTGGCACAGCTAGTCTATAATATAAAAATGAATCACTGAATGTGTTGCTAAGCGCAAATCTCTGAGAACAGCTAAAACGATATCGCTAATTCTTTTTTAGTTGTGTTTGTTATTATCAGGTGTCAAAACGCCTGCTTCGGCAATATGGCGTCGAGTGACGTCACACATTAGTACTAAGACATTGGAAGTAGGTCGAATCGTTCTCAATCGTTTGTTTATTTGAGTTAATACCTGTAATTTACTAGAAAAAAAATTGCTATAAATGATGCTCAGTGCCAGAGTGTAAGAGATTATTTTTAACGAAAATTCCAACCGAAAGTTTCCGCTGTCTGCTTTTACAAAATCATTCTCCATGTTTATACAAGTGAATATATTACTGACCATACAAATAATGTACAATGATAGACTTAAAAATCGTAACAAAACAAGGAACTCGAGCGTAAAGCAATGGCAGAAGTGGTTCTTCACAGACGTGAGACGTCACAATCCATTCAGCCAATCACAACCGTTTACGGTCATGTGGCTCCTACTCAAAATAAATTAAATTTATTTTAGATTTTTTGGTAAAAATATACAATATTTTTTATATTTATTAATGGAAATCGCTTTTAAAATTCCTAAGTAACGCGGATGGCAAAAAATAAGTAATTATTTTTCATACTGTCAAATAGCCTAATTTACATTAGTAGTTACATAGTTACATTTGTAGATTAAGTATAAGTTTGGTTCCTTGATAAGCATTTTGTTATCTATCTTCTATCTTCTTCTATATATATAAAACAAAGTCGTGTTAGTTACACCATTTATAACTCAAGAACGGGTTTACCAATTTTTATGATACTTATTTGTGTTTTTGGATTTATTTTCGTCCGGAGTAGGATAATAAGTATTAAAATATGATATTAATTCATAGAAAGAATATCAGTTTTCAAGAGCAAAGCTCCTCATTGACGGAACGAAGTTCGCCGGATCAGCTAGTTTTTTCTAAATAATTCAATCATTATGCTACTCAGGGTTTTATTTACTAATAATCAGAATTCTATAATTGATCCTCTTTGAACTATATTTTAACTTGTGAATTATATTTTTATTATAGCCCTTACTTTTCCATTGTGGAATTCCGTCTGTTATAGAAGGACTATGAAGTGCGACACGCGGGACTAATATTTTTTTCCGGGATATAAGGCTGTGCGTATGCTGTTCCAGACTAATCTATCTTTGTGCCAATATTCATCCAGATCCGTTCTAGGGTAATTGAGTAACCAACATACATCTATCTATTCAAAGTCACATAAGTACTTATGATAATCGTAACATATTAGAAAGTAGGAATACTAAGTTTTGTCTACGTATATATAATATAGGAACTATAATTTGCAATATTACTGAATCAAAAAAAATATTTGAATTAAGTAATTCGTCGTCTAGCATCTTAGACGGTAATTGACCTAAATAAATTAACTACGCCGCGACGCTCGCTCGACGCGTAATCGGATTTCCAGCTTACCAGGTCGTTTCAGACGGAAGTCAAAATAAAAATCGCGTTCCTACAAATCGAACGGATAGATTAGAATTACTGATCTTTGTTTAAATAACACTGTCTGCAGTATTCGCGAGTGTAGAGGCACGTAGCGATACATGTACTCCGCATTCGTTTGTTGAGGTACATTGTGTGCATACAATTTTCCAATTGAGCACTTGACGTTGCAGATCCTTCTTTGTCGCGTTGATGGAAATCGTTAGTGTTCACTGACAAGGAGGTCTAGAAGTGTATAGGCCGTCGGAGGGAGGAGGGCTCCTCGTAAATACTCTAACATCCGAGGACAAGATGGGGCACTTAACAATATAGGTAGGTGAATAATGTCTTCTGAATTTTTAAGATAAAATGTAGTATGTCCTTTGACAGTCAAACTTTAGGCTTCTCAAATTTGATCGAAATCGGTTAAGTAGTTTAGGCGTGAAGAGATAACAGACAGACAAATTTTGTATTTTTAACATTAATAAAATTATAAAGGTTTTGTAATGTTATTACTTTATAAAATGTTATATTTTTAATCACATAGTTTTTGTTTTAGGAGAATAACTTAAAAGAGTAAAGAGGTAAATGAAAAGTGTGTTGATAAACTAATTTTAATCATTAGAATCAGCCGATAACAAAGTAATTATTAAATATTTACGTGCCCTTTTGACCTCAATTAAAGGAGTCATGTTTGCAAGTTCTACCTACCTAGATTTTAGTAAGTTGGTATGGTTTGGTTGGTATTAAGCTGGTTTTAATAGTGAGTATTTTTTTAAATGTAAAAAGCATCGATTAGGTTAACTTCATAAAACAATACTCATAGTCGTCCTCCTAACGTTATATTCTGCGCTTAGTCGTGGTCCGCTTAGACATTTATGCAGAATTTTGCGAGTCTTGTTATTACAATGAACAGACCTTCGTAACCCTGCACCAGACAAATTGGAACAAAGTGACATACCCTTCCATAGTTATTTGAAAGTGCAGTACACAACGATGTTATCCGTCATAGCCGCTGGCACAAATAGACACCGTTCTTAACACGTGTTACTAGCAGTGGTGGATTTACACTAGGGGCAGTCGGGGCTAGTGCCCAGGGCGGCAAATTTTCTAGGGCGGCAAAATTTGGAAACTGAGAAATAAGTTTCTTTACAATATACATATAACCGGTCAAGTAGTTCCGCGCATACACAAAAAAAAATGTGAAGTGGACGCTCGATTACGTCATCGCGACGGGCGGTCGGGGCGTGCGACAAAAACCCAACATACCAACTGTTTATCTTAACGTAGACGTCTCAAGTTATATTTTTGTTATAGTAATTAGTTATTCTAATTTTTAAGAAATAAGATATTAAAACTATTAAAATAAAATTTAAGTCATAGGGCGGCATTTTCTTCAGTGCCCCAGGGCGGCACAAATTTAAATCCGGCCCTGGTTACTAGCATTTACTTGCGACGCTGCCCACGTTATATTATAATAATAAATAATAATAATAAATATTCAACGACATCACATACATTGATCTGACTCCGAAGTAAGTAGCTTAAGCACTTGTGTTACGGATATCAGAAACAACAGTGGTATTACAAATATATACAAAAATATTGCATATTAACACCCAGACACAGAACAAACACAAGTATTCATCACACGAATGTTTGTCCTGAGTGGGGATCGCACCCACAACTCTTGGCGCATGAGACAGGGTCACTACCGAATGCGCCATTGAGCTTGTCAAAATGCGGTCTGTTACTGGGTCTCGGAATACTCTACAACGTCCCAATTGATGCGCTTTGTGGAATTTGTTGCAACTGACACATGATGTGATAGGCGCTAGCTATCTGTGTTTGCGTACTGTTCAATCTTATCCTTATTTATCTTAACATCACGCCCGTGATCCCCGAAGGGGTAGGCAGAGTCAAAGGGGCAGCAGTCCCCTTTAACCACATTCAGCCAAATAAAACTGGGCTGGGTTAGATGGAAAATTGTGTTAAAGTAGTGACAAGTGGCTAGCTTGTCGCCTACACAATCACAAACCCAAAAGCCGATATACCATTCGTCGCTTTTTACGACATGCTAGGCAAGAAACACAGTTGGCACATTCTTTTTTTAAAGTCCCAGACCAACACGGGACAATGGGCTGGGTTAGATGGAAAATTGTGAAAAAGTAGTGACAAGTAGCTAGCTCGGAGCCTACACAATCACTTACCCAAAACCCTATATACCATTAGTCGCCTTTTACGACATGCTAGGTAAGAAACACAGTTGGCAAATTCTTTTATAGTCCCAGACCAACACGGGACATTTTTTAATTTTTGTATTTTGTTAAATGTGACACTGATTGGATTTTTATTCAGTACGCTTACAGGGTAGACGTGACTAGTGATCGCCCACTAGTCGAAATTCGACCGTTATTAGTTTGATTTTTTTTATTTATCTAAAGTATTGCTAATACATCACTTTTTTAAATTTGAACCTTCTGCACTCCTTCTCTATATAAACTTTAACTGTGCCAAATCTCATACTGCTCCGTGCTCCGTCCGCGTAATGTTCATAAGAAGGGAACAAAGTTTTTGTTTCACGTATAAATATATAGATGAATAAATTTGAAGTGCCTGTAATCTTAATATAACATACATACATACATAGCGTCACGCCCATAATGTCCGAAGGGGCAGCAAGCCCCTTAACCACATTCAGCCTAAAATAAAGCCGGCCTGCGTTAGATGGAAAATCGTGAAAAAGCAGTGACAAGCGGCTAACCCGTCGCCTACACAATCATACACCTAAAACCCGATATACCATTAGTCGCCTTTAACGACATGCTAGGCAAGAACCACAGTTAGACCAACACGGGTCAGTGGGCTGGGTTGGATGGAAAGCTGTGAAAAAGGAGTGACAAGTGGTTAGCTCTTCGCCTACTCAGTCACATACCCAAAAGCCCGTAAACCATTTAATATAACAGCTTCGTTAAATGCATATTATGAAATTACGAGTATATACAGTATTAACATAGCATATATTTTTAACGTTTTTATATGCTGAACTGATTTTGACGGAACTTTCACTCTAATAGCAAGTGTTACAAGGTGTTTTTAGAATAACATATAGTTTTATATTCTGCGCAGCTTATAGGTAGTAGGTAGGTACAAAGACTCACCTTTTATTCCTAAAATCACCTAACAAATATTGTTGAGAGATACTTAGGGCATAACTTAAGTACGAGACGGTGTCGAGTGGGCGCGCGTCTGTTGGTTGATTCCTCTGGCGTCTGCTTCGCTTGAACAAATCCGTCAGGGCATCTCTATTGTACGAGTTTGAATATACAAATAAAATAATTATATTGTTCAAACTCGCCCACCAGCTCTCTACGTTTAAACTAAGTATATATATATGCTCGTATATACTCGCATGTTGAGCGTTGGTAGCTCAATTTTAAGGACACGCGCCACATAAGCGAGCGGTGCGGGTTCAAACCCGAGCTCGTACCTATGGATTTTTCAAATCTGATGGTATCTTAATAACTTTTAACTAATTTAAAATTTTGTAAATATTATTTGGACAAAATATGACGTGGTATAAAAACCATTGCAATCGATTCTATTAACGATGCTGTTCAAACAGTATTCGGGTTTCGTATAAACTAAAAATAAGGTTGTTAAAATTTGTTTATTTAGTCATTCCATTTCGGCATAATAAATGCGTATAAACTCACGGGCAGCAGGTAACAAATACATGTAGTTAGACGACATGTCGCCAAACTTGTTCTGACGTTACTCGTATCAATTTGGGAGCTGTGCCTCACGCGTGTACGTTACTTGTTACACTCGTATAAAGTAGAAGTTGTGCAAATTAGCCGTGCTCGCGAAAGTTACAGCGAGGCGTGTGTGTAGCGCACGCGAACTCTGCAGCCGATGATCATGTATTCATGCATAAAGTTTGCACGGCCAGGTGTCCACGGCGTTCTGGTCTGCACTGTACATTACATACGTACTTAGCACGCCCATAATTCATGAAGATGATCGATCTAGCATTCGGAGGCTGATGTTTTTAGCTTGACTTAGTTTTTATTTATTTATTTAAGGACAGCCAACGAAGCATACACCTTACATTAATATTGCTAATTTCAACAGAAAACATTTCATAGTGTTGCTTTACTTAAAGGCTGCCACGGCATGTTGTAGATCAATTTAGTCGTTGGGAACAAAAGTTAAAGCAAGAACGCGGTTGCTTAATATTATGTTATAAGTAAATAAATCACATATATATATATATACATATATATATGTGTGCATGCACCCGCATATATATATACATACTTGTGTGTATTCTAGTTTTGACCACGGATATGTTATAGACTATTGTGTATCCTGTGAGCAATATGTTTTTTTGGATAAATATTGCCTTTCGTGGGTACACACTTTTGACATACTTTGATCACCATTGATTTACTTATACGCGGGCTTCAGTTGAAGGGATAGTGAGATAATTTAGCCACATGTAGCCAAATTAAGTTGAGTTCCGTAGAATGGAAAATTGTGAAAACATAGTGATATGTGGCTAGCTCGTCGCCATGACAATCACAAACCAATATCGAATACAGTTGCCGAATACGATATATGAGGGGAGTATCAATTGATTATAATAGTAATTATTATTATTTATAACTACGCTTTTTAAATTTAAAGCGTGGCTCAACCCTAGGCCCGAGGGGAATTGTTGACCTGAGGTTGCCCTATGTGACGTGAGAAAACTTTCAGAGTATTGCACAAGAATTCTTAGTTCATTCATTTGTTAATGCAAAAATAGAATGCGAACTAATGACCCGCTAGGGGCACTTTAATTGAAGGGAAGAAAACACGAAGTGGAATTGAGATGGAGCGTCGATCGCCGATAGGAAAGATGGTTATTGTTAAAACGGGCATTTAAAATTGCATAAACATTCTTTTGAAATCAGATAATGTTTGGTATTATCTGATTTCAAAATAATTATATTTAAAAAAACGGCGCTTTTATAAGTAACATTTGAAACCATAATTTAAAGATTTTTTTTTGTTTAAACGCAGGGATATTAAATTGAGTAACTGGTATTCCGTATAAAATGCAAAAAAGCTTTCTCTATTCAAAATCTAGTATCGTAAGATATAGTAACTGACATATATTGCGAAGTTAAATGTATTTATTGCACAGCCACAAGTGTTTATTTTATTTATCTATACTATAATCATAAAGAAGAAAGAAGTCGCTAACTTCATACCACAACAAAGCACATTGTCTCATAAGAGTCTACTGGACGCGAAAGATAACATGCATTCTAGTTCTGAACTAAGGTGATACAGTACTCGAGTCTGATGTCTCAATAGTCTGCTATTAAATAATCATTCAGCTGTATAACACTGCATTGAAAACAAATCGCTTATTTTGCCAATAACAACATTACTAAATTACTTTGGAATAACTCCAACTTGTTAGCTACGTAATTATTTTACTAATTATTAAAAAATCAGACCTCAGTACTAAATTCGCAGAGCTTTAAACTTTTACCAATAAGATAAGCAATCTAACCATTGACAAAGCTGATAACCAATTTTAAGTTGCCAGATTCAAAAATAAAAACTAATAACCCCGTTAAAAATATCGAGGCATTAATGGAAGAAGTATTTATAATTGTTAACAGTACTTACATCGTCATTTTCCTCGTCCATTTTTAATTTAACTTGTATACGCTTTTAATGTGCTTGGATGAGCATACACTATCATCACTTTTAGATGTTAAAAAGTTTTATCAACGCCTGTCCAACATATCACAACTCAATCAACATGTTAATCGAGTGATACGAAAAATAGTTACACAATTTTTAAACAAGAAAAAATCGAACGTTTTCGATTCGTTACTATTTCCAATTGATTAACGAACAGAGTTCCAAATAGCACAATGACACTATCGTATCGCCGTACCGTTCGCCGCCGGAGCGACTCTCTTCACCCGTCTCACGGCGCCGATTCCCACTAAAATATACCCATCTCCCCATTTCATAATAATTAAGTCCCGTGTTTACAGAATGTCCGCTGCAAAACAGTGTATTTGCCACGGTTTCAGGGTAAGCACTGATTTTCAAACGTCCCCGGTTGCCCGTCTACTGCACACATGCATCTGTTTACCATTTCATAATACTAACGCAGCCACCACGAGTACTAAAACTTTACCGTTCTTCGAGTCGTAGTTATATTATGTATGTGTGAGTTATTGTATTCTTTTGACGATATGCTAAGATCATACGTAGTTACTATTCAAATTCACAGTTTTCCAGCAACAGTTTGCTGTTGAATTTTCCTTTATGAACGTTTGTTTACAACAATGCTTGCTTAGCGGGACCTACTTAGGAGACTGAAACTTGAGTTATGGGTAAACGGCGCGCACACACACAACAATAGCCGTTTATAGAACTTGGATTGTTCAATATTAAGGGATGCTGCGTCTGTGTGTATTTTTTGTAGCGAAAATATAGCCTAGGAGGAAAATCGATGGAAAATATCTTGCTCTCAGACGACGCCCACAGCCTCAGCCGGGCATCCAACTGTTGCTGTGCTGTAGGTCGATGATGCAGTGGCGGGGATACTTTCAAAGGGGAGAGGGGGTTCTTGAAGAGGCTCAAGCCCTCCCCCTTGATCCGTTCCTGCGATGCTAGATATTACCGCGAATGGGATGGTGTGGAATGAGACAACAGTTGGTGAAAGTCTAGTTTATTATAACATAATCACAACTTATGTACTTATTAATTTCTTTTTGTCTTATCTACTTGATCTTACAAAATATGGCTTACTGTATGTTTATTTAAACCAACGTGCCGTACGCGCCGCACGGCGCAGATACGAGGAGGACTACGCGTCCCTCAGTAATCCTTCGTTTGTTTGGGTAAATTAGTATTTCAAAAATATTTAAATTGCTTCGGGTATTTAATACCATAATTATTATTGCAGTGGTTCATTGATATTTAACAATTCACGGGCCTTTTGAAACAGACTGGAAAGATATCGAATTCGAAATTATAATAATAATCAATTATATATCGGAAACAGCAGCCCCGGTTTAACCCACATGACGATTGTAAAAACATATCTTTTTCGATAAAAGTACCCTGAACTAAATGCATAGTTTCCAAATACGATGTACAAAATAATTATCGTATGCTTGATGTTACAACATACAAAAAAAATAACAGTCCGATGAAATAATACCGATTTTGTACCTAAATTACCGAATTTAAAGTAGGTTATTTTTAGCTGTATATGTTACAAGCTGTGCCCTCCGTTTCACCTGCGTTTATGGTTAATGTTATATAGCCTATATGGCCTATATAGCCTATATAGCCTATATAGCCTTCTTCGATCAATGGGCTGGAAGAATTTTTCAAATTGGACCAGTAGTTCCTTAGATTAGCGCGTTCAAGTCTTTAGCGGTATAATATTAGTATAGATATCTTTTTTATAGGACTATTATTAATAATAATAATAAATAAATAATTTATTTGTAAGAATGTGGTAATAATATCGTGTATTAACAGAAGGTGATGTTAGAAGTCATAATAACCGTAGACCTTGCTTGTATGCAAAGGATTATGAATGTTGAAGAGGCGAGTGAGGTGTGTAAGGATCGTGCCATATGGCGTTCGGTTCTCTCTGCCTACCCCGCTAGGGAAGTGGCGTGAAGTTTAGTTAGTTAGTAATTTGGTAATACAAGATCTTCTATTTATACAATGCCAGCATATCCTATTTATATAAAGATGTGCAAATATTTATAATAGAAAAAAATTAAATTTAATAAATTATACTTTCCAAATTTTGGATACACATCATTAAAATTTCTATTTAAGTATGTCAAATTTAAAGTCAAAGTTAAAGCCAAATACTCTATATTTATATAGGTTTGAAACAAAAACTTTTTATCGTCAGTTTAACAAGAAAATCAACTAATAATATAAATCTACCACCGGTTCGGAATGTTGCTTCTACCGAGAAGAAACCGGCAAGAAACTCGGTAGTTACCCTTTTAATCAACATATTTTACAACGGTGTATAGATCATATTAGCCTCCGAACCATGTCATAAAGTCGGCTTGTCAGACACCAAAATATAAAATAACGATATTTAACAATCGTTCGCATTAGTTCCATTGCTTAGTCCCATTATGGTACTACTGCGATTTTTTTTTGATATTATGTAATAATGAATAAGTTTAATTGTGTTAGTATAATATCAAGTACATATATGTAATAATGTTAGAATACAAAGTAAATTTTTATCAGCTAAGAAGTCTTTTACGGAGTAGTACAATTTATTTATCTAGTTATTAACATTTTAATACAAAATTAATCAATTTATCAAATGCATAAAATGAGTCCCATGGAAATGATGCGTACTTCTCAAGTGGGTACATTTATTAGTAATACTGATGATAATGTCAGTTGTATGTCCTTACGGTAATGTCGGTTTTTCATTTTTCTTAACAAAATTTCACATCAAATGTTATCTTTAGTGAGATAAAAACTATCGATTGGGCTTTTTAATAATACTTTTATTACTCAATTGACTGACGGGAAATGTATGCAGATTCCTGTATCCAGCTCTTATCCCTGTCGTGAAAACCCGTTCCCACGTAACGGGCTAGCCCCATCGCCAATATAAAGTAAATCAGCCCCCCAAGGGGTATGGCATCCCACTTTGAGAAGCTTTAATAAAAAAGCTCGCGTTTATTAATTTCTCGAATGCGCTGTATCGCAGGGCAGTTAATCGCTCGTCCACTGTGAATCTGCTGTGCTTTATGAAAAACTTCCTTTGACTTTGGCCCTAAACTTCCCAGTGAAAATAAAACTACGCCGAATCATCGCCCGCTGAAGCGCGAGTGCCTTCTAGCGCATAAACAATTAGGGCTCGTACAGGGAGACGCGGTGTTAGCTCAATGGTAAGGACGCGCGCCTCTTAACCAAGGAGTGCGGGTTCAAACCCGGGCACGTAACTCTAGATTTTTCCAATCTATGTACGCATTTATACCACTAGCTCGACGGTGAGTTAAAACATCGCGATGAAACCGGCAAATTCAAACAACTTAGGATTTGTAACTATGATCCAAAAGTCCGCGTCGCCTGACGCCCCGCGTCTTCCTGAACGAGGCCTTATTTTTAACCGACTTCAAAAAAAAGGAGGAGGTTCTCAATTCGACTGTCAGCTGATATGGTGTAAGTGTGAAAAAGTAGCCAAGTGCGAGTCGGGCTCGCTAGCGAGGACCTCTTCGTTCGGGAATCTTTCTGTATCACTGCGGTAAAAATCACGCTTTTATAGTAGGACGTTTTATTTTTATTGTATAAATTTAAAAATTTTAGCTGTAGTTTATCGCACCTTAAAAAATATATTTTATGTAAATATCAAAACGATATCTTAGAAGTTAAAAGTTAAACAATTATATAATATATTCATTTGCCGTTACAAAGAAACTTGAGAAAATCATTTAAGTATTTTTTTTTATTTCACTGCTACCCATGTCAAGGTGGCCTAGTCAAATAAAAAATGTTGACATTATGAATGTAAAATACAAAGTTGCATGGTACAGTTATTTGATATCTACACTCTGTCATCTAAACGACAAATATTATAAAGACGAAACATTTAATTGTTTGTTTGTATTGAATAGACTTCAAAGCTACTGGACTGATTTGAAAAATTCATTCACCATTGGTAAGCTACATTATGAGCAAGTAACTTAAGCTATATTTTATCCCCATTTTCCCACAGGAACGGGAGTAACGCGGGTGAAACAGCGGTTGTTGATATATAACTAAATTGCAAAAAAAATTGTTTATGGTTCCTATTTCGTGGTATTTTGGATGGCATTGTTAAGACGACTCCGTCTCCACAGCAACGTTCGCGAGTTTCACTTGAGACGCGACGAAATCTGATTGATTTTCTTATTAATATACTTAATTAGCAGAATTTGAAATTACCAGAATTCAGCGTCTATTTGATACCTTAGTGCGTGGGTATGTTTGAGATAAAAGTTTATGCGAAAAATAGCTTGATTTTCTTTTATTGAGTAAGTGCCAATCGCATGTAAGCACTTAAAGTGCTTAAATATTGTAATAGGCTTATATTTAATACTCATCGATTGTCTTTTAATAGAGATTGAACCAATTTACACGACTCGAAATCATTCGTCAATTTCATTATAATTTTTATTTTTTTTGTCACATGTTCGTATTTCTCTACAAAATGACAATTTTTTTTTTTAGTAGTCCACTAGTTGATGATTGCGTCTATATATATTTTTAAAACTGTATAATTTATTTCATGATAAGCTGTCATTTTTTAGTAAAGAAGCCTTCGTTTGCGGTACACGTTTCGTTAAAATTCATCAATCATTGAATTTGATTTTTGACTATCCTGTAATACCTACCTATACACAGTTACTTCACGATACTTGAGATCGCGTTCACACCGAAACAGCAATGTAGTTAATAGATAATAGCATGAATTCATTTCGGGCATGCGTTTCGTTCCACCACCATACTACATATTACTACCGCGGAGTGTCCTGGTGCTATAGGTTTAAAAAAAAGTTTAATTTTAGGTTATTAAGACGGACTGAGTTGTATCGCCAGGACCGGTTTTACAGGCTTTCCGTATTTGGCGATAATTGAATGAGCTTGGGATATATAATAATAATAATAAAAGCCTTTATTCGCTGACCATATTTACACTTAAACTAAAAATAGTACATACATAACTAATACTATAAAACATATTTTTTTTACTTAATTGTGACATTTAGCTACCAGTTTGCTGATCAGGTTGTCCTTTGACATAGGCCTCCCCCATTTTTTTCCATTCGTCTCTGTTCCTAGTAAACCTTCTCCATCCTTTGGGTAAATCGTCCTCCCATCTTTTGATTTGTCGACCTCTTTGTCTTGTCCCATTTCTGGGATACCATTCCATTACGTCTTTCGTCCATTTTTCTCTGTTTGTTCTCATGATGTGACCGGTCCAGGTCCATTTGAGTTTTCTGATTTTTTGCAGTACATCGCTGACATTCGTTATTTTTTTTAATTTTTGAGTTTGTCCATCTGCCCTTTAGACTAATGTTTAGCATACTTCTCTCCATATTCCGTTGGCAAACTATAAGTTTCTGGATATTTTTACTTGTAGCAGGCCAAGTTTGACACCGATAAGTAAGACATGGCTTGGGATATATAGACATACCTTAATAAAATTATAAAATAATGAATGAATTGAAACGCGGCCTTTGGTTTTGCGTCGCCGGTCTTTGACCGCTGGACAGAGGAGCCCATTAAAAAAAAAAAACATATTGTCCAGTACATCTATAGTAACGAAATGTGGATTTTTTGTGACTTTCTACCAAGTATGCCATCTTATCTAATAGAGAATAACTTTGGTAGTTATCTTGTTTGTTCTGTGTTAGTTTGTGAGCACTGAAGATGGATAACAACATGTTAGAGCTGCAACATGTTGTCTATTGCTGACGCATTCTTTTATTTGCAGTGAGAAGGAAATGGAACGGTTTCCCCTCAAGTCCTCCGTACCAAAGATGGCCTCAACGTACCAGTCAGTTTACAAAAAGGTGAGTGTAGACTCGAAAACACTTATATCTATTGAAGATATTTTGATGAATACATTGATATGTCAAGAGCTGTTAAGCTGCGACTTTATATTGTGGAAAATAAATTTATATAAAATGGCAAATTAATTAAATATAGTAATTTAAATCTAAATGTTTAAATTTGTAATACCATTTTTTGTAACAGATCATTGAAACCCATAAACATAAATAAAACTGTTAAAATTATAATGCCTATTCCCTGAAAATCCTTCAATGTATATTAAGTATTGAACATTGATTTTACATTAATGTTAAATTTATACTTATTTAAGATATCTTATTTGCTTCAATATACAATATTTACGCGCACGGAAAAACAAAAAAAAAGGTTTTTTTTTAAGTAATCTATATCGTGGCTTTTATTCTAGTTCTTTTCGCCAATCTAGTTAGTTAAACCTGTCATGAGTTATAATCTTATCATATCTCATATCTACTAATCTTTCAAAGGCCCGGATGCCTAGCCCTTTGACAGGAGAGTCACGTGCGCCAAACTAGAATGTCCCATTTGTATGTTAATTCTAGAATTTTATTAAGACAGCTAACAACCTTTTACCGACATTTATCAAAATATCTTTAAAACCATTCGCGAGCAACAAAATTAATTCAACTGTAAGTATTGATGCTTTAATTGTTTATTACTTAAATTAGGTATTTATTCACAAATTATGTAGGTAACTTATTACCAGTAAAATCGCAAGAATGATTTCAAAACAATCGCATGCTTTTATTTTCATAAGGAACATATCAAAAATTATGCCGACTTTATTACAAATAAAAAAATATTTATATTAAATATCACACTCCATCACATACATTGATCTGATTTTAAAATAAGTCGTTTAAGCTTGTAGTGCAAATCAGAATCAATCAAAAGACCACAAACACTAGTTTCATCAATAACTGTTTGTTATTGATGAAACTAGTGTTTGTGGTCTTGTGCGCGGATCGAACTCACGCCCTCTGCATTCGACAAGTTTTCTGATCTATTGCACCAACAGGGCTGTCGAAATTTATAATTATTATTGCTCATATACATCAGTATTCTTATAGGAATATTTCTTTATTTTGATTAATAACAATTATGGAATCCTGTAATAATAAAGGTATTTTTTTTATATATTAATCAAATTTATGAGCATATACACATGTCCAGCAAAACAATTTGAATATAAATCTTATTGTCATGATATATGTAGGCTGAGTACCTAAGTAGGTAGCTACTATGTGCTTCAATACATGTAAATTCACGCGTGACAACCTGCATCAAACCTACCACGCTACGGCATGAACATGCACGCTATCTTTTAACCCACTTTAAAAAACGGTTTGTATCGATTGTTTTGAATCGATTGTTTTGTATCTTTAATAGGCTAGATGACTAAAAAATTCTGCTTAGTCCGTCAGTTAGATTATAAAAAAATATTGAACACGTATTTTTTAATTTATTTGTCAAACAAACATTGACGAAGATACAATGCTTTCAAGTTGCGCGTGACGTCACACTTTCGTACAATTTTTACTAAATAGTGACGTCGCAAGCCCCCACTCCAAAACTTTGATGCTCTTTATCTTTGTGATTTTTTGTTAATTTGATAAAGCGAAAAATATGTGTCTAGTATTTTTGTATAATCTAAATGACGGACTAAATAGAATCATAGTTTTTTAATGCAGTCATCATCCCTATTACTTTAGGTATGGTAATTTGGTTACTCGCGAATGGTTAATACACTCTTATCTAATCTTACCTATATATTATTAACAGGTAAAGTTTGATTGTTTGTAGAGGCGATCTCCGAAAATACTTATCCGTTAAAATTTTTCATAGGTTTTTCGAATGAACTTTGATGGTGAATGGTTTTCACAACTGTGATATTATAGAGGTAATTGTTACTGGTTAGGAAATTTTAATATTCTATTGAACCATTAATCGATTGATATTTCATTAGTATTATGGACTGTAAAATATGCAACGCTTGCAGACTGTAATGTCAGGGCGTGTTTTACTCAAACGACTGATGGTGTAGATTTGAAAAGTGTGTTATTTTAGAGATTTGTACGGTGCCAACACCGGCAACCCTTATTGAATGCTAATCTACACTTTTTCACTATTATTATAAATAAGAAATATTTGTATGTATGTATGTAACGAATATACTCAAAAACTACGGGACCGACTCTAATTAGAATGCTACATTATCCTTGATTAACATAAGCTATAGAATAGTTTTGAAAAAAGTTAGAGATTTAAAGTAATTTATTTGAAAAAAGGCTACTTACGAAAAACTATTTTAAAAACTGCCTGAAGAAAAATTTACTCAACGTTTATTCTAAAATGTTTAAAAAATTAATGTCTACCCGTGTGTAGTCGGGACGAGTTGCTAGTTAGGTATTACATCTTTTGCAAGTACGATATTTTTTTACTTTAACTCATCGATCAATTAGTTATCTATGCCTTTACTGCCAAAGTCATCTATCTTCTTACTGGTGTTTAACTACATAAAATGTCTTAAAAATCTTAATTATATTTGTATGATATGCACTCAAAATGTATCAGTGCAAGTAGATATTAACAACAATGTCCTCTTAACCGATTACGGTCACGACTGCCAATCTCAACGAGGATTAGCCATCTGCGCAGGAGATATTATAGAGCACGAGTGTGTGCGCAAACACAGGTGCACTATCTGTTCCTTCACTCTCATAGTCCGGTGAGACGGCAATTCGACATGACCGGAGAGAGATCAGGCGCCAACGGCTTAACGTGCTTTCCGAGGCACGGGGGTGATTAAACTGCCAACTTCCTGACTCCGGGCTGTTACTGGGTAATTGCAATATTGAAATACCCAGCCACAAATTTTAGATCCGACCCGGGATTCGACCCGATCCGAACCCGGGACCTCTTGGTCCTTAGACGGCGCATGCTACCACTAGACTAACGAGGTATGTAGATAAATAAATATAAGACAGCGCATATGTACATTGATCTAATTCTAAAGTAAATACGTTAAGAAATGTATCTCAAATATTCCTGAGACTAGTTCCATATACTGTTATCTAATCTTACATCTCATCACTTACTACTTGTCTCGGCGCGGGAATCGAATCCGCGCTGCTTGCGTTGACGGGAAGTCTGAACCATTACACCGACGGGACTATCTTATAAAGCCTTATTAAGAGAAGTTCTCAAATTAACACAAACGTAAAATAAATCTACCAAAAAAATTAAATACAAAATTTGTTATACGAATTAAATGACTAAGATTTTCTATTTTATTTTTCTAACTATTGCAATCGTCAGAAAAAATGTGACTCGCCTTTGATGTTAGGAAAAACAAATTAATAAAAAAAAAACCCGCAACTGAAGGTTAACTTGTTTATGTCTAGACTAAATCGATTTCTTATAGCGTCTGGAATTCTTATAAAAGGATCCACCTTCAGAGAAAATAAGCATCATTACCTTCAATTAAGCGATAATCATACTTGTCGAGGAGAAATTTATTTTTAATTTGTATGGGGTTTTGTTAGTCTGAGTGTTCATGCGTTTGTACCAATGTACCAACTGATTATGTGGACGTGGAGTCACTTGTCATATGTTATTTACAATTTTCACTCTGATTATAACTCAATTTTCTTTTTGCATGTTAGGAGTTAGCTGATCGTTGGACTTTGTCTACCTCTTGCTATGGCGGGCCTGATATTACGAGTATGTGTCTGTGTTTGCGTCAACAAGAGACAGGATGCTAGCTGTTTACAAAGGACTTTTATTCAGTATTTCAACTTGAAGTTGAATTGTAAAACGGTGTCATTGCATCTTGTTGAATGCTGATTTTGCCGGTTAAAGGATGTACTTACTTAAACGGATTGGTATAAAAAAATCAAAACCCTAGTTTGAGATTTATTAGAAATAAGTGATGGATGGATTGTGTGAAAGATGATATGAGTGAAATGAGAGTGGATAGATGGATGACGGCTGACCGGGACGTATGGAAGAGGAAGACATGCTGCGCCGACCCCAGATGAACTGGGAGAAGGGCAAGAGGATGTGAGTTTGAGATTTATTAGAATTTTTTGATTCTGATTAAAGGGTTTGGTTATCGATTTACTTAGTTTATCACGTAATTTGTAATTAATGTACTGAAATATATTTTGTAAATTTATAATAGACACAAATTACAAATAATTCGTTTTTTTTGTTGCTGGTCTGATATAGAATACGGATACATGCACACACTAAAACTGCTTCAGGGATTATGGGCTTGATGGTATGTACTACTTTACTATATCATCAATAAGTTTAGGAATAAACGAAAAGTCTCATAATTCGCTCCGATGATGGTGGCTCTACAATTAAGCCTGTCTGTCGACATGGTAACGGAGGACAACTCCGTGGCCAGGTGGCTGGGGTCACTGTGGCCCCTCCCGGTGTTGCCAGCATAGAATTCAGTTTACCCTTTAAATACATGTGGACGGGTAAGCCGTTCACGTGTGTTTCGGAGCATGAAAGCTTAGGCTTGTCGCGTCGCGACAAATATCGCTTGTTGGGTATTGTGGTCGAATTATTTTAATCCTGTCACAGTATACTGAGTAACAATGTAAATTTGTTTCCAAGCTTTGTAAGACATGGTCCAATGATTTCTATATTGGGAATATGTCGAGAATGTCTCTTGATATTAAATGTAAATCTTATTGAATTATCACCATCTTTCTAGCATTACGTCTGTCTGTTCTGGGTCAGCTTGGATCTTAATTATGGATTTAGTCAGTCTGGTCACATTGAAGCAACGGCCATCAAAAAAATTGGATTATAGTTACAAATGCATAGTAGTATTGTGTAGATTTGTTCGCAACAAATACATGTTTGTATTAGAAAAATGCAGACATGTCTGGATTTGAAGCGACACCTCGCATTAGAGGCGCGCCTCTTAACCACTAAACAACCACAGTTCTATATAGCCTCAACTATATAAGCGCCCCCCTTAAAGTATGATAAACAGTTATTCAGTGAATTACTCAACAAGTCATTCCATTTATACTGAAATGTCCACTTTAAAGGCTGTCTGTTGACATGGTAACCGCCAAGAAACGCGAGGGAGGCCGGGGTGGCCCGACCCGCGGAGTTTTGCGAAATACTCGCTACGTTTACTTGCAAAGGTTTCACTAAAGTTAGTCCAAGTTGCAATGTCCCTTGCTCCTATGAGATTGCATCAGTTGAGTCCGTAGCTTTCGTTTTTCCTGGTTTGAGTTCTGAATTAAACAGGCGCTGTTTTAATATTTTAGATACACCACTGAGCGTAGTAAAGTGAGCTAAGAACCCTCATTTGGTTGCATTACGTTTTTATTCCTAAAAAAATATTTTGTATCAATAAAGCCAAAGAGTAAAACTCCCGAGTTTTTCAGTCCAATTGTTTTGTTTAGGAAAAAATTGTGAAGTTCATTCAAATTCAAATTCAAAATCTCTTTATTTATATAGGTTTCAAAAAAGCACTTATAAATAGTCAATTTAAACAGAAAAAAGGATTACCACCGTCACAGTGTAGACGTACATCACTTTTCGGTATACGTATAGTATAGTCAGCAAAAAAATTATAACAAAGAATTAATGGTTTAATTTTAGTATCATTATCTTCCATCATTAAGCACATAATAAGGAAATTCTCAAAAAAATTTGGACAAAGGACAAATAGATACGGTGACAATTTTTTTTTTTCCGTTATTATTTTTTTCTTCACCATAAAAGCAAATAGGCACGAGATAAGGTACCATAAAAATTTATTCCAGTTTAAAAAAATTACCAATTAAGCCGTCAGCTATTTCTTTTTATCTTTCGCCTAGTATCCATAGTACAAGCATAAGCTTAGTTTGGAACTAGGGAATTGGTGTGAGAGTCTGGAGAATTTATTTGTTTATTATTATTATTATTATTATTTATTTGATATTGTTGATGTCCCTACCGGCGTCCCACAAGGCTCACATTTAGGCCTCTTATTTCACAATGCGTATCTGTATGATATACACAGACCTATTCATACGTAAGGATTTCTCATTTACGCGGCCGACAAAAAGATATTTTGCCAAATGAATACTGCGGAAGACTGTCTATTATTGCAAAAGGATTTAGACATGTTTGCGGAGTGTTACAATAAGAATAATATCACAGTTAAAACTGCCAATTGTGAACGAAAACATTTACTCGAAAACCGAGAGCCATTGTACAAAATTATCATTTTAATAGGACACATGTGTAAGAGATTTGGGCGCACATTACTATCAAATAAATGATGAAACTTTCAGTTCACATCGACAATATGACAATAAAGGAATACAAAAACTTGGGATTCGTACTTAATGTGTGTCAATCATTTACTAAAATACTAACTAACTAAACTTCACGCCACTTCCCTAGCGGCGTAGGCAGAGAGAACCGAACGCCATATGGCACGATCCTTACACACCTCACTCGCCTCTTCAACATTCATGATCCTTTTCATACAAGCTCTACGGTTTTTATGACTCCTAACATCAACTTCTGTTAACACACGACCAATCTGGTCGTGGTAGGTGAGCCTGGGCCTTCCGCGGCTCCTACATCCTTCTACTTTCGCATTGTATATATGTTTAGTTAATCTTTCGTCATCCATTCTTTCCACATGTCTGGACCACCGCAGCATGCCTCTTCTTACATTGACTCCGACACTGTCTTTTAGACCGACTCTCTTTCTTACATCATCATTCCGAACGCAGTCTGTGAGCGATACTAAAATACCGGTGTTGAAAATGGTATATGCCGCGTACGCGAGAAGTATTTTAGAATATGCCAGTCCAGTGTGGTCACCTCATTACATCATAGATAGAAATTGAAGAAATAGAAATTGAACGAAAAAATCAGAATAATTGAGGCCCTAAAAAAATAATTGTGCTAAATTAATAAGTGTATCTAAGTTTTTTTTTCTTTCGACTAAAATATAAACAAACGTAAGTTTAATATTGAAGTACTTTACGATGTGTTATTCAAAAATATATAGTTGTCGGTTTTACCTATATTAATTATCTGCCTGTACTTACTGATTATTGGTAGGCAAATCTGTAATTGGCCGTTCTGTTTGTAATGTACTAGTTATAAGTAATCATTAAGTTTGTGCTGTTGATTTTCTAAATAAATAAATAATGAGGGTAAACCTGAAATATAAATGTGTAGATATGATCACACTATCACTCCTAAACTACATCAAATTGCGTTTCAAAACTGGACTGAGTTGGTGGCATCTGAGTCGTTATTTAATATAAAAACCGGGCGACGCCACTAATACATATTTTTCAAAATTGAAATGTTGATCGCCATAAATGAAATTCTGAATAGGAGTCTGAGATGATAAATATTAATAACAAGTTAGAAATTATGTGACTCGAAATAATTTTCCGTTGTTATCATTGATTGCAGTCTATTAAATTAGCATATGAATTACTAATATGCTACGTGCTTATACATGACTATCATGATTACTAATTGTTTATAATCGTCAAGATGACTAATAAATACTATTTAGTCCGTTAATTAGATTATAAAAAAAAATTTAACACGCATTTTTTTTATTTATTTGTCAAACAAACATTGACGAAGATACAATGCATGCAAGTTGCGCGTGACGTCACGCTTTCGTACCTATAATTTTTAAATTAAAAGTGACGTCGCAAGCCCCCACTCCGAAACTTTGATGCTCTTTATCTTTGTGATTTTTTGTTAATGTGATAAAGCAAAAATATGTATCTAGTATTTTTGTATAATCTAACTGACGGACTAAATAGAATTATAGTTTATTGATGCAATCATCGCTATTTAAAAAAAAAATCTTTATTTTCGGCTAAATGCATCTTAAGAGCTTAATTGCTCCCTGGACTCTGTCGACCCCTTCTGGGATTACAGGCGCAATGAAATCCCTTCAGTACAAATGTTAATGTAAATCAAACATCGCTTGACCAGCTATAATTCAGCAGACGCTATTCATAGCGAGCCTTCCCCATAGTGAATGTCTCTTCAATCAATAATACCTGTATCGTATGCATTGTTAATTGGCATTGCCGCCCCGCCACCCACCGCCGGCTTAAACACATCAACACCGAATCTGGGCAGACGGACTATCTATCTATCAAGTCTATAATGTTAATAAGTGGTGGATGCGGGCGTAGGGCGGCGGGATTCTCCCCACCACCTCACACCTTCCGGAAAATTTGTGTAGGGCTGCCCTGTGATTGAGATCTGATGTGGGAATTGCATTTTTCTTTGCAGAGGTTTCGTAGGACGGCGATGTGCGAAGATTTCTTTGTCTTTGTCGTGTGAGAAACACGGGTAGGGCTGCGGTTGTATGCTGCTATGTTAGGTTGCATTTACATCAAAGATGTGCGATATTGGATAGCGAGCGACATGTTTAATAAAATAACTAATAGAATCACAAGAAATAATACTAACGGATTTGTACGCGATATGCATTATAAATATAAAATCAGACTACATTAAATACATTGATCTAACTCCGAGGTATGTAGCTTAAGCACTTGTGTTAATACTGATATCAGAAACAACAGTGGTATTATATGTGGTAGGTTGAATATTAACACCCAGACAGAACAAACACAAGTATTCATCATACGAATATTTGACCTGAGTGGGGATCGAACCCACGACTCTCAGCGCATGGGTCACTACCGAATTCGCCATCGTGCTTGTCATTTTACATTATGTAGAATATCAATACTTATAGCTTTGGCATTTCTAGTGATAGTTTTAAACTTTCGCTTTGTAACATAGTTTCAATTATTAGACTTCACATTGCGCTGTAAATGAAGCGATTCTATTTGTCTCTAGCTAACCTCTGGTGGAAACGCAGGTGTTCATCTTCATATTTTTACCGTATGTTGCCGTGAACTTGAATTTGAAGTTGCCGTTTGAACCAACAATCCTTGTGACGCGTGTCCTTACCGTTGAGCCAGTCAGTAGCAGCGCGGGTCCCGTATTAAATGTTTAGCAAAAGACCCTTGCATAAAAAAAAAATCCTTTGTTTAAATCTTAGGGTTTCCATTTACAACTGAAACGCGAGGCCTGTAGCATTTGCTACCTCCTGTTATATGGCTAATCCGGCAGTGGAGCCAGTACACGTTTTTGTAATTGATGTCGTCTTTACCGCGTTGCTCAGCGATGCAGTCCTATCAGCACTCAACATTTTTACATTTTTAAGATGCATACGTGTAATTCAAATTTCGAATGAAATGATTCCATTTATGTCTGCTAATGGATTTATAACAAATTCTCTTGCATGTCAATAATCATCTTCCTAGCGTTATGTCGCGTGCTTAGACGGGGTCTGCTTAGACCATGATCCAGGATTTAGCGAGTCTGGTAATTACATTGAAACGACTGCCGATCTGACCTTCGTAACCCTAAGATAGGGGAACCAGACAATTTTTGGATCATGGTTACAAATCCAAAGTTGTTTGAATTTTCAGGTTTTATCACGATGTTTTCCTTTACCGTCGAGCTTGTGGTATAAATACGTACATAGACTTGAAAAATCCGGAGGTACGTGCCCGGCCTTGAACCCGCACTCGGTTAAAAGGCGCGTGTCCTTACTATTGAGCTACCACCGCTCCTCTTGCATGTCAATAATACAATAAATAATACATACTTTGTGATTTTAACTCCAGCTTATATCAAGCTAGTAAAAACACAATTGTTATCTCAATACACATTATCACTATCTCGTCTAGATAGCCGCACGTGAATGTAGATTAATCGGCAAACGATTGACATGTTTCATCGATTTATGCAGTTCATTTAACATCTGATGAACATGGACATTTGTACTAGAGTCATGGATGTTAATAAACGTATTGATGTTAAGTATGTATGTATGTATGTATACTAAAATGCCATCAAAATGGTTTGCATACGGTCACAGCTCAAGTCTCTTGCTTTTAACTTTCGTATAAATAAGTATTTTTGTTGTCAGCATTAAAGGCTTATTATATAAATAAGTATAAGTCATTTGTTTCCTGTATCATTTACATAATGAGCACCCTGTACTTTGCATTACAGATGTTACTGATTTTTCATTAAATAATATATTATTTTTTTCTAGTAAATCTATGATCCTTAATGAATCTTTCATCAACATATTTACTAATACTCTATTATGATGAACTCTGATACAATTGACTGCCTCGTTGGCCTAGTGGTAGCATGCGCCGCCTAAGGACCATAAGGTCTCAGGTTCAATTCCCAGGTCGGGCCACAATTTGTGGCTGGGTATTAAAATTACTCAGTAACACCCCGGAGTCAGGGAGTTGGCGGTTTAATCACCGCCGTGCCTCGGAAAGCATGTTAGGCCGTTGGTCCTGCGCTTGATCTCTCTCCGGTCATGTCGAATTGCCATCTCACCAAACTATGAGAGTGAAGGAACAGAGAGTGCATCACACACTTGTGCACTATAATATCTCTTGCGCAGTTGGCTAATCCTCGTAAAGATTAGCAGCCGTTACCGATATCGGTTAGGAGGACATTATTATGATGAAGTGCAAAACTATACAGATTCTAATTATGTGCTTATTGGTATGTTTCTTTATAAATTTGGGTGACTTACGTATTCTTAATTAAGCAAGATAAAATGGACAATAAAGTAAATTTTTATCTAATTAATTTTTGTAACCTTGTGGTTCAAAAATGAAAATAGCTGATAGCTATCTAGTCACGTTTAAATAGATTGTACAGTCACAAATAAACAGCGTTAACTGGTTAAATGATTTCAAAGAGAGCCACAACAGATAAAACTGACATTACTGATCTGTTAAACGCGACGAACTAACAATTAATTATTCACCCATCGCGTCTGTCCTTGTGTCATTATCATCTGCCTATTTTAGCCTCATATTTAAATAGCGAGATTTAGCATCGCATAACAGATCATATCAAGCCGCTATTGAAGAAACCGAATTACATTAACATAATAAAGCGTCTGTGAATACATTACTCGTCTGCGGCGTAACGTCTTTGAGTCAATATTAGTATGAATTTTGTTTAGTAGTGAATTGTTGGTTGGAACTTGTTTAGTTTGTGACAGAACCTGTCTCCGCCTACTAAGTGATACGAGGTGTTTATTCGTATGGCCGGTATCAGTTTTATCCTTAGACTAGCTGACCTGGTGAACTTCGTAACGCCCTGTTCTCGGATTTTCAAAACCCATTTTTTTTCGTGCAATTTATTACTTTTTTTTTCATAAGAAACAAACACAACTAAAAAAGAATTAGCGAAATCGGTTCAGCTGTTCTCGAGATTTGCGCTTAGCAACACATTTAGCGATTCATTTTTATATTATAGATATAGATAAGCGTTGTAAATCTAGCCTAGACTCCACACGTCACACAATTTAGATATTCTCTTACTCTACACTTACAGACTTATATAATTGACACACACTGCGTCACGTGCCGGTACCAAGAGACACGGTTTTCTATAAAAAAATATCTATCTTAAGTTAAACTCTCACAATAGGGAATATGCTTGAAAAATATAAATAAATAAATATCAGACTACATCACATACATTGATTTGATTTCGAGGTAAGTAGCTTAAGTACTTGTGTTACGGATATCAGAATCAACAGTGGTATATTACAAATATATACTTAAATATTGCATATTAACACTTAGACAGAGAACAAACACAAGTATTCATCACACGAAAGTTTGTCCTGGGTGGGGATCGAACACATAACTCTTGGCGCATGGAGCAGGGTTACTACCGAATGAGCCAACGAGCTTGTCGTTGAATACAAACAATGTTAACAGAACCAAAGGTGACCAGACCAAGGAGATATAAGTAAGCGTCAGAACCCCTGGACCAAGAGCGATATTTTATGTTTAGAGACTAATAATAATGTTCAATATCTTTTTGAGTATCAAAAAGATATTCAATTACTAAATTAAATTATCTAGTATCTCGACGAGCAGTGAAAAAAAATTGGCCGGACATTCTGTCGTCAGGTTTTCTGCACCACATTATTTTGACTTAGTTGGAGACAATATATCATAATTATTTATTTGTAAATGTTCAATACCTTTTATATATATTTTTCAAATTTTATGGCGTCCCAGGAAGAAGTTACGGATGAGTGAAATTATACTATGTACATTCTCCCTCTAAATAAGAATAATAATAAGTAAGTTAATAAGAGTAATAACTATTATAAACTCAAAAGTTTGTATGTATGGATGTGTGGATGTATGGATGTATGGATGTATGGATGTTTGTTACTCAATCACGCCAGAACGCCAGTGAACGGATAAGGATTAAATTTGGCACAGGGATAGATTACAGTCTGGAATAACACAAAGGCTATTTTTTGTCCCGAAAAAATGTCCGGTTCCCATGAGATAAAAAATAGTAGTTCACGCTGGCAAAGCCGCGGGCGTTCGCTAGTTTAAAATAATGTAAAAAAAAAAGAAAGCGAAAGTTATTTCTATCATCTCCCTTAGTATTAAGAATGTTATTATGTTACGCTATAGATCTATTAATTTACAGAATCACTGAAACACTAGGTACATTATAGATGATTGCTAATTTAAAAAAATATCTCATACAATTAATCATCATTATCTTGACTTCCGCATTACTGGTTATCAGTATAGTCCGTTCATCTCTCATACAGCTACATAGTAATATTTATAATTTCCCTTCGCCCCGTACATTCTGGCAACACTAACGCCTATATTTGTGGGTAAATTATTTGACTGCTAAATACCCTCTCATTGTGCTTTTAACAAATTCCGTCTGTCACGTCGCCACTAGCGTCACACAGCTGGCTCCTCCGTTAATTACTGAAAACAATTCGTGTGTTTTATTGGACCGCAGGAAAATAGTTTTTTTCCATGCATATTCCCCACTGTGTGTTCGTGTTCTGCCGTACAGATAAGTTGTAGTAAGTTAAGTAGTTATGGAGTGCAGGAAGATGAAAGTCAGGATACTATCTTCAAATTTCCGAAAGATAAAACTGTCTTATAGCAGTATTTTAACTCATATTTGCCATAATTAATCTAATGTTTTGCTAATTAAATTACTGTTGCGAATAAATATAAATAAACCCGCGTAGCCAACCCACAAACAGTCACATTTGACCATCATTTGACATTTCGGGGACCTCACGCTACACAAGCGCCCCTAGTGGTGAATTCATACGCGATAGCCCTCATTGAAAGGTAAACTAAATAAACACGTACAATCGTAGTCCATTCTCATCTTAGCTGCAAGCAATCGGTTTCGCTCCGCCTTCTTCACGGCCCAACGTTTATACCGAACCTAAATGTGGGATTGACAAATCTCAATTAATTTCATTCTTTCCCGGCGCAAATATTTGTGCCGGCCCTGGTCAGCAAACATGTTCTCGCGTGTTTTTTCAGTACCGGTAGTGAATTAAATCTCTGTAAAATGGTATTTACTGGGCACGATTGCGATTGTGATATTTGGTGTTGAATTTTAAATTGCTTGATGTGACGGTTAGTGGGAATTTGTTTTGTTTTATTTAGGTAACTATTACTGGCCATTAAATCGGCAATCAGCACGATTGTTTGTTACTTTTTACGATTAATTAATAAAAAAAGTTTCTACATGTCCAGCGATAATACCGCGATGTAATTAGTACATAATAATTACCCCTAGCAGTAGCGACATCTATTGGTATAATTGAGAAACTAATTTCTCTTACATAGAGCTAATAGGCACGCCTATAATTGGTATGAATATTGATTACATACGAACTTAAACACTATACATAGTACTTGAAGTATTTCTCCTGTTAGTAAGTCAATACTAAAAGTTTATGAGAACTTTTTTCATTATGATGAATTACTTAAACATCAAACTAAACTATAGTTAAAGTTTTAGGTACAAGATTACTCAATGTATACCTATATAATGAAAAAAAAATTTCCAGCAACTACCAATGTCTAGGTTAATATGGAATTGTCGGAATGTCACCAGATATTTATTACATTAATATTCGAAATGAAATGAAATGAAATGAAATGAAATGATCTTTATTTATATAGGCTTACAAAAAGCACTTATAAATCGTCAGAACAAAATAAATATAAATATAAATATAAACCGGTTCAAACAGCAGATTCTACCGAGAAGAAACCGGCAAGAAACTCGATAGTTACTCTTTTAAATTCGCCATCCCTTTCTCTCATTGCGTTAGTCAGACATCACATCTTTCCAATTACCTCCCATTTTTTCGCTTTATCCGCGACTTACTCATTTCCTTTCTCTTTTAATGCATGTCGGCCACTTTTGATCAGACTTTACTACTAGGACTTCCCTATCGACGGTAACGTTTTCACAAGTTCAATGTCTGGGGTTAGATACAATTGAAAACGACTGTTTTGTATCATATATCACAAAATAAATAAAATATCATAAAGTAATATTTGTCTACCATACAATAAATAAAACCAATACATACACTCACCATTGTAGCTGGATTTTGTATCTAATCGCAGAAGATTCAAATCAAATACTGGAGAAAAAAAAAGAAATCTGGACATTTAAACGGTATACTTCTAACGGAACGGTAAAATAATGAAATGTACGCTCACAACTGCATAGGCCATTGATTAACATCGCGCCGTGTAAAGGCCCAAATACCCAAAATAGGCGCGCTGATGGGAGTCTAGTACATCGCTACAACGGTCGGGGGGCAGACCCCCCGCCGTGACCGCCACCCTCGCCTCCCGTATTATGACATGTTCGGAAGGGGATTAATTTGAAACACCACTGGTCTGCATTTTAAACAAGCGTTTTACCTGGACTTGTCCGTGCATTTTAACGTGATTTATGTTGATAGCAAAGATACATTCATTTTCAAATTGATATTCTGATATCAATTTAACCGCTAAATCGATTGTGTTGGATTTCAAGAAGTGTCATTCATTCATTCATTATTGTGGTCTCGGTGACAGGTTAAAGAACATCTTATAAAGCGCTAATTTTCGGATCAGGTCTTAGTTTTAAAAAGTATGCATATTAGCAATACAGAAACAGTATAAAAGGCTCACAATTCCTTTAATTGTTAACATAGCCATACGGTAAAACATAGCGCATTCTATTTGTAAATTAATTGTATTCTCCACAGACGTCAATCTTTGGGAGCTGTTCTTGATCCCCGATTAGAGTTCAGGTGCAAAATAACACTCTGATTGAGGTTGTAAAGTCTCATGTATATTTAGCGGCAAAATTTCCCCTTTACAATTGACGTTTTTGTGACACTTACATGTTGACGTCAGACGCGACCGGTCCGAATCGCTTGGCGGTTGTAGCCACAAATCTAATAAATTTTGAAATAGAGTTAGTTATCAGAATATGTAGCACGCACGCATAGCATGAAGCCTATTCATTTACTATAACGTCTATGTATAAATCTTACCGCTAGTCAACAGACTTTTAATAACAGACAGTTAAGCTATGAAAATATATGGATGTTTCCCTCAGCTCTTAGAATCCTAATTAGGCGGAGCATAGACGCTGTCAACGCGCTGGCAAGCGCTCAAGCGAGTTAAAGCCTAAGTCCTAAGTGTCTATCGCAGGGGTACCCAACCTTTTAGTCACTAGGTACCACTTTGATTTTATATAGTTATCAAGGACTGCTACGTCGAAAACGAACTGTGTTAATTGTAAAACCTTTTTTCTATTAAAACTAATAATATTATAGGTCTTCGTGGACAAATTATAAGTTTTGCGGGCCACTGGTTGTGAACCACTGGTCTAGCGCGACCACTTTTTACTTAACGCCACTTAAGCGGACAGCCTTGTCTGCGTTTTTCTTTTCTTTTCTTTTAAAAGTTGTTTTTAGGTTATAGGAAGTGAGGGAGCAGTGTTCATTTCATTTCATTTATCGTTAGTACGTTCCGTCTTGTCTGCATACCGGCTTAAGCTTTATTTTTATTTATTTTTTATTATGTTGAGTTCATTTGAATAAGTGTTTACTTACATACATAACATCACGCCCATAATCCCTGAAAGGGTAGGCAGAGTCAGGGCAGCGGGCCCCTTTAACCGCATTCAGTCAAAAAACAAAACTGGGCTAGGTAAGATAGAAAATTGTGACAAATGGTTAGCTCGTCACCTACACAATCACATACCCAAAACCCGATGTACCATTAGTCGCATTTTACGTCATGCTAGGCAAGAAATACAGTTGGGACATTGTTTTTAACCGACCAACACGGGACTATAAAAAAGTAAATAAGTGTTTAGTAAAGTTTGTCGTAAGAGGCGACTAGTGGTATATCGGGTTTTGGGTATGTGATTGTGTAGGCGACAAGCTAGCCACTTGTCACTTCTTTTTCACAATTTTCCATCTAACCCAGCCCAGTTTTATTTTTGGCTGAATGTGGTTAAAGGGGCCTGCCGCCCCTTTGACTCTGCTCATAACTTTTAAGAGACGAATTTTAAGGCGCTGGTTGTTTTGTTCATTACCGCCGTGCCTTAGTATGGTGTAGGATAAAATTATATTATTTAATCGCTAATAGATAAATAAAATTAATGGCTCTAAATAATGACGAACAAATAGACAGACCGACCGCATTACATTAGATACGTGTGTCGCGCGTCACCCATGCGTGACGGAGGGCACACGGCGGGCAGCCACCCTGAGTACAGGGTGTTCTGTTGCATCTGACAAACAAATTATGTTTATTACAATCTGAACAGCTATTCGCATTTGACGAACATTCAGTGAAGTTGTTCTGGAACTTTAGATGATAGTTATCATAGAATTATATATTGGCTATATACTAGCTAAAATTGAACTAAATTTCGGAATAGTATAAACGAAGGTTTTTTTTTTTAAATTGTTACTTTTTACGTTACATATAGTGTAATGGATTATTATTAACTTAAAAAATCCTGCTTTTCCGATTCTCCTGAACTTTATTTTATACGTAAGATTTTAATATCTTAAACGATTTCTACTTATTACACGAACCAATATCATTACTTTTTATGAACGTAGCTTGGAACATTTTAAATACATAAACAATCTTAATTCGTTACCAGACGGTACATCCGTCACCCCGCGGAAGTCCCGTTTCCGCGAACACCCTGTCTGACGGGGTGCACTACACAGATGTCAGACAACATAATATCGCAGTATAACACAAATATACACAGCTTAGCCCGCTCTGCCCGGGTATGCACCACCCCGGGGGCGGGGGCGAGCAACCTGAGCCGCGTTGGGCCAGACACGGCGGCTGTGCGATCCCGGACTTTACGGGATGTTGATCATGAAAAACATAAGCATAACATCACGCCCATTAGGGGTAAGCAGAGTCAAAGAGGCAGCAGGCCCCTTTAACCACATTCAGCCAGAAACAAAACACGGCTGGGTTAGATGGAATATCGTGAAAAAGCAGTGACAAGTGGCCAGTTCGTCGCCGACACAAACACAATTTGATAACGATATGACGTAAGAACAAGTTCAAAAACTCTACCTTTTCCTATCTGTGATCAATTCCCTGTACGCATTATAAAAAAATACTGGTCGTAAATTGCCATATTTGAGGTGATTATTTCGTCGGGATTCTAAAAATATTGTACTTTTCCACTGAAAATTAAACCGGCAACTCGTTATATCGAAATCCCGCCGTTGAAGTTTTCGTATACCGGGACTTGTGGCTCAGGTGCAACTCTAACGGGGTTCATATGACCTGATGGACAAATTAACTTACCTTGCTTGCAAATTAACTTGAAGCGCGGTGCGTCGAAGGTTTGATTCCGCGTGCAATTACGAACTCCGCTCGCCCTTCGGTGCCTAGGTTATTTTTTACAGGTTATGACGTGCAGTAGAATTTGTTATGAATCCACTTGCAGAATAAATTATTTCATTTCATTTCATTTCATAAGAATTGTTATCTTTATAATGTTTGTTAATATAATTTAGTTGGATGGTTTTGTATGATTCGACAATTTTTAAGCGAGCCTTTTATTGGATTGCATGGTCAGTCTATGTCTCAGGATGTATTCTCCGTCTTCGTTATAATAAATAATAATGTCCGACGACATCACATACATTGATCTGACTCCGAGGTAAGTAGCTTAAGCACTTGTGTTACGGATATCAGAATTAATAGTGGTATTATAAATATATACTTAAATATTGGAAATTAACACCCAGATTCAGAAAAAACACAAGTATTCATCATACGAATGTTGGTCCTGGGTGGGGATCGAACCCACAACTCTTGGCGCATGGGGCAGGGTCACTACCGAATGCGCCATCGAGCTTGTCGATATGCCTATTTAATGTAATTTTTTTTGTGAATTTAAGGTTAAATACCTATACTCTCTTACAAATACATATTTCAAAATCATTACAATAATTTAAGTGTGTTTGTACAATGTAGTTATTAATTCGACTACATCCATTGGGATGAAGAAAATATGTATGTATAATACACAATGTAGTTAAAAGTAGTTTCAATACTCACTATCCGCTCCGCCGTAGTCGTGTGCCCAGCTTAGGTACCAGAAACTTCTTGTAATTGTATCAGATGAATTCCTGGCAGATAGTGAGGAGGTCTGTGGTTTAGACATGTTAAGTGTTAAGTCTCATACATAGGGTTGCCAATTGATTAACTAGGATTAAATTATGCATCAGGTGAAGGCTGTTGTAAGTTATCGTTAAATTGACAAAGGCTTCGTTGAATTATTTTGTCTTTAGATTATTTATTTCCAGTGCATCACTATCAACGTGAATTTGTCTCGAAATGTCGTAATGTTTTTTTTTTCAGTCACCGGAACATCTAAGACGTAGTTCAGCTAAATCACGTTGAACCGTGTCGCCGTACTGAATGTATTTGCGTCGGGAGTTCAAAACACATTCGCCGTCTGGTTTTCTGGGGGTCTAGCTATTCCACCACTATAAACTGAGCTCTCGTTTGTCGGGCTGCGTACTTGACTACATATCCGCTTAAGTTGGTTATTCCCAGCTCTCTAGATCTTTCCGGCCACCTGTTACGAACTTGTTGCATCATAACTTGGTCATTCTAAGACATTGAGAGGCTTCTGTTGTTGCAGAGATTTCTTTGTTTAGCTTATGTTTCAGCCCATAAAGTTTGATTAAGTCGGAGACTTGCTAGGGGTGTCATAGCGTTTACGAGTATATGAGAAATTAGATAAAATTATAATGACGAAATTAAGTGCATAATATATGCACTTATTCGTAAGTACATCAGTTCGAAATCCCGTCCATCGAGTACCTGCCAATGTTAATATCTGTGAATGGTATAGGGTGAGGGGTGGCGCCGGGAGATGGGTGGCGCGGTGCATCCCACCGCCCCGCCCGCTGCATACACGGACAAATAGGGGGTCGTGCGTACACTGTACGTTAATTGTGGCCGATCGAAGTACCTAGGCTTCCACGGCGGGGATGCTAGCCCTGTAGCTCAGTCTACTCGCAGGCTTCCACCCGCTAGGACGTGCAGCGAGCGAACTAGTGATACCAGCCAGTTCTGTGATTAACAAAGGCGATACAGGAGCCCCGCCGGACCGCTCCTTGCTTGAAACTAATGTAACACATTTTTATTAGCTTTACGAGCAATTTCTGACGTTACCTGATTTTTTTTATAGTTTGCCAAATGTGCCGCCTAATTTTTAACCGCGTCTATTTCAACTTAAATTATTTATACGGTGTACCTCTGATACTTTACAAAGAATTTGGTTAAATTTCAACCGCGTTTTTTTCGCCGCCATTTATTTTCCGTAATTTTCGTAAAGTGAGAAAAGGTGTTGCTGGAAGGTGCATCCGTACGGTAAGTCTTAGTTTAATTGTTGTGGTTGAAGCCGAGTCCTCCGAGCTGCGAGACCCGCGTGAATGAAAACCTCACCTGTTGATTTTGTCCTTATCCGGCTGCTGCTAGAATAAGATTTATTTATAGGTGATGCTGTGCTGCTGCTGCGAGTGACAAATAAATGTGCATGCTAGCTCCACTAAGTTGTTTGTTAAG
Organism: Glyphodes perspectalis; assembly: GCA_951394215.1. NCBI lineage: Eukaryota > Metazoa > Arthropoda > Insecta > Lepidoptera > Crambidae > Glyphodes > Glyphodes perspectalis. The sequence continues at coordinate 22,937,524 of OX596199.1, forward strand.
TCCGCTCGCACTGGTCCTTTTTATTTTGAAAGTGGTTTAAATTTTCCGTGCTGACTGTACGTGCATTTCTTAGTGGCGCGCGGAGCCGGGGGCGGGCGGCATGGGCTGCGCGACTCCCGTCGCCCTCCCACCCCGGTTAGTGCGTTTCGCGAGCCTAGTTGCACCCGAGCGATGCGCTGTGCCGGGTATGCTGAGCCCGCTCTATCGATTATCCCGCTAGCCCCCATTCGGGGCCAGTTTGTGTTTGGCCGCGTTTGCCCCAGCTCGCTTCCTCGTTTAAGCTTTTAGCTCGATTTTAGTGCTTACGGCGCCCTCAAGATGTGATCTCGATATTTGCAGGTAAGGCTTGTGATGTAGTACGACGGTTTCGTTGGGTATTTGCGTATTAGATTGCTATTTCGATGTGAGCGGTATGGCTATGCTATTTGATGGCGTGTTATTCGGTTTGCATAGGATATTGGCTGTTAGGGAAAAGGCTGGTGCTATGTGGATTTAAAATAAGCAATTTAAGGCCCCGCCAGACGTTTTATTCGCTTCTCGGTGTTGAAAATATCTGTCTATTTAAAGATTGTCTTATTGGGCGCCTTCCGATTTAAAACGGCGGACGTCAGAGCCTTGCGCGCGCATCCGTTAATTGAGCGATTCAAAATGTCGCGTAGTTTTCCGATTTAGTCGCGTTATTTCATGTAATTTAATAAATTGACTGGCCCGTTGGTCGAGTGGTCAGAGACCCTGGCCACGAAACCAAGGGTCGCGGGTTCGAATCCCGCTAGAGGCAAATGTTTCGTGTGATGAACATGGCCATTATACTCGAGTCATGGATGTTTATAAACGTATTTAAGTATGTCTATCCGTTCAGCTAAAAAAAAAAAAAAAGGTCGTAGAAATTATGCGAAATAAGCTATTAAAGAAAAATATTATTTTCAACATGGAAATGCCATTTATCGCAGCATCAAAATAAGCATAAATGGCTTGTCCTGTGAGTGATGCCCTGAGGTACGACTATGCTCTTACTGGGATTTGAACCTGCGATTTTGGGATCGAGTCTATGATTTCTAACTATTGGCTAAGGGGACCGCCCGATTTTAAGACATAAACAGACCGCACTTATTTTGATTAATTTGTTTCCCTTGTCGTAGAATGGCACATTAACCATAAAATTTTGCGGATAATGTTCAGTTTTAATAAACTTAAAGTTTTCATTCAAGTTGATTTTCTACATTAAAAAAATTATAAAATTTTACTATAATAAAAGGAAATATATCTAAAAGACATTACATTTTTTCCCACTTTATTATTCTCAAAAAAATAAATGAGAATCTTATGGCAATTAAAAATTAAAAAGATTTTTTTGTTATTTAATTAGCAGTAGCGATTTTCATTAATAAATCAACAATGTTTCATCTGACGGTTCTAACAAAAAAAAAAAAGTAGACATAGTTCGATAATTTTAGCTAACAAATTCGTTGAGCTAACTAAAGGACCCCTTGCATTAAGACCTTAGCCCAATCTCTTTCGTGTTATTGTAAAGGTTGTAATCGCAATTTAATTAAAATCACATTGGTTGCTGAGCAGGCTCTTTGTTCCCCTATACCTTTGCCACAAGATGGCGGATCGCGAATATCGAGACACGAATACGCGTTGCTACGATGTGGCATTTCAAAATGGTGGACAACAAATATATTTTTAAATATATTTTTTTTTTCCTAGCGTTTTGTCCCGTGTTTAGACAGGGTCCGCTTAGACCATGATCCAGGATTTAGCGAGTCTGGTTATTACATTGAAGCGACTGCCGGTCTGACCTTCGTAACCCTAAGATAGGGGAACCAGACAATTTTTGGATCATGGTTACAAATCCAAAGTTGTTTGAATTTGCAGGTTTTATCACGATGTTTTCCTTCACCGTCGAGCTAGTGGTATAAATACGTACATAGACTTGAAAAATCCATAGGTACGTGCCCGGGTTTGAACCCGCACTCCTCGGTTAAGAGGCGCGTGTCCTTACCATTGAGCTACCACCGCTCCTTATATATATATATATATTTTTTTTATATTTTTAAATATATAACATTTACAACTTAAAATAAGTCCCGAACAAAGCGGCAACACATTTACTTTTTCCGCTCAACTTATTATATTTCACTACATTAACAAACAATATACTTATTAAAAAAGACCGTTTCGAAAAATGGAATTAAAAAAGAATTAGGCTTTTTAAATATCGAACTGCAACACGAAAGAAAGCCCAGGATTTGAAAGCTAATTTATCATTAAGTATTGATAGCCCCGTTGCATTGGTACAATTCCGACTTCGCGTCTAACACACGAGGCGCGGGTTCGATCCCCGCGCGAACAAGTTCTTGTTCCTGTCCTTGTTTCGGGTCTAAGTGTTGCGGCACCTTCGTTGATTCTGATTTCATGAACACAATTGCTTAAGCTAATTACTTTGATATTAGATACATTTTTGTTGTCTGGTATTTATTTTATTTTAATCAGTAATTTTAAATTGAAATTGTTTTATCGCTTTAGTGTCGATTAACTTCAGATTAATTAAAAATTTTGTTACTGGAATATCTGTAGGTAAAAATATATAGGTATAGTTTTTTTTAATTCGGTCAAAATATTTATTTTCAAAATGGCGCGCTACAACCCTAAAGAAAGTCACCTAATTACATAGCAGCCGGCACTTTGTATTTTTATATACATACATACATACATAACATCACGCCCGTAATCTCCGAAGGGGTAGGCAAAGTCAAAGGGGCAGCATGCCCCTTTAACCTCATTCAGCCAAAAATAAAGCCAGGTTGGGTTGGATGGAAAGCTGTGAAAATGGAGTGGCAAGTGGCTAGCTCGTCGCCTACTCAGTCACATACCCAAAAGCCCGTAAACCATTAGTCGCCTTTTACGACATGCTAGGCAAGAGCCACAGTTGGCACATTCTTTTTTTTGTCCCAGATCATCATGGGCCAAGTCCCAGACCAACATGGGACTAACTTTGTATTTTTTTTTATAATTAATTGATTGGTAGACCATTGGTGCAGTGGCTCCGACTTCGCGTTGAACACAAGAGGTGCGGGTTCGATTCCCGCTCAAAGCCCACTGACTAGATAGGTTACCGCCCCGACTTCGCGCGGTGAGATGAAATAATATGAAATTACACATATAAACCTTCCTCGTGAATAACAACTATCTATTGAAAAAAAACCGCATCAATATCCCTTGCGTAGTTCAAGAGATCTAAGCGAACAGATAGAGCTACTTTGTCTTATACTTTGTGAAAAGATTACATTAGTTATTTATTGGTAGAGGTAGTCCGTTGAAAACAAAGGGCGCGGTCGACTTACGCTCAAAGTCCATCAATTAGATAAAATTATCTTCTTATTTTATTATATACTAGCTGTCCCGGCGAACTTCGTATCGATTGACATTGAACATTGACAGATACGAATCCCACCGTTTTATATGAGAAAATACTTTTGCTTCTATTTTGTTTTATCGTCAATTCTTCAATGTTTTTAGTAGTTATTCTGTTATTCTGGACGAAGACAAATCCAACAAATCAAAAACAACGTAAATCGGTTCAGCCGTTCTCGACAGTGGTGTAACAAACACGACTTTGTTTTATTTATATTATATATAAAAATGAATTGCTGTTCGTTAGTCTCGCTAAAAGTGGAGAACGGTTAGAACGATTTGGCTGATTTGATTTAAAATATTTGCAATTTTCCAGAGAAGGTTTGTACGGTAAGAAAATATGGAAACATTGCGAGGAAAATAATAAAAGAAAATCCGAGAACGGGGCGTTACGAAGTGCGCCAGGACAGCTAGTAGGATATAATTATTAAGTAGTTACTTATCTTTGCCTATTCCGTTAGAGATGTGGGTGACGTTAGTTAGTTGCAGGATACTTTGCTTATATATATTATTTATTAATTACCGGACCCGTTGGTGCAATAGTACCGACTTCGCTATGAACGCAAGGGGCGCGGGTTTGATCCCCGCGCAAAGTCCACTTATTAGATTTGAATACTCTGGACTTTTTTATAATTAGTTATTAGGATACTTTGGATGTTATATACTTATCTTATTAATTGGTAGGCTCATTAGTAAAATAGTTCCGATTCCGCATTGAACGCAAAGGGTGTGTTCGATCATTGCACAAAGCTTATTAATTAGATAGAATTATAGAATACTTTATCTTTTGTGTGTTAGTTATTAATTAGTAGAGCTGTTGATCCGATGGTTACGATTTCGTGTAGGACGCGGGTTCGTTCCCCGCGTGAAGTCCGTTAATTAGGTTGGATATTTTGTTTTGTTACAAATTAGAAAATCTTTGATTGATATGATGGTGCAATGGTTTCGATTTGCGTTGAGCGGAAGAGGCATAGGTTCGATCTCTGCGCAAAGTCCACTAATTAGATAGGATACTTTGTTTTTTTTATATTAGTTATATTAATTGGTAGACCCGTTGGTGCAATGATTACAATTTCACGTTGAAGGCTAGCAATAAGGTAGGATATTTTTTTTATATTAGTTATTCATTTGAGGGCTTCTGATTCAATGGTTACGATTTTGTGTTGAACAAAAGAAGCGCGGGTTTGAGCGTGGGTTCGATTCCCGCTTTTTTATATTTGTAATTCATTGGTAGACTCGTAGGTGCAAAGGTTGGTGTCGCCCGCCCGGGGCGTGGTTTCGAATCTCGCGTGAAGTCCACTAATTAGATTCCATATTTAGATTATTTACAATTAGGAATTCATTGGTAGATCCTTTCGTGCATTGGTTCCGACTTCGCGTTGAAGGCCAAAGGGCTAGGGTTCGATCATCGCGCAAAATTTCCTAATTAGATTGGGTACTTTGTTTTCTTTTATATTAATTATTAATTGGTAGACCCGTTGGTGCAATTTTTCCAACCTCCAGTTGACCCCAAGGGCGCGGGTTCGATCCTCGCGTAAAGTCCGCTAAGCAGATACATACATACATATATACATAGCAACACGTCCATAACCCCCAAAGAGGTAGGCAGAGTCAAATGAAATAAAATTATCTTTATTTATATAGGCTTAACAAAAACACTTATAAATCGTCAGAATAAAATAAATATAAACCGGTTCAAACAGCAGATTCTACCGAGAAGAAACCGGCAAGAAACTCGAAAGATACTCTTTTAAATGCCAATCTTAATAGCTTGTAGTTAAATTTTTTTTGTCAATTTAAATCTATCAGTGCAGACGAACAGCCTATTCTGCGACTAGCCATATATTCTTATCATTTAAATGATCTTCTACCTTATAGTAGCCCTTTTTAATCAAATTAGTTTTAATATATAATTTAAACTTATGCTCAGGTAGATCAGTGAGACTTTGTGGCAGCTTATTAAACATTTTGATACTTAGACAAATGAAAGAATTACCACTCCTATGAAGTCCATAACTTGGAACAGCAAGCTTGGGCTTGAAGGCCCAGCTCGCTATTCACAATGAGGTGCTGATTCCTACGCTAATATATGGAAGCGAGAGTTGAGTATGGCAGAAAGGGCATGAAAGTAGAATAAATGTGGTCGAAATGCGTGCGCTGCGGAAAATCTGCGGTGTATCGCTCACAGACTGCGTTTGGAATGATGATGTAAGAGAGTCGGTCTGAAAGACAGCGTCGGAGTCAAGGTAAGAGGAGGCATGCTCCGGTGGTTCGGATATGTAGAAAGAATGGACGACGAAAGATTGACTAAACAGATATACAATGCAAAAGTGCAAGGATGTAGGAGCCGCGGAAGGCCCAGACTCATCTACCACGACCAGATTGGTCGTGTATTAGCAGAAGGTGATGTTAGGAGTCATAAAAACCGTAGAGCTTGTATGTAAAGAATTGTGAATGTTGAAGAGACGAGTGAAGTGTGTAAGAATCGTGCCATATGGCGTTCGGTTCTCTCTGCCTACCCCGCTAGGGAAGTGGCGTGAAGTTTAGTTAGTTAGTTTATTTTATATAGCCTTCAAATAAGCACTTTTATAGAAAGTCAATATGTACAAAAAAGAAAATATTACCACCCGTTGGCCAATTCCGACTTGGCGTCGGACCCACGGGCCCAAAATAAAATGTTTAGATAATTAAAGTACTATATTGACGTACTATAACGACATATGAACTGTGTCAAGGACTTCACGATAAGATTGATGCTAAAATTATCATACCATAAAATCGATAAGTTCAAAAAAATATTTTTAACGAAACGGAATCTCGCGTGATTTGGAGTTTGGTTAATTCCCAGTAATTGACATCAAAGCGATATATGTACTTAGAAGCGATTATTTTTTATTTTATTTCTAGAAGGCTCTTTCTAATTACACTTATTATTATTCACATTCATACATTAACTATAGGCCGAAGTTTGCGTCAAAATAATTGTGTTGTACGGATTAAGTTTTTTTTTATATTGTGAAATGCACTAATCTTTTATCATCTGATATAATGATTATTTTTACCTAATCCCTTTGTCCCCAGTTTTGAATATAACTTTCTTAAAGGATTTACTAGGGAAATTCTATTAACTAATGATTACCTAATATATTTTAACAAATCACGTTTGTTAAAGAAGTTCCTTTCAACAATTACATTGCGTTGAACAAATATATCGAAGTGGATCATCCAAGTAAATATTTATTGAATAGTTCGTCATAACAGAATTAGGTTTCACCTATTTCTGAAACTTAAGCAATTAAATAGGTAAACAAATAACCTTCAAGTTAATTCTAATAAGATACATCTAAAAAAAATTTTCAATTGTCGAAATTGATATGGTCAAAGTATAAGAAAACTTTTCGAAACGGATTGCTTGGCAAAATTAATAATCACGTATCCGTTCTACTATGTTGCATAACGGTTTCCTAAAACAGCAGTACATTACTGTCGAAGTTAACTTATAAACAACTTTAATTGACGGTTACAATGGAAAGCTCTTAATTATTCATTTCCAACCCGCCGACGGCCTGCACGTCGCGGCTATTTCCGCGCTGCCTGCATCGATCTATGGATATTTCCGTCGATGTAAATGCCGTTCCCAATCATTGAACGAATGGTGATATTCGCAGCACATTCACTCACTAACCGTCTGCCTTAAGCAACTGTTGCTGCGTTTCTTTGTTTAAATAACTTGATAATAGTGTTGTGATTAAGTATAGTACTTTTTCGGAAATCGCTGTTGAACCTTTTGATGTTTTCGGAAGTTTTCACGCGCTATTGAATTTCGGTGGATTTAATAAACAGATATTTTTTCAAATACGTGTCATTGATGATAGATCTTTAGTTTGCCAATATACATATTTGCTAAAGCATAAAGCATTTTTAAATTATAAAAATATAAACAAACTGAAAAACTCTTGAATCTAAACTAACTACTTCAGATAGAAATAACCGCATCCTACGTTCATAGAATGCGGTCAGGCGGTGTTTTCGCTCCAGGAGGGCTTCTCCACCCGTAGGAGTTATCGGATTATGTTCTGGCTATTAATCTATCTAATAATACATTTCTCGTTAAGAATAATCGTTAAAGCTACATAGGCGCCACCTAGCTTCCGTAGATCTTGTTCCGTTGTCAAACTTAAACAGTCCATCTGCTGCGCTCGTAAAGAGAACGTCACATTGTTAACATGTTCTCTAAAGTACATAGTGTTAAAACTGCGCCCTTTTCTATTTGCGAGTGCGGAGAGTGTTGTGAGGAGGTAATACTGCCATTACTAGAAACGCAAATCGCATTATTAGACTGCATTATCTACAATCGCCGATTTTTTTATTAGTAGGTTCATTAATATTATTGCGATTATCACAGTTATGGAAACCATCTTCATTTAATCACTGCCTTCCATTGATCATTCACTTCAATTATCATTAGCGCACAAGCATTTTTCACCCGGTAACACCGTAGTTTACCCCGCCAGGGCGCAAACGACAGTAATGGCCGTAATGTGCACTCCAGCGAGGATGACATGGTAGACATCACGCCGGGGCTGCAGCAGGCCGCCGACACGACCCCCACGAACCACGGGACCTTCCAACTTTACGAACATTCCGGAAGGAATTCCGCGGCTAGCGCTAATTGTAAGTACCCATTGAGATATTGGTTGCAAGAGAATTTCAGATACTTACCTACGTGCTGATGGTGATCTGTAGTCAGACTAGACGTTGGTTTGGTTAAGAAGGCCAGTGGGCCTATAAGAACTTTTAAATATCCCGTGCTGTCAATTTTTCTTAGGTTAAACTTAAGATTTTCTCGTTAGGTGATTAGTCGATTAAAATGTAACGATTTTCACACAATAGTAATAAATACATATTGTGAAAAAGCATTTTTGATTTAAAAGATATTATACTTCTTTGTTTCTTTACTTTTTTTAATCCCATACATTATTCGAATATTCGATTTATCGAATACTAAACGACATTTTCTGTTTTCAAGCGTACATCGCTCAGTACTTCAGTTCCTCTGCGGGTAAGAACCCCTTGCGTAGCTTGCAGCTACCGCACTTTGTTTGAAAACAATAACATTACAATAACATTTACTTACTTACACATAGATAATTTTGACAGTTACATCCCTTCTAACTAATCTAACAAATGGCCTGGTGAAGTCTATTTTAAGAAATTAAAATTATGACAATATATCTAACTGTGGAAAACAGATATTATCAGCAAACAGTATTAATGTTATACAAATTAAATATAAACAGACAAGCTGATGAAAAATTATTATCAATGATTTGTGGTGTACAGCCTTTAAATTGCCTGAAGTCTTTTTAACTTAAATACGATAAATTAAAATTTACTTCCAGTGTTCATTTGAGTCAACTGAGTCTCATCTCAGATTCGCTAAAGATCAATGCAATGTGAACAGCTCTATTGGGCCTACCTTTGAATGGTGCTGTCATTTTATACTGTATGCAGAACATATCGATATGCTTGAGTAACCAATTTTTTTTTTTAATGACGATTTCACGAACTATCATAAAGGGATGCGACTGTTAAAAATGTAATGTAATCCAGGTTTGCCATATCATTATTAATCAAATCATTTAATTAATTCAGCTTGATATTCAATCTGCATAACCATTATTTAAAAATAGACCCATTCATACAACTTCTAACCCATTACAATATACATTTTATTATTAAATAGAAAATCTAACGCTGGTGAACTGTATTTGCGGATTTAATATTTGGGCTTGCTTGTTCATGGGTAGTCGGTCAGTCTGTGGACATCACGAGATTAGTTAGCATGGGCGTAACATAACACACATATATGTGCCTACCGCTAGCAAAATAAGGCTTTTTAACAAAACATATATGATGGTGAGTACTCGCATTTCATATTATAACGCGACAAGTTGATCTGATGCGTATTTTGAGCATTAAAACTTAATCACTGCGTGGCTAGACTAGCGATACAATTAGGACCATTTGAACATTTAGCTCTAAAGTCGTTCAGAAATTTAGGTAAATAATGTAAATGATTGAAATCACTAAATTCACTACAATTAATACTGCAGATAAGGTCTGGAACAACTTTTACTCGTAGATAACCGCTGAAGATTAGATATTTTAATCCCCACAAATATTAATACAACAGTTTTGTGTTAGCAGTGGTATTTAGTGTACGGGTGATTTAAACAAACAAATGATGGAGTCATCCGAAACAGAGCCTTTAGTCAGCGATGTAGGTAAAAACATGAATTTATTGGGAAATTAAGTAATTTTAAAATATGTTTATTGTCAAATATTAATAAATATATAGATTTTCTGTAACAACGCGGATTATTTATGGCTCTAATTACTTGGACTTGAAAAGCTATCACACATCGAATCGAATAGTTTAGCTCTTAGACATGCCTAAATGTAAAAATCTCCTGTGTAATCAAGAAAATAGTTGTGCAAATCGTACAAAAAATAAGAACGTAAAGTGTATACTTCCATGAAGTTAGTGCAGGCATTTGTTTAATGTTATGCATACCGAAATGTATGAAGCCAAAGGAAACAATGAGTATTAAAATTAAAATTAAACATTTTGTTGAAATTTCGCAAAGTGGAGAAGTAAGCAAGCGAGTCTTGAAAGCACGTGATCGCTGTCGTCAGAGGTGCACGGCACACGCGAAGGCCACGGAACGAAAGTGAAGATAGTTCTGTGTTGCTAACTGTATTGCAACATCCGTGGTTACAACTACTTCACCGGAGCATTTCATTATCAGTTACATTGGTATATTTTTTATGGTGCAGTAAAATGACTCTAGATAAAGTGACTAACACAATACGTGCGAAAAGCGCTGCTGTAGTTTACCCCACTCTGTCGGGGTAGCGAATGGCGCGGTGCTGGCAACACCGAATTTGACGTTTATATTACACTTCATAAATCTTTGCGTCATTGAACAGAGAGGTGGCCGATTTCTATTGTTTTTATTAAATATCTACTAGTGATTTCAACATTTCCATTGTTTAATAGTCGTAAAATTTGCAGTTAAAAATAATTAGTCAAGTAATGATATCTTGTAGTGTGATACACGGACGAATTTTCGATATTATGAAGTGCTAATTTCACCTAGGATAATTTTGTAAATATTGTAAGTAGGTGAAATATTGTTGCAGGGGACGCGGTTATATTCTCCGGGATGCAAGGTTAGTTTGTGTTAGCCATAAATACTGATATTTCAAAGGTAAACTCTTAGCAATGACCAGTATACTCTCGGTATACGTATACATGTTTTGGTTTAGAATGCAGGCACATTAAATTTGACCTATGTACTGTTTTTGTACTTTTATGTAACTCATTCATTAAAAATAGCGTATCAGTCAGTAATGATACAGGATATGAATGAGATCTAAAGTGTCCCGTGAGTTTTAAACAGTATAATCTGTTAGTGCACTTGTTTTAAACACATTTAATATAAAGTTGCTAGACAGAAGTTATAATGAGACGTGGCATTTAATGTTTAGTTATATTCAATTACCCGCCTGAGTTTATGAACATGCAGTTATAATCTAATTGTGAACTGCATGAATCATAATTTTTCCAACATTTTGTTAGTGGGTATAGATAATATCTGTAACTATAATATCTATAACACATGCATATTCCAGCCACTGGAATGAAATGCAGTATATTATACTCTAATTGATTTAGCAAATTCTGTTGTTATTGTGAATATTATAGTACTGTCAATGTACCTGCCTCGTCTACGGCATGCATAAATAGCAGATAGCATGCTAGCATTGTTACGTGAACTCTATTAAAAATGCAGTTACTACATGTTGTTGAATCAATTTTAAAATCGTCCAATCTTGGATACACTATTGGTTTATAAGTAACTGAGAGGTTTAGGTTTTAACTCTAACAAATAACATACTATCAGATGTGCTTCCAAAATAGGCTCTTAACACTAAAATGTACGACTTTATTCGCTTTGATCCATTATCGGTGTTTAACCGCAACATTGCAGGAGATGATGACATCCCTGGTATTGGTCAATATGACGACTTTCATACTATTGACTGGCAAAGGGATATTGCACGTGATCGTATGCGACATCGGTATATCGTAAAAAAGAGACAGGATTCAATATGGGACTTAATAAAGGTAAGATAAAGCCTATTATATGACTGTGCTTATTATTAATATATACTGAGATATACTTGAGATTCTGTTAAGAGATGTGTTACACTGTTTAGAAATTGGAATTATCAAGAGTTGTTAGATAGATTGTTTAGAGATTCGAGTTATTCATGCCAAGTGTATTAAATCTAAAATGTATAGAACTGACTAGGTGTAATAATAGTAATTATTACAATTAGAAAGATGATTAACATCTATAGATTTTAAAATTATTTCTTTGTTGTTTCCTTATTATTTGTTTCAGTTTATATCTTAGTCATGTGATGTTATTGTTTCTTATCTAAGCTAATAAAAAGATGTCCTGATTGGCATCTATCTCTATTAGCTTATTCTTTACCAAGTTGATAGTAAAGTTGCCTTCTTTTCCATGGCAATATGTCCTGATTTAAAAATCATCCCTTGATTGAGTCTAATTTTTACATTAAAGCCAATGCCACCTGAATATGGGGCTAAATAAAACAGCCAATAGGCAGCTATGTTCATAATTTTCCCTAACTAGTAACATGTCCAACAGTCCATTAATGAATTTAAACTGACCCATTCCATATAAGAGATAGTGTTTTTTTTCCTGAGCTATATTTTATCCTGTTGAAGGTGTTGTTTCCATTTTTTTAATGTCGCTGTTAGCGCCAGTATTTAAACAGACTTTTTACATATATCCCTATTATTGGCCTCGTTTAGTAATTTCATGAGTGATACTTCATCTCTTTGAACTAAATAACTAAACTTCACGCCTCTTCCCTTGCGGGTAGGGAATAATTCAATAAACTAACATTTATTTGAATTTAAATATTTGTCAACGCCAGGGGTGCCATACTCCCAACTCCCTTATCGGTGGTTGTGTGTATGGTATTCGGGTATGCGGCCCCGGCGACCCGAGCTGCGACTGGCTCATGGGTATTTTTCCGAGCCAGGAGTGTCCTTGATGTTCCAGGAGCTTATAGACATTTTTGGGTGGGCATTTGGGACTTTATGGAAATTTTCATGATACATCTTTTGTTATGTCTGTATACAACGACGGAGAACCGGCAGACTCTCGTTAGTCGTTTACGTTTTTGTGTAATAATATAACAAAAAATATTGTGCAATTTTTCAAAGTGCCTCAAATACCTGCAAGCCAGAAATGTCTATCAGCTTTTGGAATATGTCCCGATTTCCTCCCCCATCTCCAATCGATCCATTTTCGATTCCAGTAGGCGTAGCACGTATCTTTTGGAATGTCTTGTGGAAGACCGAGTCGACAAAATTGGGTATGGAGATATATTTTGTATATATCAAAGACCCCATACTTAAATTGTTGATTGGTGTTTTCACTCGCTTTTTAATACTTAAGTGCGTGTTAAGCCTGCTACACCTGTATCCGTTCTTTGGGGTAGGGACAGGTAGTTTAAATGCAAATAAGTTTTTTTCAAACTTGGCATGTTGTGTTTGTCATGTATGTGTGTACCATGCCAAAACCAACTTTATTTATATATTTTTTTTATTTCAGTAAATGAGGACCCCTTTAAACGCATGAAAGAAATACTGAAATTAAATTCGAATCGCTCAAGATCGAATTCAAGTTCGAGCTGTACTAACTCGATCGAATACGAGCAATAGTTAATAATCAAATAAAATATTAAAATACATTTTGGACTTCCATAGCTGTTTCAAGGTATTCCTAATGGATTGGAGTAACTCGAATCTCTAACAAAATATTAAAATACATTTCCGATTTCTGTAGCTGTTTCAAGACATTTCCAATAATATTAATCATTGTAAAAAAAATGTGCATTAGGTGTTGTTAAACGATTAAATGTTGTAACACGTCTCGTCTGATTATTTAATGACACCACAGCCGATATATAGTTATAATATAGATGTAGATAGTTTTATTTGAGCTTGGCGTTATTTCTAAGTTGAAGTATTATGCGTGTAAGCCTGTTCTATTCCCGTCACGGCACATATAAAATGGTAACTGTTTCAGGGCGCCCACGACGCGTGGTCCGGATGGGTGTGCGTCCTGCTCGTGGGGGTGTGCACGGGCGTGGTGGCTGGTGTGATCGACATCGGCGCGTCGTGGATGACAGACCTCAAGTTCGGAATATGCCCCCAGGCTTTCTGGTTCAACAGAGAACAATGCTGCTGGTCCAGCAACGAGACAACGTTCGATCATGGCAACTGCTCGCAGGTACTGAGCGGCGGCGACGGTGGCGGCACAGCGAGCTGTATTTCTGGCAATGAATACTAATATCCGTTGTCCCTCTAGTGGTTGACATGGCCTCAAGTACTCGGCGGCCCCAGGGAGGGGCCGGGAGCGTACGTAATCAGCTACCTGTTCTACATAGTGTGGGCGCTAATCTTCGCGGCCCTATCCGCTTCCCTCGTTAGGATGTTCGCGCCGTACGCCTGCGGATCAGGTAAGACGGAGTCTTGTTGCCTTCTTCCCATTATCATCCATTGCACGGACCTACAAGGTAAATGGCGACAACATCGGGCACGATGGCGTTGTACGCCACATAAAGTATTGAGTATTATTGATAGTGATTTAAGATGTTCAGTATTTGCTCTGTGGGTCTGTAAGCGTTTACATTTTATCTTATAGTGATCATTATTTTAATTCTCAGTGGCTATTCTGCTGGCTGTTTTAATAACGTTAACCGTAGTTTTCACTTATTATAATATGGATTTTAATCACATTTAACAATCTGAAATGTTGATCAAAAAGTTAGGTGTGTATGTAAGGAGATAGTTACTCAATATAAATGTCGATGTACCTTTATCTAGTTAAGCACAGTGGGTTGTTATTAACAAAATCGATTATATATATAACATCATCATCATATTATTTGCGAGATGCGGTGGTAAATGTTTATATCCGTTATTAATTTATTTTAAGCATAAGCCAAATTAATTTTACATTTACTATTGCTTTTGGTGAAAAACTTTTAAATAACGGGTATAATAAAGCACTGAAATTTAACAAGAAGAACCGATTTTGTTGATAACCCTAATGACTAATATGGTCTTACGCCAAACCTAGTAATCCTATTTATATCTAACTGTAATAGCGATTAAGAATCTTTTGAATTAAATAGTTACGGAATAAAACTTCTGTTTAATTACACATACGGTTACGTCGTGTGTGTATTAACTCGGGTAAGTCATTTATGTATTAGAACTGATGCATGCCGACAAGGTTACGATGTAGGAGGGAGCGGTTGTTTAGTGAAGGCACTGCAGCTGCCCTTCGAGGATGAGCCGATTAGAATGGATCGATGTTGACCACCGGACCCGACGGGATATCGATTTCGAAAGACGTGCGGAACCTTGCCGGTATTGTTAAGTCCGTCTTAGAATTAACTTTTATAATGGGGTATTTTCCTCATTTTGTTTAGTCCGTAAGATAGATATCAAAAAATATTGAATACGTATTTTTTGTTTTAGCTAATACTCTAAAAATTACAAAGATCTGAAATATAGCGCTTTACGTCACTCGGACGGTAAATTGCACACACCTAGTGACGTCACGCGGTACTTTAACGCGCTGTATCTTCATTATTTTTAGTTTGCTGAACAAAATAAAAAATACGTAAGCAATGTTTTTTTATAATCTTAAAAGTGGACTATATTTTTTTTTTAATTTAAATTGCCTATTGCACTTCTCTTTTTGTCACTGTTAATTTAGTTGGTGTTAATTATATACATCACGTAGTACTTGAGACGGACTTCTATGTGTTTAGAGTAAATCAATATGTCATAGTGTTAAGTTATATTATTGCTGTATGTAGAATATAAGATATTATTGTTAATTCCATCGTAGATTGATATCATATTTCATTCATACTCGTATATGTTGTTGTCGCCAGGGGTGTATGAGTGTTGCCGCCAAACGCGGCCTTTTGTATTTATATATGTTATATATGTTGTATACATTTCTCTATTGCCTGCTATGTATGCTATTGCGACAGGCGAGATCGTTGGTTAGTGTCTTCGTAATTTTTGACAATATTTGACATTTAAATTGTAAGTTTTAACCATTGTATGGTATAGTCATAGTCATAGTATGTTTACATATCACAGTACCTATCGGTATACTGTGATGCTATCCGCTTTTGGTAGGCAAGTATTTTTCAGTCTGCTGACAAATCCAAATGAGCTCCCTTGATCCCTAACTTTTCCCAATTTCTATCGTTTCAGCTTTACTTTAAGTTTGGAAAGCATAAATATTAATAATGATGCCAATTGTAACCCCCCGCAATATCCCAAATATTAACTGTGCGTTAATTGTTTGTAAAGTGTTCATGAATTTCGTATATATATCTTTTTGGACTTCATAAAAAGGTAATTGAATGGTTTTTAGTATCAATTATGCAGGTAACGTTTGAAATTGCTCTTAGTTTGTTATTTTTAATGTTTTCTTTTTAATAAACTTTTTTTTTTTCAGTATGTTAATTTAGGGTCCAGTAGTAGACTAATCGTTTATAATGGAAGAGCAAAAGCAGGAAATGCAATACCGCGCGCCTGAGGAGCCGGCCGAGCCCAGCGCGCCGCCGCTGGAGGAGGAGCAAGACGGTATGTGCGCTTCAAGTATAGTATGGTGCATGCCTGCTAGCATGTCAGATGTAGTTTAGCATGACTTACGATGAGTGCGATCTTGCAAAGCGCCCATGCAGTCCGCGAAAGTACTTTAATAACTGACACTCACATTTGATTGCTGTTTATTATTTGTTTACGAGTAACTAAACTGTAGAAAATAAGTTATTTAAATTTTTTTCAGTCGCAGCGGAAACTGTATATCGTGTGGTATACTCGGGAATGTGCGATACGCCAATGCTTTATCCCGGCGATATTCCCAATAGTATCGGAGACGAGCAACAGGAGGCATACCAACCTCCAGGGGAACCGGACCCGCCGCAGATGCCGACGCACCTGCTGGCCATCTTCAACATCGACACCAACTCGCAGGAGTTCTCGGAGGAGGTCATCTCGGCGAACTACAGCGGCTGCCAGAACTACTTATTCTTCAAGCCGTGCAACGAGCGCCACCACATGCACGAAGAGGGGCAGATGGATCTGATCATGAGTCATTGTTACGAGCTAGGGTCACGGGCGCGGCGCGACGGCCTGCCCGGCAGCCTGAGGATCGTGCGCTCGGAGCGGCAGCCGCCGCGGGACCCGCAGGCCGACCTGATCACGCGGAGCATGCGCGCGCTTGCGCTCCACGACGGCACCGCGCCGCGCGGCGAGTTCGTCACGTACCGGCTGCGCGGCGACGCGACATTTTCGACTGTGCCGACGATGCCGGGTACGTCTGGCCGGCGCCGCGAGGTGGCCATCCCGGTGCAGCCGTCCTTTCCGCCCGTCTTCACCAGCATTTACCACTCCAGCCGCCGACGGCCGCCCCTCGGCGTATGGCCGCAGCGTCACCCGTCGCAGCCGCAGCCGATACCGCACTTGTCGCAGCCGCCACCGCACTTGTCGCAGCCGCCACCGCACTTGTCGCAGCCGCAGCCGCAGTCGTCTTCGCAACCATTTATACAGCAACGACAGGAAGTCCACGATCAACCGCAGCCATCGGAACGCACATGTAAGTCAAATATATATATATACCGCAAATTAGTCGTCGCTTATTACGATTTCGTTATTCATTTGAATAAAAGTGTATTGTGTAGAGTTGGATAAAGCAAAACGTATTTTCTTTCGTCTATTTCAGTAACTAAGAAAAGACGGTCTAAAAAAAAGTAAGAGAAGGCAGCCGTGAGTATACGTAGCAAGGAGCCCGCCGGTATCGTCAGTTGCATGTTTACTATGGATGTTAACGAAAGGCATTTTTACGAATCGGTATGTTTAAATGGATTTTAATTTAACAGTACGTAAACGAGTACGAGTAATACTATAGAATATTCTACTTAAGTACATTTTTATTAATAGCAAGTCTTATAGCCGAAGGTCCATTTTATTTCTTCGTTTAGTGGCCAAAATTATGTATATGAACATTACAATTTGAATGCCATATTAAATGTTACAGGTAAATAAGAATAAGATAAATAAGGTTTCTTTTTTGTAAGATTGACGATTAAATATTATTAATAAATAAGATTAAAGTTAACATAAATTTAAACGACTTGAAGGAAACTGAACTAAATTAAGATACTCTAAACTACCATTATTGAATAATTCATACTGATTATCATAAGATACGTCAAGTCTATATTTCTTTTTAATGTTAAAATATAACAATAAATAAATACGTACATTGTAAGAAGCTCAGTTGTTTTTAATCTAACCTTAACTCGCATCTCTACAATAAAAAACACATAGCTTATTTGGTTATGTTAAAATATATTCAATAATAAAAAAAAACAAACAATCAGTACTTTATTCTCACTTTGAGTATGAGCCTTTCAACCCCCATGCACCACTTTTATTAGAAGCCCTCGGGCTATAATCTCTTTGACGTCACGACGTTTGTCGTGGACGTCCGACTGTCCGATCGGATAGCTATCAGTCTGATAGCGGGTCCATATTTAATTATTAGTCATTACATTTGTTACTAACACAACCAAACATAGATACTAGAGGGGGCTAGCTGCCCCTTTGACTCTGCCTACCCCTTCGGGGATTGCGGGCGTTATCATCACGCCGTATATATATATATATATGTGTGTGTAAAAAAGATAGTAAATATTTCACTCAGATCAATGTAGGCCCCTTTATGCGATCAGTTAATATCAGTGGTGCATGTCTCCCGATGTGAACATCGGTCTCCCCGTTTGTCTGCCTACCGCTTTGATCTGGGGCTGGTCACACCAGGCCCCTCATGCTTTCTTAACTACTGCGGGCCCAAAGGCAGTTTAACTTTACCGGGACCACCTGACCGTCACAGGCCAGGGTTGTCAGTGGTCGCTGCCGACGCTCCTGGCTGCACAGGAGCGCGGCGGCGGGAGTGAGTGGTGGGATTGTCCCGAACCTCCTTAAACGGGTGATTATGGATAGAACTTGTAAAATGAAAAAAGTCGATTAAAACACTGTTGTAACAAACCCATATAATTTCAAGTAACATCACTTAACACGGATATTAGTTACATTTCTACAAAAATATAAATTATATATTAAAACTACTTTTATTGCTACTTGACAACTTACGTTGATAAACAAAAAATAATTAAAGATATAAAAATAATAAAAACCAAGTTAAAACTCTCTAATTTTTTATACACTAATTACATTATTTTAAAATTCCATGTAAGCATTTAAATTACACAGCATAAATAATAATAAAATTTAAAAATGTTAAACTACAAACTAAAATTTCTGAAGTTAAAAGAAATGTTAATGTCAATTGTTTTAACCGTATCTATTACTCAAAACAAAATAATGTGTAACTTGACTAAACGAAGGAATAAATTGGTTAACGTTTAATTTAAGTTATACTTAAGCCGGTCTCAGTAGGTATTATCCAACTCCGGACGATATATATACTCCGATGAGCTCTCTTTCCGCTCATCTAAATCCGAAGGATTTAAGTTTAAACTACGTGGAAAAAGGGACAGAGGTCTGTTTACTATGATACGGGTGTAAAGTGACCCACCGTGTCAGCTGTTCGCTCACTTATCTACACTTATAATAAATCTGTAGAGAGGTCAATTCTGTACATGAAATATATTTTCAAAATAACTATCAGGGGGTGATTAGTGATCGATACTGATGCCAAAAATGCAATCAGTAAATTTTTTGTCTGTCTGTCTGTATGTTCCTTATAGAAACAAAAACTACTCGACGGATTTTAACGAAACTTGGTACAATTATTCTTCATACTCCTGGGAGGTTATAGTATACTTTCATCACGCTACAATCAATAAGAGCAGAGTAGTGAAGGGAAATGTTGGGAAAACGGGAGAAGTTACTCCATTTTTTAAGCTTCCGTCGCGTGTGCAGCCTTAATGGAAATCATGTACGACGGAAATAGTCTTATAATATTAACCACAAACGCGGGTGACACCGCTGGGACAGCTAGTTGTTAATATAATTTAATTTGACTGGCTCGATGGCGCATTCGATAGTGACCCTGCCCCATGCGCCAAGAGTTGTGGGTTCGATCCCCACCCAGTACAAACATTCGTATGATGAATACTTGTGTTTGTTCTGTGTCTGGGTGTTAATATCCAATATTTAAGTATATATTTGTAATACCACAGTTGATTCTGATATCCGTAACACAAGTGCTTAAGCTACTTACCTCGGAGTCAAATCAATGTATGTTTTGTCGTCGAATATTTATTTATTATTATTATTAGTATTTAAAAGAAAAAAAAAAGGCTAAGCGATCCTATGACCCAGTGCTGAGACACTGCATGATGGATCACTTCACTACATGGTAGTAAGTCGGCTCCTGACCCCTCCCTGACAGAGGATCAGCGCCAATCATGAAATAGTAGATTATATTTAATATTAGTTCAGTTTCAAATTTCGTGATGTGCGTGCTCTGATTCTCCAAGTGAGGCCCAATTTCCATCAGAAAGACAAGGCGATTGGATAAAGGTACGGCTACTAACGGGCGCGACATTTATTTCCATCGTAGCCTAGTGGTACCCGGACACCTTTACAGCGCCGTCTACAATCCATTGATGTTGTGACTTTGGTTTGGTGCGTAAGCCAAGAGCCCACTATGACAGGCTAATTAGGGTGAGACCATTTGAGTTAGGGAAGACCCCACTTCAGTAACTAAACGATTCACTCAAACCTCACCTTAATGTTTACCATCAATCCGGTGGACGCGATGTCCGCCACAAAGACTGAAATTACGGAGTCAGTTTCATCCAAGTGCTCAAATTTCTTCTTTCTCTTTTAAATCTTTTTAAGAATGTTTGAAATGGATGATTAAATGATTAAAAAAAAACAAAACAATGTCGATTCTAATTTAAAACTGACCTCTTGGATTTAAAAAAGAAAAAAATAAGATTTAAAATTTATCTTTTTAAGAATGTTTGAAATGGATAATTAAAAAGAAAACAAAACAATGTCGATTCTAATTTTAAACTGACCTCTTGGATTAAGCTGCGGCCAGGAGTGCGCCGTAATTCCAGTAGGTGTTGTGACAGCGGAGGCGGTTCCATTACAGAGCTTGCCTCCGTTTGGTGTTGTGGAACCGTGCCATGTACCGTCCTCGTATAGCGGGCCAAGTATCCCCCTGGCACGGCGGGCTGCATGTCACTTGCGGCCAACCGTCTGTGAGATCACTCCAGACTGATTGACTAGATTGTAGGTTGTTGAACGTTGCGAGTTGCGAAAGCACTCGGTCTTTGGTTAACAATGGTCGTCCGGAAAGGCATTCGTTTGACAGTTCAGTCACCGTATGTTGTCAAGTCGTATTTCTCGACGTCGACAATTTAGGATTAAATGGGATAATCTAAAGTTGTTTGCTCATATTTGGCATTATTTAATTTCCTTTTGCAATATGTGTTTCAATAATGTGTTTTTGGCAAAATAGACTGAAGATTGTCAAATTCAAATTTTTCAAATTCAAAATATCTTTATTTATATAGGCTTCAAGAAAGCACTTATAAATAGTCAATATACAAAAAAAAGAACAAATAATACTACCACCGGTTCGGAAGGTAGAATCTAACCATCAAGAAACTCGATAGTTACTCTTTTAATGATAGATAGATGTCAAGATAGATGAGCGAGGATATGTCACGGATATGGGTGTTGTGCGTCCGTGACGTGTTTGGTGTCTCAAGTTTCAGTAGGGAATATGCATAAAAATCTTTTAACTCATTTTTGGAATCATACTTAAAATATCATCTTAAAAGAATCAAAGGGGTAGCAAGCCCCTTTAACCAATCTTGTCCTAAAATTGTTTTAAATCTGCCAGCGATAGTCAAAATAAAATCAAAATTGATTCAAACACGGATCAGATTTATCTTTTCTAAACAAGGTTATTAATTTCTTGCGTTGCTATTGACATCCCATGCCTTGTCTCTTGAGTCTGAATGTTTTAATAGAAATCTAAATATTCAAAAGGTCGAGTAACCATTTTAAAGTTTGAAATACGCAATCATGCATATTACCTATTCACGAAACGGTTTTGAACCGGAACAGTGAAGTCGGACGCAGTGTTAGATATTTTTCAATACATTATCTTTACTTGATCCTTATATCTGAAACCATTTCTGAAATAAAATAGTATGGTATCGATAATATCTAAGAAACTTAATTATGACGAAAAATGACTGTACTTCATATATTTCACATTAACAATCACATTTTAAATAATAACTACAATTTAATGCTACATTAAATTTAAAGTAAAAATTAAAAAATAACTCGGGTCTAAAGCTAGCCAAACCACACATTTCTACAAAATGACAGTAGTTTTATTAAAATAATATTAAGGAATCAGACCATTTTTTACAATCTGTTTGAATATTAATGCTAACCAGAAAAAAGTGTATTTATATTGCCAATATATTAATTGACTGTTATATCCGTTGCTATAATCGTTAATTAAATAATAATTGACTGTTATTGTCATCATTAAAGTCGCTGATTGTACAAGTTTGGTTTAACGATTGATCAAAATTGACGATTATAATTATAACTATCAAACTGTCCAACGGGGGGAGCCCCTCTTTCTACACCCCTGCCAATACCCCCCACCCGCAGTAATTGGGGTGGTTAGATGGCCATGCCGCCGGCGCGCGCGTATCTACTTAGCAATGGCGATCGAAAGGTCCTTCTGACTGCCGGCGGAAGGCTAGGGCAGTGGAGAACTCTCCGCTTGGCAAAGTGGTGCTACTGAAAACCTTCGTTGTTGAGAGTGCGCGTGCGTATTCAAAATACCGCATTTAGTCATAAGAACAACATATTACAAACATTCTAAGAAAGTGCGCTCATATCCAAAAAAATCTCGATGACAAAAGGTGTAATACGATATAAGTACAGGAAACCCTCTTAACGCTACAATGAGTTACACACAAGTACATTGCCTCCTTACGAGTATACATAGTAACACGCTCCCAATCCCCTAAGGGGTAGGCAGAGCCCAAGGAGCATTAAGTTAGTAGTTTTTGCTAAAACTAAGGTCGAGTTAGGCTAGACGAAAATACAGAAAAAAGGTTTTAAGTGGGTAGAAATAGTGAATGCGTATATTTACGCATTAATTCGTGTTTTTTTTATTAAGTAATAGTGTAAGATACAATGAAAAAAGTGCTCACGGCATTGAAATCGTCATGTTTGAGAAAGTGGATTTTTTTTTGTATCAAAAGCATTTTTTAAACATAGTCCGTTTTTTTGTCATGTTGGGATTAATTTTCTTAGTTTATCGATACCCCTACTTTATATAGAATAATTGTTCGTATTGATAATTAAATAACTAATGTATTGCTAATGCGTGTTCGACCAACTGGTATCGTATCTTGTAAGTAATACGATTAAAAAAAAAACTTGGTCTATGGTTTATTTGTCTAAGATGCCACTAGTTTAGTAAAATATATTCGAATCCAAACCATATTTAAGAACCAATACTTAAATATCTATGGTACATAGTTTTAAGCGTAGTTATTCTCATCGTCATTGTGTTAATTGATTGTTATATCCTTAATTATAACCGTCAATTTAATAATTGACTGTTACCGTCATTGTTATAATCGCTAACTGAGATAAATTGACTAATGCAATTATAACTATCAGACTATCCAGCGGAGAGATCGTGTATTTGCAAATCTGCCAATTCTTTCACTTGCGGGAATTGGGGCGGTTGGATGGCCATGCCGCCGGCATGGTATGCACGCGGCAGCCGCTGGCGCGCTTGTCTAGTTAGCGGGCGGCAATGGCGATCGAAAGGTCCTTCTGACTGCCGGCGGGAGGTTGGCGGCGCGGGCAGTGGAGAACTCCCTGACTGGCAAAGTTGAGCGATGACAAACCCACTTCATGGTTGAGGGCGCACACGCGTACTCAAGATACCATATTTAGGTATAACCATCAATAATACTTCGGTAATTAAATATTGAGAGAAATGTTGACGCGTGTCGTAATAATAGTGGTATCTCGGCAAATATGCCGTAGTCGGAAAGAGAAGAGAGAGATAATATTACAGATCGAAGTGATTATATTTAGGACATTGATGTTGTGCGTCCCGTTTTGTGTGTCTTTGATGTTCGATGTTCGATGTTTAATTTAAGATATCCAATCGTGACATTGGAAATAAATATACAACTAGAATATTAATATCAGGTACTCATTGGAAATCGAGTAGTATATTTTTTTTGTAATAGTTAAATATAATAGCGTTTTAATCCGTTGGTTGAAGATGAAATAGGCGTTTAAGATGTGTTCGGACCTTAAAGAACTTTCAATGAGTATCTGACCAAGCGTCTTAAATATATGAAATCTATTAAAAAAATTTGGATTACATATAATAAGTTAGGTCCATTTTTAATTGAGTGTGCTGTTGAATTTTAGAGAACTTGAAAATTCTCGTTTGGATCTTAATGAAAAGTGGGCCGTCCTTTTTGGTAGTTACGTGTGATGTTGTTTTGTGTTTGTATGTTTGTGTTCGTGATATACTTATGTATTTAGAGACCCTATGAAAAATGGAAGCCTACTATCGTCGAGGACAGTAAAATTGCCCTTCGCTCCGTGGTTAGTGACTTATTTGTGCTTGAAATGCATGTGGATTGAACATGACAAGCAATTTAGCAGTTTTACGTAAAGTGTGTTCACCGCACGCCCTGTGGATAGATTTATATTAAAATAGAAAGGCTTTATGTTAAAATAGAAAAAAATATAATTTATATTCATACAGTTTTATTTTACAGGTGACCCTTGTGAAACAGAGTAAGTATTAGGGAATCTACAAACCACCACAATGCACCTTTTATTTGTTAGGTTACCAAGTCTTCTACCTAAAATAATCTGGTGGTTGGATTGTCTTGTAGCCCGGATAGTGTTACTATGGCATGCACGGC
This sequence comes from Glyphodes perspectalis, assembly GCA_951394215.1. Lineage (NCBI taxonomy): Eukaryota > Metazoa > Arthropoda > Insecta > Lepidoptera > Crambidae > Glyphodes > Glyphodes perspectalis. Next base: position 22,962,124 of record OX596199.1, read on the forward strand.
CGAGTTACTGCTTAAGTGGCGATAATGGCCATCCTACCTGCAGCCAAAACTTCTATGTTATGTCGGGTCTTTGCTATAATCGTTGACTCTTAGTTGACAGTTATAGCGATTAGTTACAATCGTTAATATTATTCGTTAATATTAATGACCGTTGTGGCTATTAAAGTTATAATGGTAAATTCTTTAAGATATGCTATTATAATTCCCAAAACCTTCAGCGGCGAACCCCTCTATCTGCACCCCTGCCAATTCCCTCATCTGCAGTAATTGGGTGGTTGGATGGCCATGTCGCTGGTATGGTATGCACGCGGCAGCCGCTGGCGCGCGCGTGTCTAGTTAGCGGGCGGCAATGGCGATCGAAAGGTCCTTCTGACTGCCGGCGGGAGGTTGGCGGCTCGGCAGCGGAGGGCTACCCGTTGTACTACCGAGCCAATACAAACTATCAGAGGTTGAGGGTGCGCTTGCGCGCCCAATATACCGCACCTAGTTTTAAACTTATTATTTTTTTTTGGCGCGCGTATATTTTTTCTAGCCCTGAAATGTTAACGTGCCCTTTTCAATATTTTTTTTGCAACAACTTAGTATCTGCTTGAAAAATAAAGAAAGAAATTTTATAAAAGATATTTTTATTATTTAATCAAGAACTTATATTGAAATAGAAATCCACTATAAATATTTTTATATCGTTATACATTTGTCTTGAACATTTGTTAATTTTATATTTTAACAATTAATTGCTTTGTTTATCTGTCGCGTTAACCTGTAAACTACTTTATCATTTTAGAAAAAAATCGGGCACAGGTATATACTTAATATAGATCTAATTTCAAATTATTTGGTGAATTTAAAGGTATTGACATTCGTAGATTCGTATCAATTAATAAGTCGAATGCATACTAACAAACGAATGTGTTTCAGGTTCCGAGCGGGCGTCATGTGTCGCAATGCTTACAGACAGTGTACGCAAGGTACCGACCGATATAACAATCGGCGCCGGTGAGGTGGTGTCACTTTCGTTACTCTGTGTATTATATTTGTCAGTTAAATATTCAACGTAACGGACATTTAATTTGTTTTCCTAAAGGACATCTCGGTGAGTGCTATGTCATATGACTGTATGTTTTTAAGTTTTTAATACAGGTGAAATTTTTGATTTTGTTAATTTATATATTATGAAGTACATTAATATGTATGTAAATAGTTTTCTTTAAGTTTTTAGACTTGTGTCATTAAAATAATATAGGTATAAGATAAAAATATCTGAACAGCCGTGAAGCAGATTTATGTATAGAAGCCACACAATATTGTTTGATATTGATCACATTACGATATTTGTAAACGGATATTTGTATTATTATGTATTGTATGGATTTATGTGTTACTGTATTGCTTTGCGAATGTAGTATTTGTCAAGTAACAATGATATTTTTAGTTTGTAAGATTCTATGTTGTAAACTACTAAACTGATTTCGATACTGTAATACTTCCCTATATAAATATCCGACTACGTTATATACATTGATCTGAATCCGAGCTAAGTAGCTTGAGCGCTTGTGTTACGGATATCAGAATCAACATTGGTATCACAAACACATACTTTAATATTAAATATTAACACCCAGGCATAGAACAAACACAAATATACATCAATCGAAAGTTGGTCTTGGGTGGGGATCGAATCCACAACTCTTGGGGCATAGGGTCACTACCAAATGCGCCATCGAGCCAGTCTTTGTAGTGGTATATATTTTGGGAACTCGACGACAACATATTTGAAAGACTAACTTTAAAAGGCTGACTATTATGACTAAATTATTTGCGAATTCCAATTTGAGTGTTTAGTTTGTTAGAAGTGTTATATACTCGAATTTGGTTGAGTAGTTATTTATTATATGTTTATATGTGTATATAATTAAAGTTAGAGGGTTAGGGCTTATGAATGTATATTTTATTGGTTTTTTTCCTCGGTCTCGTATATAGCACTGCTGTAATAATGTACTTACAATTACAAATCAATTGGTACAAAATACTTGAATTCGGTAATTCATATAATATCTGACTCTGCGGTTAACGATCAATCTTCTAATAATATGTTCGCGTCATAAAATCAATCATCATTAACATCATCATACCATAGTTATCATCCGCTTTACCATACATGAGAATCATGGACATTCAGGTACATCCATACAACTAAGTGTTAAACTAAGTCATTGTCTATTAATGAAAAAATAAACAAGTTACTTTTACTTGAAGTCATATCGTAATGATGCGAACTAGTAATGGCCTAGTAAACGGAACGGTATAGTTGCCTGTTGGTTGCTAATAAAATGTTAACTTACTTTAAGTTGAATCTTCATAGCGAGCATATTTCGGCATACTTAGTAACTATTCAGACACTGTGTGTGTACTACAAGTAAAATATTGAAATAACGACACTTCAAATAAAATAATCCAAAAAGTATAAAATATTATAATGGTAAGAGTAGACAAGGAGGCTTAATAACGTCATAATATATTAAAATCACAGCCAGTAGGAAAGTTAATTTATTTTATTCCTTACTAGCGAACTGCACATGCTTCGCTTCGGTTCAAAACATTGCGGGGCTCAAGTTAAAATATTATTATTACTGAAAATAGCATACGCCCGCTTGCATTTATTATGTCGCGCGATAGTTTTGTTTTCGCGATATCTTAGAAGATATCAATTTGAATTGTACGGTGAAAATGGCAATTATATTTTGCATAATGCTTTATACAACTAATGTATTTAATTTGATAAGGGTTATTATCCTTACCATTTAAATAGCTTTCAAAATAACACATTTTAAGTGACCATTCTTTTAACATTAATATGGAGATTAGGAGCTATCCTTAAAGATAGACTTATGCCATTGCGGACTTTTCTATAGCCCTATAAAAGAGGAATAACTTTCAACCCTACCATATTATTTTTTTGTTATAGGGTGAGTAATCCCCCGGTATAAAGAGATAAAAGCGATTCTCTCTTCGATTTAATATTTTCTGACATATTTGACAACCAATGTCACATTTGAACCAATGAGGGTTTTCAAAAATACAAAAACCGCCAGATGGCACGAGGTAGTATCGTGGTCTTATCACTGTCACTTTGTCTCTTTGTTGACAGCATGTCAGTTTGTTCTGAAAACTTACCAATGAGGTGGGTGACAAGACTGTACGTCACAGTTACGCCATCTATCTGATGTTTTAATTCAAAAAACCCTCATTAACAAACCTTAACAAAATATACATCTATTATTCCACCCAAATCAGTCAATCTCTTGATGAAAATCGAATAGAATACGTTCAGTTGTTTTTGAGTTAATCGCGAACAGAAAGACGCGGCCAGGCACTGTTTGATTATATATTGTGATTATCTGAAACTTTGGTAAAAAACAATAAACAAAACTATCTTCACGCCAATTTCCCTGCGGGGTAGGCAACGATCGATTTCAGTTAATAACCTACACGATTAATTAAATAGATCATGTTAGAGGGCGCCTAAGAAAAATCACTTGCAAAATTAAAATACGTATTACAAGCCTTGCCTTAACCTATGATCAGTGGTTCCCAACATTTTTGTAACCGAGCATAACTTTAATTGGGTTATTATAAGCAGAGACTACATGGTTGAAAATAAACTGATCAATTTAAAAATAACCGTTGTAGACTACTGGTTGTGTCAGGTTAGGCTATGTTGGGAATCGGTTAGAATTGTGCTTTCATTCGGTGAGGTCTGGCATGCATGGTGTATACACGTATAATGGTGTACGTGTATACACCATGCATGCCATGCATATGTGTCCTATGTGTAACGCTTAGAGAATGTTAAATGTGCAGTTATACTCGTATATGTTCCATCACTCTCGATAATAAGTGCTCCCAAAATTCTACTTATACCTATTATAATGAGACCATAGATATGTCAAACGCTTGCATTTCAATCGAAAAAAATGTGCCGAACCCAGCCGCAAACCATTTTTTTTTTCAATATTAATATCAGAGGTAGGCAGAGTCAAGTCAGTTCGCCCTTTTAACTAAAAAAATAAAACTGCTGGGTTAGATGGAAAATTCTGAAATAGTAGTGACAAGTGGCTAGCTCGTCGCCTACAGTCTCGCACCCAAAACCCGATATACCATTAGTCACCTTTTACGACACGCTAAGCAAGAAGTGTAATACAGTTGGCACATTATTTTTAAGGCCCAAAATGGGTTATTATATTTCACTACATTGACAAAAAATTTTAAAAGGATAGCATGACATAAGCAGGACATCATATATAGAACAGTTAAATCACATCCGTGAGAAGAGCGTCAACCTGACAGGCTCGATGATGACTTTGAAAAAGACCCCGAATTGGGGTCTTGTCGAAAATTCAGATTGCGAGCGCTTATGGCATATCTGCCCATTATTTATTTCTAATATACTTATAGATTTTCTATTATTGTCGAGAGTGAAGTGAATTGGGTAGAAGGTCGAGTCAAAAAGAGTAAACCAATGCACTATGATACGTCCTGATTTATCAATCTGTCTGACCTAACTCGTTATTCAGACTCTTACATGCGTGTGCGCTCGTTTGAGTCGTCCTCTAATATACCATTTTGCGTGGGGTAATGCTCTTACATGCAAGTCTAATTGAGTGGTTTCCAGGTATCCCCGAGATCAAGACTATTCTGAGCGGTTTCATTATTAGAGGTTACCTCGGCAAGTGGACGCTCATCATCAAGGTAGTGGGGCTGATCCTCTCCGTCTCCTCCGGGCTGTCTCTGGGCAAGGAGGGGCCTATGGTCCACATTGCGAGCTGTTTGGGTGAGTTCATTTACTTAACTATTTAAATAGTTACTATTTTGTGATCTTTGTAAAAACTTTACAGCTTTTATTAGCTTTTATTGACAGGTTTATTGGCCGGGTCGGTAGTCGTAGTAAAGTTTAGTTAGTTATAGATTGAAAAATGCAGAGGTGCGGTCCGGGTGACTGCACCGGGTGGTGACCAACACGCCTCGGATATGGGGCACTGTTATCATTGTGCTACCACCGCTTCCCTCGAGTCATTGATATTTATTAATAAAAAAGAACGTATATGTATATCTATACGTTACCTGTTCATAACACAAGCATGCATGCTTGTGTTATGAACAGGTTGTTTGGAGCTAGAGAATCAGCGTCAGTTTGGGGAAGAGATTTTTTAAGTTCGTCTTTGCTGTTTTAACCTTCGCATAAGTTCGTTTGGGCTGACAGTAGTGTTTTCCGCAGGGAATATCCTCTCGTACCTGTTCCCGAAGTACGGACGCAACGAGGCGAAGAAGCGAGAGATCCTGTCCGCAGCTGCCGCTGCCGGCGTGTCGGTGGCCTTCGGGGCTCCCATCGGGGGCGTGTTGTTCAGTCTTGAGGAGGTCAGATAAAACATCGACTACTGATTTATTGTTCACCACAGCATGTTACAATGAGGGTTTTTTTGAATTTGAATTAAAACTTCCGAAAGATGGCGTAATTGTGACTTGCGGTCTTGTCACGCTCCTTATTATTATTATTTATTATTTAAATTAAAAAGGCACACCAACAACACATATAAAATACATTTACATTCAAACACAGTGTCACAAGATTCTTATAAAATAAATATTTCGATATTTATGTACACTACATGTGAATGCGTATGCGCAGGTGTCGTACTACTTCCCGCTGAAGACGCTATGGCGTTCTTTCTTCTGCGCCCTGATAGCGGCGTTCATCCTGCGCTCGATCAATCCCTTCGGCAACGAGCACTCGGTCCTGTTCTTTGTGGAGTACAACAAGCCGTGGATCTTCTTCGAGTTGATCCCTTTTGTCGGCCTGGGTATCATTGGGGTGAGTGGTTGCACTGTTTTTATTTAGAACATGGACAGTTTTGGATTTGGGATAATATTTACCTTTAAATGTAGTCCTTTATTACTTGTCTTATTATAATTGTCTGAAACTTCCCCGCGGAAAGCGCATCCTGGCTCGATGGCGTATTCGTTAGTGGTCCTGTACTATGTGCCAAGAGTTGTGGGTTCGATCCCCACCCAGGACCAACATTTGCGTAATAAAACCTGTGTTTGTCGGTATTCAACAAAGGTATTCTTTGTAGGTAAAAGCGTAATATTTAAATATATATTTGTGATACCACATTCCTGATATCCGATACATAAGTGCTTAAAATACTTTACGACATTCTCATATCTACCAAGTACACAAAAAAAACATTAAAATCGATCGAGCCGTTTTGAAGGAGTCCGATCACAAACACCGCGACACAAGATTTTTATATATTACATACATACATACATACCCTCACGCCAGCGATCCCGAAAGGATAGGCAGAGTCGCGATAAGGTCAGCATTGATATCAGATTAGATACGTGTGTGTGTCTGTCTGCGCAGGGTTGCATAGCGACGATATTTATAAAAGCCAACATCTGGTGGTGCCGGTACCGCAAGTACTCGAAGCTGGGCCAGTACCCGGTGACGGAGGTGCTGGCGGTGACGCTGGTCACGGCCATCGTGGCCTACCCCAACCCCTACACGCGCATGAACACGAGCCAGCTCATCTACCTGCTCTTCAACCAGTGTGGGATCTCCAACTCGGACCCGCTATGGTGAGTTCGGCTTCCACTGGGTAGATTACTCAAAATTTTTTTAAAGTTTGTAAATAAAATTATCAAATAACTTTGAGAACGTATTTTTAACCGAGTTAAAAAAAAAGGAGGAAGTTCTCAATTCGACTGATTTTTTTTTTGTTTGTATGTTACTCGATATCTCTGAGAATTGTTAACCGATTTCCAAAATTTTTTTTTGATTCGAAGGGGTTTTTTGCTTTCTAATAGGTACTCGAAAAATTAAAAAATATACAACGGTTCAAAGATAGGAAAAAAAAAAATCATGGACTAAAAAAATTTAGTAAACTCTCCTATTGCAACACGAAATATTTACATTATTATAGTGTCACGCAATAAATCATTTTACATACTGTCCGACCATATAATGGTATTGTGTACGCGATTACTGCACACTCGGCAATTCTGTTACAGTTGTCTGATCTGGTCTTCTGTGGTAGCTATTACCTGGGATTTTAGGCAGTATGATTTATGCAGTATAAAGTTTATTAAGTTTATTACTAATTTAAATTTAAAAAAATTATTCATTCAGAAAGTTTACTCATAGAGATTGACACTACTATTTACATCACAATAATCGATATGCATCTTGTCATCGAGGATATTTTACTAAAGATATTTCTTTTTCACACATTATTTTACTTTATTCGACAACATTCATAATTAAAGTCTCGGACGAGGGTAAAGTAGATATTTTGAAAACCTTCGTTCGTAAAGATGGCTTCCCTTCAGCAAGCAGCGATGTAACTGTCTCGTTTAAACCAGTGACTACGACCGCAACTTCACGGATGTGAGTTCTGCCATAACGCGGGCGCCGGCCAACACTGGGGTGTACAACGCGGTGGGCCTGCTGTTCCTGGCGCTGGTGATGAAGCTGGTGATGACGGTGTTCACGTTCGGCATCAAGGTGCCGTGCGGGCTGTTCATCCCGAGCCTGGCCCTCGGCGCCATCGCCGGAAGAATCGTGGGCATCGGTGAGTTGGACGTATATATACACGAAATTAATAAACTTTTATTTAATTTTATTTTTACATTTTTATATGCTTGTCTTGTGGCCGTTAGACCAGTGGTTCCTACTTTCAGCAACATTCTTAAAGGTGAATTTATCTTAGTTATTTTTTTTTTTCCCATGTTGGTCTGGGACTTGGCCCATGTTGATCTGGGACAAATAAAAAAAGATTGTGGCAACTGTGGTTCTTTCCTAGCATGTCGTAAAAGGCGACTAATGGTTTACGGGCTTTTGGGTATGTGACTGAGTAGGCGACGCGCTAGCCACTTGTCACTCCTTTTTCACAGCTTTCCATCTAACCCAGCCTACTGTCCCATGTTGGTCTGGGACTTAAAAAGATTGTGGCAACTGTGGTTCTTGCCTAGCATGTCGTAAAAGGCGACTAATGGTATACCGGGTTTAGGTATGTGATTGTAGGCAACAAGCTAGCCACTTGTCACTACTTTTTTACAATGTTTTATCTAACCAAGCCCAGTGTTATTTTTGGCTGAATGTGGTTGAAGGGGCATGCTGCCCCTCTGCCTACCACTTCGGGGATTATGGGCGTGATGTTATATTATTATATTTTTTTTAGGGAGGAAATAAACAGTTTCTTAAATCCTTTTCCTGTCATATTTCTAATACAAAAATAAAACTTGTGGAGATCTAAACAATAATTATGAACATTAAATTCAAGAACTATTTTTTTGAAGTTGGAAAGTTAAGTTTAAAAGTATGTCATTTTAAAACTGTCCGAGAAGAAATTATGGACCAGTTGGCTGATCAAATATCATTTGGATTTCAACCGGTGGTAGTATTATTTCTTATCCTTTTTTTATGTATGTTGACTATATATAAGTGCTTTCTTGAAGCCCATATAAATAAAGATATTTTGAATTTGAATTTTGAACTATGTCTAGCATAGACAAGAGAAATCTTTCGCTTACCTATTATGCTAGATCGACTGGTTTATCCTGAGTTGTCCCCACGTAAACATGGCTTTTCGACCGTAGGCGTCGAGCAACTCGCGTTCCATCACTCGAAAATCTGGATATTCTCTGGGGAGTGTTCCACGGGCGAGGACTGCATCACGCCGGGCCTGTACGCCATGGTGGGAGCCGCGGCAGTACTGGGCGGGGTCACCAGGATGACAGGTAAGTCGCCTCACCAGTAGTATATGCGAACAAAAGTATTTATATTTAGTCGTCTTAACATGTCTGTTTAATTCCCTGCTACATAGATATCTGACTTTTATTATATGTGGGCATTTCTGTGTCCGAACACAATAACATTATTATTAACAATTATAGAAATGCATTATTACTAACAAACACACAATTGTTGTATTTGTAGTTTCATCTTAGTACTAACTTGTTCGAGGGATGGCGAACCTTTAAGAATAATTAAAATTGAAATAACGTTGACTTCTATGTCAATTATTAAAATAATTTAAATTTGACTAATTTTATTTCATAGACGTTGCTTTGATGCAATGTGACGGTTCGCTATTCTTTATCTTTAAAGTGACATTTCAAACAGGTCGTGGTGTATAATGAAGCTTCCACTCACAAGTATTTAACGCTTTCATAGCTTATCATAAGTAGAAGGTTTATACTCCCGCTTCGAATCTTATATAATGATAATAATATAAATTCGGGCGGAATTATAAATCTAATACTTTTGCCATCATCATCATGTCATCAAATCATCGCATAATTTGAAAGATGTGGCTATGTCCGGAGAAACCAGGTTGATGCAAGAGACATAACTATTTTCATCTATATTTCAAACGTATATGAATAAAGTGTTTCTGTGTGTAAAATATGTACCAAAATAAATATGTAAATTGATACTGGCTCGATGGCGCATTCGGTAGTGACCCTGCCCCATGCGCCAAGAGTTGTGGGTTCGATTCCCACCCAGGACACACATTCGTGTGATGAATACTTGTGTTTGTTCTGTGTCTGGGTGTTAATATCCAATATTTAAGTATATATTTGTAATACCACTGTTGTTTCTGATATCCGTAACACGAGTGCTTAAGCTACTTACCTCGGAGTCAGATCAATGTATGTGATGTAGTCGGATATTTATATTATATTCATTTATACTACGAGTTGGTCAGATCTTGTTACAATAATCATTTTGAACTGATCCATGAAAATAAATTATTCTGTAGACGTGCTCCTGATTGTTATACAATGCTGTTGTAATAAAATATTCTCTCGTGGATACTTGCTTTATTGGGGCGATCTCAATTCCTACTATAGTGTTAATAATTTATGATTTGTTAAAAATGTCGTCATTCTTTCCGTAACTTCTGCTTACCTTTGCATTAGTGTTCGAGTCAAACTTGTCGACATTACAAGCCATTTGCCATGTTCGCTATGTCGTTAACATTATCGCTGACAATGACCTGTCAGAGTTGACCCCAAGCCACCGTGGGGCTGCGTCGGCTTGAGGAATGGTTGGTAAACGCGTTTCAAACATTTTATGCATGGGCGATTGTTACATTGCTTTTCATCGTTGTTCTTAAATATTTTATGGCTTAATTTTTAGTATTCAAATAATAATTATTCTAATAGCTTCCTCTATGATGGCAATTTTCTATCTAACCCAACACAATCTAATTTGTGCTGAACGTGCTTCAATCGTTCGGGGATTGCAGGCGTGATTGTAAATATGTATGATGGGGAATATATTGTCTAGTCGACACTACGGGGGGAATTATTTTAATAAAAAATGATGAAGTTATTAGAATTTCAGTACAAGGTAGTGCATAAGCATGCATCGTATGCGATCAATTGCGCGTAGTATAACGGTGTGGTCGGTCTGTCCGTGCGCAGTGTCGCTGGTGGTGATAATGTTCGAGCTGACGGGCGGCGTGCGGTACATCGTGCCGCTGATGGCGGCGGCCATGGCCTCCAAGTGGGTGGGCGACGCGCTCGGCCGCCAGGGCATCTACGACGCGCACATTGCTCTCAATGGGTACCCTTTCCTGGACAGCAAAGATGAGTTCCAGCACACCTCGCTGGCGGCGGATGTGATGCAGCCAAAGTGAGTGCCTTCCGTTATTATCGTTTTGAATCGATTCGTAATGAGAGTAAACAAAATACTGCTTGTTAAATTAGTGTCAAATCTTGGTCTCTTATTATTTCTCATGGTGCTTCATATTAGCTCAAATGTTTTAATCATAATGTGATCCGAGCAGTTGTTTTTGTTTACTTTTTATTTAATTTCTGTTTATTGTGTTTCATTATGTATGTATGCAATAGCTTTTCTCAATTCTTTATAAATCCTGGATATTTCAATGAAAAATTTATTCTCAATATACCGATTCGTTTCAATTTTCATATTCGTACTTTGATATGGTTAAGAAACTTTATTTTATAGTATGTATGTTATATAAAATTATGATTTTTTTTCGTTAAAATATGAACTCGAATTGCATTCGCTGGCGATAAATGTGTGTTTTTGAATGTAGAACTATTAATAGCTGTGCGAACCCCAGCATTTTGTAACAATTTATCTAATCGGAAGTACTATCATATTACGCAAAAAAATGGGTTCGATTCCCAAGCAATAGGAGTATATTTATGTGGCCGTGGTCACCGACTTACACGTGTTTTTAATTAAGCTGAGCGGGCCCTGAAATTTTGTTAATTGAAGTGAATCTTGCTGTGCGACAAAAAAATATTTTATTTGCTTTTAAAATTTGTGCACAGGCGTGATGATTTAGCGTTGACTTATGAGTCTAACTTTTTGTTAAGCATAGGCAAAATTATATGGAAGCTACGTGGGGAAGAGATAGCGCAAAGACAGGCACTGATTGAACTAGCGGGCTTTCACAGTTCGAAGCTGTTTTGGCTACAATTACGGTTTTCAAAAATACAAAAACCGCCATATGGCACGAGGGAGTGGTCTTATCACTGTCACTATTGGCTCTTTGTTGACAGCATGTCAGTTTGTTCTGAAAACTTACCAATGAGGTGGGTGACAAGACCGTACGTCACAGTTACGCCATCTTTTGGATGTTTTAATTAAAAAAACCCTCATTTCAGCAATCAGGACCATTATGGTTTTTTGCTTTTCGAAAAATACAGGAGTTGAAGGTTATTATTATTACTTATCATTGCCCCGTCTTGTTGGCTATAGCGAGTGTTGATTGACCTCGAGTGTTCAGAATTACACAAAGTGTGGTGCGAATATTATATTGCTTGCAAATGTACTTTGGCTCAATGGCGCATTCAGTAGTAAGTGGCCAAGAGTTGTGGGTTCGACCCCCACGCAAGGCAATCATTCGTGTGATGAATACTTGTTTATGTTGTGTTCTAGATGTTAATGTGATGTTTATGTTTATGTTTTGTAACACCACTGTTGTTTGTGATGTTCGTGACACAAGTGTTAAAGCTACTTAGCTCGGCGTCAGGTTAATGTATGTCGGATATTTAATTATTTTTGTACAAAGTACAATTTATCTGGGCATGAAATATTAGCGCCCAACTACTCGGTAGCGCGATTGACTGTTAACATGGATAAATAAATAAATAAATAAAATGAAAAGGCCTCAGTTCGATTCTGGGTTCGCTTACTTATTTATTAAGTGAGATGAAATTTTACGGATTCTTATTTGATGCCTGGTTCGAATCCCGGCCTGTTATGGGTTTTGCGTGTTACTTAATGCAAAGCAGCGCATACATATTTGCGAGATTCTTATATTTCAATTCTAATGTGGCTTTACATTGCAACAAATGACTGAGCGAATTAATAATATGTGTATTTAATTGCTGAATTTTGCTAATCACACAAATCACACATCTAGTCAACAGAGTTGTTAGGGTCTAGTAAAACTGTTTACCCGAATTTCCAGCTCTCAAAGATCCGTACAACCAATTGCTGAATCAGGATCATGTTTTAGGCAGGTCCCAACTTAACTGGGGCACGACACTAGGAGAAGATGAAAGTTCTACGATATATCTTAAAACTGCTAGCATGACGCAAATGACGAACGTATAATGCAACAATGCCTCACTCTTCAACAAAGGAAATATTAGTTAAGTTAACTTAGATGATTTTGCGGTTCGCTGCGAGTGTTATGCTCAGATGTTGTAGCGTATTTTGTTGTACATTAATAAAGTTACTTAAGTTTAATATAAGTATGACGATATCGGAACGGCAATGTGAACGGTGTCGTGTTGTCGCAGACGCAACGAGACGCTGGCGGTGATCACGCAGGACTCGATGACGGTGGAGGACGTGGAGACGCTGCTGAAGGAGACGGAGCACAACGGGTACCCCGTGGTCGTGTCCAAGGAGTCGCAGTACCTCGTCGGCTTCGTGCTGCGCCGGGACGTGAACCTGGCTATCGGTGAGTGTTAATTATTAGTGGGGTGTTTTTCTGACTGATACTGTTTTGTTGGTCTGATGGCAGCGTATGCCGCCTAAAGATCGAGAGATCCTAGGTTCAAATCCCGGTTCGGGCCAACAAATGTGTGGGTGTTTCAATATTGAAATTATTTAGTACTAGTCTGGCGTCAAGGAGCTGGCGGTTTATGAATCCCGTGCCTCGGAAAACGCGTTAAGCCTGTGATCCTTCGCGACGCGTTAAGCGCTCTATCTATCTCATGGCGGATTGGCGACTCATCGGATTATATGAGAGAAGGAACAGGGGGCGTACCTGTGTTTGCGCATACACTTGTGCACTATAATAGTTTTTGTGTAGTTAGCTAATTCTCATTTAGATTAGCCGCTGTTATTGTAATCGTTTAGGAGTAGGATATAATTTTTTTTTTCAATTAAAAGTTTTTGCGTTTTCGGTGTGTGATTGCGTAGGCGACGAGGATGTGATTGTTTTTTTTTACAGTATTCTATCTAAACTAGCCCAGTTTAAAATTTGGGTTGAATGTAAGGTTGTTGATGTTTTACAAATGACTCTGTATAATCTAATTCAAATTCAAAAATTCAATTCAATATGTATGTAAAAGTTTCATCATCTTCCTAGCGTTATGTCCCGTGTTTAGACGGGGTCCACTTAGACCATGATCCGGGATTTAGCGAGTCTGGTAATTACATTGAAGCGACTGCCGATCTGACCTTTGTAACCCTAAAATAGGGGAACTAGAATTTTTTTGGATCATGGTTACAAATCCAAAGTTATTTGAATTTGCAGGTTTCATCACGATGTTTTCCCTCACCGCCGAGCTAGTGGTATAAATACGTACATAGATTTGGAAAATCCAGAGGTACGTGCCGGGTTTGAACCCGCACTCCTCGGTAAGGAGGCGCGTGTCCATACCATTGAGCTACCACCGCTCTATGTATGTAAAAGTTTATCTTGTAAATAATGATCAGTCAATTTCAACTCAGTGTATGTATGTTAGCGAACGCGCGTCGCACGATGGAGGGCCTCACGGGTCAGTCGGTGGTGGTGTTCGCGGGCGGCAGCGGGCCGGCGCCGGCGGGCGGGCCGCCGCACCTGCCCCTCGGCAAGTACCTGGACATGGCGCCCATCACCGTCACCGACCAGACGCCCATGGAGACGGTCGTGGACATGTTCCGCAAACTCGGTCTGCGCCAGACGCTCGTCACGCACAACGGGTGAGTCCACACAATTGTGTATATTTATTGGTATATTTTTATTTTTTTTAATATAGCAACGGTACATAGGCATAAAGGGATAAATATTTATGCAGTATGAAATTCACTAAATATTAACGCATTTTTAATCAGTATAAATGAATAAACCGCGGAAACTTACCATTATAAATATAAAATTAAGCTGAATTTTCTGAAAATATTATATTTTCTTTTACTTTGAACAATTCACAAACTAGCATCTTTGTTGTAAGATAGCCTATTTATGAAGCTGAACTATGTAAAAACTTAGCTCATAGTACCTCTATGATTGTATGCCACTATTTGCTGCATTGAAGAAATTACTCTACAGGTCAACTGCGGTCATCAATGTCACATCGTAATATTCGTCTCAGCTTGTATTTACAAAAAGTCTACACATCTAAGCGACAAAATTTAAAGAAAATCATATTCACGACTGCAAGTCGCGCATCCTTCGACCAACTTGCATTAATAGCTTCGCAGTTTACATAAGTAGTCAGTTGGTTAGTAGCACTCAAACCAGTCAATCTATTATCATTCCCTAAAATTATATTTCGTACCTACTTGGATTCACTTAAATCGTAATCCAAAATGTTACAAGTTAAAATATAAATTCTCCAGACTGACACACCAATTCCCTAGTTCCAAACTAAGCTTATGCTTGTGCTATGGATACTAGGTGAACAGATAGACATACTTAAATAAGTTTATAAACATCCATGACTCGAGTACAAATGTCCATGTTCATCACACGAAACATTTGCCCCTAGCGGGATTCGAACCGGCAGCCCTTGGTTTCGTGGCAGTTTCCCTGACCTCTCAACCAACGTCGCACCACCTTTAATACCACCATGTCCTTTTTAATACTTACTCAAATGAATATGGCATCAACATTTAACATCCATGAGTGTCTAAATAACATTTCTTCACAATCTATTTCCTCACTACCGATGTGGCAATATGAATCGATATAATTACTTTGAGTTTTTAAATCGAGTGATTACACAGGGCACACATCCATACCCTCCTAATGAACTCTTTTGACATCAGCATTAGTTACTAACTGCGTGACCCCCGACAGTGCTTCCAACTTAACGAGATAGCACTTCTAAAGCTGGTCTACTGATAAATTTAATTGAAATTATTTCCGTGGTGCGGCGATTTAGATGTGTAGACTTTCAGTTATACGATGGGCAATATAAGCAGATAAACTTATTGATTCTTATGTAAAGACATCGAAGACAATTATTAAGGAACAAAATAAAAATTATTCAGTTGCTTTTATTGCCGATTGTATCGAAACCGATGAGGATATTAAGACTCCAAGGCTCTTAGCCTCAAGTTAGGGTTTATATATACCCTGGCTTAACCCTGCCCACCTTACAAGAATGTTTGTTTCAACTGAAAGCAACAATCTTGTACGGCGCGACGGCCTGTCACGCCGTCAAGTAACGAACGGTAAGTGCGTCGTAGTAATCCTGCGCCTGGTTGCAGTCGGCTGCTGGGCGTGATCACCAAGAAGGACGTGCTACGACACGTGAAGCAGATGGACAACGAGGACCCCAACTCGGTGCTGTTCAACTAGGCGGGAGCCCGCGCCCGCGCTACCGGCGCTGAGCGCTTACTCGCTCACTTTGTGAATACGCGCAGCAGACATGACGCGTTGGGAACTGGATGTTATATCGATATCTACTTAACATTTTATGTATTGATAGGGTATGGGTTTCGAGAGACAGACGGATTACAAGGTGACTCTATAAGGGTCCCATTTTTCCCTTAAATATAATTAAAATAAAATTAAAGCACATTAAAAATAGTATTAAATAAATCAAATTATAAAAAGAACTTGATTAAATTACACTAATTACCATAGTTGAAAATAAATGAGAAAATTATTAATAAAATAGTTAAAAGATTTCCTATAAAAATAGACCAATCTTAAATACGGTCTAATGTGTATACCGACTTTGGATCTTTCTGTAATTTATAATTGTACTACATTTTAACATCTTATCCCAAGTTTGACCGTTTCATATCGTGCGGGTATATTCAATAGTGAGCGACCGGAGGCGCATGTGCAGTGTTACTGTGGTGTGGATCAGTTTGTGCGGGACCAGACTGCGTCCGTGCTCCTCGGGTTCGATCCGCTCACCGGCGGACATTCCTTGTAAATACAGCATGTTAGACGTAACCTTTCAAGTCCTTATCATGTATCACGTAAATATAAATTATTGATATCTTATATGTACATGTTGTATCGAGATTATTTATGCTGCGTACATATTACTCGCTTGTATAGTTTTACATAAATTGTATCAATAGATGGTCGGTTTATAATTAGTTATATGTAACGATTATATAAATGGGAATATTGTACAAAGTGCTTTCAAATTGATCTATAATTGTAGGCGAGTGCGGTTAAAAAAGGATTATTTGGAATGTAATAGGTAAAAGATGGATGAGTATTTACGAGCATTAGGTATACTTAGATCTAAATAAACATCACGGCGCAATGTCTGGAATCAAGTAGACTTCATAACACGTAACACTAAGGTAAATGATTTTAAGAGCATTATACTCTAACAGGTGTTACGTGATCTTAGAGTATGGTATTTATAACTAAATTTATATCTTGTAACGGTTATTACACTTCGAACATAATACTATGTTGACCCGTATGACAACAGTTGTCGTAGCTTATTTTACAATTTTAAGCCAGGTTTGTTTATTCGATTTTAAATAAATTATGATCAAAGATTTTTTATTTCTTAACGTATTTACAATATTATTCAACGGAATGGTTTATAATAAATGATTCAGCTTTATTCAGGTTTTAAATTATAATTTCATGATTTTATATAATTTATTCTTATTTGTTATTTGTAGTGGAATATATGTATTTTATCGGCGCGTAGCGATCTGCTACTACGGGTCGAGAATTGTAACGGTGTTTATCTCATTTTATATAGTTTTAGTTGATTTTATTTAATAAAAAGTATTTAATTTTATATTTTATTTATGTCAAGTGTTTCGTTCAATTGTCTTTGTATAAGCTGGTATACATTAATTAATTACAGTTTGCCACAGCCAATACTTAAGTTACGCTTGTAAATATACATCATTCGATATTTAGCACGCTTTCCTTTAACACATAACAATATTTCTATTCAGGTTTGTTCAATTCCGTATTGATTGGAGAACCAATCAATAAGCTGCAAAGTGAGATAGAAACGTCACACTCACTAGGCAGCAAGTAGTGGTCATGTTAGAGATAAAAGATCATCACAGGAGTATAGGTGTCATACGCGATTCATGACTAGTCCCACAGTTGTACAGTTGTAGGAACAGGTTGCTCAGCGGCATACAGGGGCACGAGTCAGGGACCCAGCTTAGTAGTAACATTATTATTACGTTTCTGAAGCATAGGCTAAGAGCCACTTATATGGTCGCCTTTTCAAATTGTTACCACTTAAGATATTGCCCTTCTATACAACGCCCTTTATATCTCTGTATGCGCTTAAACCTCTTTAGATGGAACCTAATAAAAAAAGTACTAGTAATAAATGTACCGGAAGGAGTTTTATTTCTTTTTTTTGAATACATTGAACGATGTTCTGTATTCGGGAGTGGAGATATTAGTACATTAATTAAGGTGATTGTGATTAGCAGCCTTAAGCGCGTATCACGTAGGTAGGTAATGAATGCATAATACATTTGGATTGCAATGTTTATATTTAATATAAGTGATTGTTTGAATATTTAACTGCGTATTAGTTAAGTATAGTTTGATTTTCATAGAGGATGGTGTAGGACATTGAACTGATTACCGCGTGGAAGTGCTGTCGTAAAATCTTAACGGAATATCGATTTTAGAATAAGACCGTAGATTGTAGTATAAAAATGCATGTTTACTGACATTTACTACTTTTGCTCATATGGTCATTAGATGATGCAATATAACTGAAAACAACCGTAGTATGCGTTAGTACTTCTGCGTGTAATGAGTCCAAGCCTTCACCAATAGCGCTTGTAACTTATTCGCTTCACTATGCGTAGGTGAGACCTGTGTATAATGTATATAATGTCTTACGCAGTAACTAAACGGTGCGGTTCGCGAGACTGCCTGTGACGGTAAAATTATTTCAACATTTTATTTCTTAATACGATGTAACATCTAACTTTATTTATTTAACAACTAGAGTATATTTAAACTTGCAATATTGCACTGAATATAATGTTCCTTGTTTTCTACATCACATTTAACTCGAGTAAGCGTTTTTATAAGTCATTTATCCTCGATCTGAGCGTGATCCGAGTTCTTGTGGCTCGCACTCCGTAGTACGACTATTATCCAAAATGTTAATCGTTAGTAGGTAGCTCGATGCGAGCGTCGGTGTAGTACCGCGCACGTATTAAGATAGGTATGGTTAATTTAAGTATCCATCAAATCTAGGGAAAATGTTTGCTAGTTCATTCATAGGACTATTAATCACGAGTACCATTTTCACGACGCCTGCGTATTGTACAAAGAATTAATCATTAAAGCATGCAATATAGGAGTTGCGGAGCTCATAGTAGTTTCTTAGGCGCATAAGAGATATTATTTCCAATCGTGTATTACACCCGCTCCGTAGTTAGTACTATGTAACTTACATTTCAAAGTTTATATAAATGTTTATATTGTCCATGTACTAAATCGATGTTTTACACTATATGTACCTCCCATTGTATCGTATTTTTATATAAATGGACTGAAATTTAATCGATATTAAATGTTTGTAAATAGTATTAACTAGTTGTACCGGTCGCGCAGTGTCGCATGTCTTAGCGACTTTTTATAGTATTTACAATATCGGATGTAGGAATGCGCGGCCGGACTCCGCGCGAGGCTCCCGTAAACCGGACTGAGGGTCATCAGGGTGCCGTTAATCAGTATATACGGAACGTTAAGATGAGGTGTCGTCGTATGTTTATAACCTGCGGGGTCCCGCGTATAAAGAGGGACTGCTTTATATTCCGCAGTAGTAGAACTTTAGCAACCAGAGTTAGACCACCAGTCGGAGCGCCTCACGCCACCCGCGCTGCGCCCGCGCACCTACGTTACTGTCTACGCCTTTAATCACCTCTGATTGCCCAATGTGTGAAATCACCCCTTTATATGATACTATGCTAATAAACTATGTGTAATGAATCAATTCGAACTGGTTTTATTGTCACTAAGTATATCACAATATGTTACACGTATTTGCAATAACTAATAAATAATTGCAAATTATGTTTATGGTTTTATTTCCAATACCACCGAATCCTACAATATTATAGAAAATGTTCATGCTTGTGTTATAGTCTGTCTAACCAGTGCTAGAATCGCAAATGGTGGCAGTAATGAGATAGGTTTGCGAAATCCAGGATTGTCAAAAATTAAGACACACATACCTACCTAAGATATATCTACAATGATAAGCATCAAATAGGATATTCTAAAATTTAAGCATGCCGTACCCCGCAATTTCATCTACACTAATTAGAAATGTACATAGCCTAAACAGGTATTGTTTATTATCTATAACAAGTAGAATACACATACACACAATATCCTATAAAGCCTAGCAGCACCCCGCGGTCTCACCCGCGTAGTTCCGCGTAATTATAGCCTATGTTACTCGCTGATAAGTAGATTTTTTTTGTGAAAGAATTATTCAAATCGGTTCGATAGTTTCGAAGCCTATTCAATACAATCACACCTTTCCTCGTTTTATTATTAGTGTAGATTAATAAATATCTATGATATGGTCCGTAAATAATGAAGCTTTCGAATGAGTCATGGGTTTATCTTCTGCACTTAGAGATACGTATTACATTCCATGATGACTTGAAGCAGCCTGATCATTATGACTGGGCAGACGGGCAAGCGGGAGGTCTCTCACTCCCAAGTGGCATGGAGTGAAAATTTCATCATGATATACCTACTACTTACTGGTTTTCAACGAGAAAATTCTAATGAAACACCTACATGGGGTACACCCTATTCTTACAAGTAGAAAGTTTAAAAATAAGTAAGTGCACAATCCTATGCCAACAAGCATTTATGCAATATAACAGTTATGTAATTAAGATGTAAAAGATGCCAAAACAACGCTAAAGTAGGACATATTTGGGGATTATTTAGTCCTTTTTCGATACGAATTTAGCTCGTATTTTGTAAATAGAAATATCCCTGACGTGTTTCGAAATTTCTTTACCGGTAAGTAAAAGGTGCAGCAAACCACTTTTAGGAAAAAAATCTATATAATTATCTGAACCAATCCAAGCTTGGTTAGAAAATTATGAAAAAGCATTGGACTGGTGGTAGTCGTTTGTTTGCCTAAACAATCACATACTCAACACCCGATGGACCTAGTTTAGTCACCTTTTACGACATGCTAATCAAAGAACACAGTTGGCACTTCTTTTTTAGTCGCAGAACAACATTGGAAAAATAACCTGATTGATTTGATGACTATTAAAATTACTATTATAAAACCTTTGAGAAACTAAGTACTAATAAAAAGTTTGCCTAACATTATGTTAAGTCGGTCTTACTATAATAAAAACGTAATAGCTAGCAGGATTCGAACACGCGATCCTTGATTTTGTAGCCTGAGTCTCTGACCAGTCGACCGACTAGATCAACATGAATATAAAAAGTGTCATTGCATTCCCAGGCTGCTGTTTAATTAAAACAGCAATATTATAGCTAGAAATACTTTTTACAATTTTCAAATGTCTTAAAAATATATTGTCTAATTTCCTATTTTTGCAAGGCCTTTATAAGAAGAAGTTGTATGTATTTTGACCATATTGGAAAAAACTGCAACGAAAAAAAGAGGTTCTGTAAATAAAACAATTATTTTGAAGAAATCATTTTTATTCAGTTAAATACATGTACATCTGGTTACACAATAAACATTAGTAATTCACTAGGAATGTGTCCCCGTGTTACAAGATTGCTGCTCTTTCGTCACTTACGAGTAAACATCGATAATAATATTAAGAGAGCAAATCTACTCTTGCTGAAACAGGCATATCATGACGCAGAAAATATTTATTAAGACTTATATATGTTATACTTGGAGCGAGCAATATTTTAACACGAGAAATATTACATTGCCACAGAACGTCAACTGGTTGGGAGTTACAAAACAAAAATTAAACTAAGAAATAAATATTGTCATCCAATATTAGGTACAATACATAAAAGGCATTAATATCACAAACTACACATGAGTAACATTGAAAAAATTAGTTCAATTATGCAAGTTCTTCAACAGATTCGTCATAAAAAAGGATATGTCTGTTGTTGCATTAGTGTGGACATGATAATAGATGTACCTACGATTAGCGATTTGGATTTATTTAAAAACATAAGACTATCGTATTAGTGTGGCGCGAGCGCCAGTTAGTTGCAATGAAACGCAATTCGTAATCTCCTGAGTTTTAATCTAACTGATACAATAACATAAATCAAGTATTTGGTTCGAAGCGCGGCGACCCGGCTCGCGCGCCCCTTGCCTCTTGTCTCACCTCCAATATTTCACAACTTGTTCATAGCTGTCATACATTATTTCATTAAATCACATTTCAAATCAATAAAGCCTAATTTAGCAATCCCCTAGTGGCAAATACTGGTGGTGAAACGAATCACGTAGTGCGCTGCGCGGGCGCCGCGTCACAATCAATATATCCTACCTGAGATCAGTTATATGAAAACTAAAGTCAGTACGTTAATTATTATTATTAATTTACTGTCAGTATACTGGTTCACTAACTAATTATAATATTAAATTAACTACGCCGCCGTCCCGCCGCTGTTCCGACAAAATCTTAATAGGAATACTATCGTAATCTAAGTGTCTTTTCAAAGGGTATTTCCAATGATTTGACATTTTATATGCAGTGAAAGGTATCTTGTTTATTAACCACACAAGATCATTACGGTTGCACAGTAGGATGTATTAAAACGCAAACATCTTTGGGAATATCTTCTGAAAGATGTTCCAGATGTGTTCGCAAAGCCGGTGTGAAGCGTAATAGTTGTTCTAGGAGAAAATATTTATTAAACTATGTTCCTATATTAAGTTTAATGTGATATGGAGAACTTACTCTATACAACATCGAGAGACAATAGCGCAGTAAAGCTGCGCAGTATTGGCCAAGCGGTTTTCTTACTTTAACATTTATTCTTTTCGATGATTATTTTTTATCCGAACGAATAAATTCGTTTGAGTAATTAATAGACGTGTCTTGGACACTACATTACGTCAATCTTTGCACCACGTACAAGGCCCATAGGAAACAATGAAATAAATTCCCCTATTGATGAAATAAAAGCAAAAGTACATATTAAGTTTATTATACTTATAGACAATATAATTTTACGGCAAAATGTAAATTTAGAATCGAAGAATCGAAGATCCTTAAGACAAAATTCTGAATAATAACGATGAGTGCTGTAAATTATGTATCTACGCTACCTGCGTAGATACATAATTTACTGCATTACGCAGGTGCAAAGACTACAGTTAACCGAAAAGTTCAGTATGAATCTATACTAATCTAAACCAAAATAAGCATTTGCGACAGTACTTCCCAACAGCAAGTTGGTCGAATGAGTTATTTACAGCGGTGAGTAGCCGACACGGCGCGGTGGGGTGTAACGATAATACTATAATATGAGAAATTTTACATTAAATTAGGAGCATTATTAAGGACTTGGGGCCATGTGTAGAGCGGCGAGTCGGGCCCATTGTGATGCTTTGTAAAGAGACCCTTTTCCAATAAGTTATAGGTACGTCAATCAAGCTTGGGCAAGTACAATACAAGTGTGGGCTATGTACGTACG